>QPMI01000497.1:0-30723 GCA_004431415.1 Cyanophora paradoxa
ACTGATGGAATCTTTACTGGAACTCGAGTAAACGTATTATATCTTCATTTGAGCCTGAAAATGACCAGGGACAGTGTTTTGTTTGTGAGAGTAAAGGAGCTGGGTGATCTGGTGCAATGTGGGATGGCTCCTCTGACTGGTTACTTCCATAAAATAGTGGTCCCTGACAAAGATTATGGTGAGCATGTAGTTTACAATTCGACAGAGGCTCATCCACTTTACAAATACTATAATAAGAAGGTTGGATTATCCACTTTCTCGGTTGATATTGTGAATGCTGTAATGAACCAATTGATTTGAGGGTCAAACCTGTTCATCTTACCTTTGAAAATTCGCTATGGTGATGAGCCAGCTGGGGGACCCAGTTTATGAATACTATAAGATGAGAATGTCGCAGCTTCACCCTTCCTATCCAGTTATTACAAACTTCGCATAAATTAAGGATCATTGGTAGATTTTTTATGTTGCAGTATAATAAAAGAGAATATAATGGTATCACTTCCACTCTTCAAAGACTTTCGCTGAAAGAAGCCCTAACAACCCCAGAGGAGGCGAAAGCCTTTTTCCTGGATAACTCCCTTATGCTTGGTCTCGAATCCAAGTCTAAGCCAGTTCTTAGTTGTTGTGAATCCTATAATACTTCACAAATAATGTAGGAAATCGCATTTCCTTCAAGCTACTCGCTACAATTCTGTGGAAACTCGAACTTGCTTTGACCTTCCAGCTATCACTTTTGCTGGTGATACTGATCTAGTTCGCAATGGATCACTCGCCCAGTTGTGCTTTAGTTCAGCGACTTGAATACCTATGGATCTTACACCTACCAATTCCATCTGATTTCCTTGCTCATTTCCCCCTGGTCTATTTTCGGAGGATCAACTACTAAAAAGAAACGATCAATGGCATGGTTCATGCATCCCTGCTCATGGAACAACCGACTTGGTGCTCATTTTCGTTGAAATTCCAGTGCCTGGCTAAATCACTACCTTCCCCTGGTGCTTTATCTGTGAAAGGTTGTTACTGTTTGGTTAAGGATGTTGAAAAGGCTATGTTGAAACATCCTATGGTGGTCGTGGTCTTACTGTTGCAGCAGCTGATGTAGATTATTCAAAAGATGATGGTCTTGGAACTGCCCCTGCTGAAACTGTTCTGGCAAATGTTGGTCAAAACATCACAGACTTTACTCTTGGTGCAACAACTCCTGAATTTCAATTACTTCTCCTCGCCTTTATATGCATGCTATTAATGTTTCTGATGAGCTTTTCGCTACTGTAATTGAAAAAGTTAAGACTACTGGCATGGCTATTCCTCCCTTGATATTGGATTTGTTGATGCTATTGCTTTCCTGCTAAGGGCAATGCCCAACCCAATCGAATTAACCTCTCTCAAATCTCAGGTCTTGTATATGCTCTGCTTGTTTCAGTTCGTGATAATGCAACTGTTGACAAATCCAATGGCTCCACAGTGTTCTTAAGACCTATGCCAACTCCAAAGACATAACATTTACAACTGAAATAAATGGTCAGCGACTTTTTGCCACTGAGCCAATTTCCCTACTCAAAGGTGCTGAGCTAATTGCTGATGCCTTCAAATGCTCTAACATGGATAAGGTTGCTGATCGCTATGTCTTTCAGGATTGCCTTTCTGCCTTGATGGAGAAAAGGCGATTCGAAATATTGCCAGTCTGGTTATGTTGATTTAACAAATTCCTCCTCTTCATTCCTCACCCTCTACATGCCTTCAGAAAGGTAATCGATGTTAATGTTCGCGCTCTCATGCATAGCTTTATTATTGTCGACAAAGATGGTTTACGCAGAATTAATTTATAGATTGTTACGATTTTCAGTCTCCCTGCATTATTTTTATATGTCTTTATTAAGAAAGATATACAACAATGACTGATTTGGATGAATTTGTGCTGGTGAAATGATAGAACCACCATTTCGTGTATTGGCAATAGGAAAATCAGCAACTGGTAAATCAGAAGCTGTGAAGTATTGGTTAAAGCAATTACATGATGCCAAAAGATTGATGTTGTATTAGTTGTGAGTGGAACCAGCTTCAATCATTTCTGGGATAAAGTGGCAACACTGCAACTGGGAAAATGGGATGCCCCTTACATGCTAAATTGCTAGATGAGAGGCAAGAGAAAATAGAGAAAGGTGAACCTGTTAACCAATTGTGTGTGGTTTTAGATGATTAATCGATAATGAGATAGTCGATCTCACAAGGGATAAATAATCGGATCTCTGTATTCCAGAGGTCGCCATTCGAAAATATCCATTATCTGCATCACACAAAGCTAAGAAAAGTCTCTTCGACTATTCGAGTAATTCGGATTATGCAATGTTTCTAAGTGCTGCAATCGCAAAGAACTGGAAGCCATAGAGGAAGAATACAATATAATGCGAAATAAAGAGGATTTCTACAAGATGTTTGAAGAGTATGTTCATCCTATCAGTATATCATTTGGTCCTCTGCAAACTACTCAGTTAAATACTATGTAGATAAAGCTGAGCTTGTGAAAGATTCCCATTTCCTCGCTTCCACAGGAAGCCAAAAAGAAAGAAGATGAACTGAAACCACCAGAGAAAGAGGAGCCCCAAAGAAGTGAAAAGCCAAGTCCATAGCAATAAATTGATGCGATATAAACGCGGTTTATAAAATTATCTCTCATTCTAATAAAGATACAATGCCTCCCAAACGAAAGATAGGGATCCCAGCTGGGGCTGTTGGCTATTCAGGTGGTGGAAACAATGGATCCATTAACACAGACCCACTGAAATTCAATGTATGAATGAAGTGAAGCCTCTCAACAACAAGAAGACCCCCTCAATGCTGCCTATGAGGAATCATTTGATGACAAAGCCCACAGCTTCAACCAGTGACCAACTCAACATTTCACCTGAAGCCTCAAAGATGAAGGCTGTTGCTGAGGGAGCCAGGCGAATTATTGGTGCTGCTGATGATAAGGTTTAGGCTTGCAAGATCTATCACTGGCTCGCAAAGGTGAGGGTCTCAGTAAAGAATCAGACAAGGTAATCCAGTCTATGGCTGGTGAGTCACATATAAGACTGCTCCACTCAAATATTCATCGAATTCCCAAGGCTCAATGGGATGAGATGACTGCTAAACTCAAAGATCTGGAAGCCAAATCAAGTGCCTTGGAGCAGTATGTTACTGAGAAGAAAGAGAGAGCCAAGCTAAAGGAGATGCTTCGAAAGGAAGTTTATAAAATGGGCATTACTGGTGTCCCAGATAAACAGTTTATTGCTAAGAAAGAGACCCAAATCGATGAGCAGGCAGTAGATGAAATGAAAACAAAGACCCAGAAGGGAACCATTGAACCTGGTGCCACTAAAGCTGAAGTAGAAAAGGGAGTAGCTCCCACAGTATATAAAAGACGAGTTTGGCTTTAATATCTCTGTTTTATTAGAGACATGGATATAATACGAAAGTTTTTCGAGATGTTCAGTCTGCATGTGGTGAGCAATTGCCACAGTGGATGCTGTGAGACAAGAGTGGAGTTTGAGATGTCAGATACTGAGGATAATGCCTCAGAAGCAAGAGAGAGAAGGAGGTCTACGATTTCTGTGGAGTCAATGCCAGCAGACCCCACAGAGTATCATATGAGCAACAGGAGTATCCAAGGAGAAGTTCTCTGCAGCAGAAAACGTTTTCTCTGGGAATATAATGGAGGACACTATTAGTTTAATCGAGTTTACCAGTGATGAACCTGTTACTGAGGGTTCTATTAGACACATTCTAGCAATGCAGAAACGATATAGAGAGGACCAGCATATAGAGAGTATAAAAAGCAGCAAGCCCTGGCATCCTATTATCGCAGAAAAGCCCAAAAAGAGGAGCAGAGACCAGAGGTAGACAATTAATATTATTTGCCTACTGAAAGTAGCAATGGACCCCAGGTCTATAAGATAATTGAGAAAAAGCGGTCTCAGTATGCCACTGAGGCAGCTATAAAAGTTTACAGACAGGAACTGGTGTTCGCAACAAAAAATGACTTAAGGAAAAAGTAGATAGATTGTATTGAGGAAAAATTATTTTCGTATCTACTATTAAAGAGAAATGCCGAATATCCGCAAGATACTCACAGATGATGAAAAAGCAGAGAAGCTGAGACTGAAAAGGGAGCAAGATGCCCAAAGAAACGCGAAGCCTATCATAAAAAGAAGCAGGAACGATTATCCAGGAGCCGCTACAGTTCACACACCAGAAGAACTCAAAAAGATTGCCTCAGACACCAGAGGAATACAGGGAAAATGAAGAATATCGCGAGCAAAAAAAGGCAAAAGCGCTGGAATATTACCACAAGAAGAAAGATGAACAGCCCAAGAAACCAAAGAGCATAAACCGGTTGGAAGACCTCGGAAATATATCGAAGAATAAATTCTCGATCGAAACAAATTTTGTAGAAATCGATTTGATCGGAGGCAAAAAAATGACAGCTTTCTTCCTCTTTTTTAAAACTGTACCTATATATCGAGACAGTATCCCGACCCAAAACTACTTAAGGACTTGGCAAATAATAGGATATATATAAAAGACAATTCCTCCTTCCGAATTATTTTCTTCGTTAAAGGTAGAAGTCCCCAAAATCGAAAATGAACAAAATCGAGAAATTCGCCACCCTGTTGAAAATGCTACATTCCTTAGTACTCTCATTGGTGATCGCAACAAGGTCACCCATGTATTTGATTCCGCCGAAGATGCCCTTGAAGCTATTGATAATAGCAAGGTTAAGACCTGGGCTGAATGCATTCAACCTGAGCAAGTGACCAGAGTTTACCTGGACCTGGATAAATTCGCTGATTTGAAGGAGAACATTGCTGATAACTATGCTGAGGCGGAAACTGTTGTAAGAGAGATGAGAGATAAGCTATGGAAGCGATCTGGGACCACTTCAATTAACGATATTGCTGTTGCAGTTCGCCATAGAAGGGTTTATTTGATCAAGGAGGATGTCACCAAGTTCAAGATCTCAGCCCACTTTATCATTAAGTCGCTTGCATGCAAACATGAAGATATCCCCAAGCTTTTCAAAGCGATGGGATTGGTGAAAAATGAGGATTATGACAGTGGAGTTTACAGCTCCACACAGAACCTAATCTGCCTCAATTGCTGCAAAGGTGAGACTCTGGATGCTCAAAATAAGTCGAAAAAAGATGTTGATAAAAACGTTTGCTTTAAGAAATTCGTTGACTGTGACAAAGTGTTAATGCGAAATGAGGACTTCTTTGTATCTTACTTCTCAGCTACTACTAAACTTGTGGATGAATCAAATATTTCTGCATTTGCAAATTATACTCCTGAGCCAAAACCAGTTAAAAAGGAGCCAAAAAGTGATAAAGTGAAGACTGAGAAGGTAGAAGCTGAAAAAGACACTGAACCCGAAAATCCTGTTACTTTCGAACTGCTACAAAGTGTTATAATGGGTCTCAATGCTGAAAGAGCCAGCGAGTATAAGACTTGGATTGATGTTGGACTGGTCATCATCAATGTTGGGGAAGACAACAAATTTACCCCTAAAATGCAGGCTGAACTCTTCCACCAATTCTCAGAACAGAGTGACAAGTATGATTATGATGAATGCCAGGAAAAGTTTACACAGCTTCGCAGAAGCAAGAAGAAGGCTGAGCCTGGCAAAGTGTTGACCTTCAAATCCTTGGTTTATTGGTTGAGCAAAGATAACAATGAGCTTTTCAAGGAACTCTTCCCAAAAAGTATGCATTCCTACCAGAGGACACAGATGAAATCGATTACAAGACTGCAAGTATCCCTCCTTTGGCTGAACATTACAATGTGCATAAGAGGTATTTCAATGCTCGCATGCATCATGTTGAAAATGTTGGTTGTGTGATGCTCTGGGATGAACAACTACTTTGCTGGATGCCCAAAGACATTGGAAAACTGTCTACAAAGCATTTCCCCCACTTGATGCATAAGGTGATTGTGAATGAGGGGACAGATAATGAGAAAGAGAAATGGGAGCAATCATTTAGGAAATGGATTGTGGATCCAACAGCCACAAGATCAACTTACATGGATTTCCTCCCACCTCCTGCTACTCTCAGTGCAAAATGCAAGTCTGTATTTAATCTCTATCCAGGAATGAAGGTCGACCATCAGCAATTCGAAAATGCTCCAGAGGATGTAACTGCTGAGATGATTAAGCCTTTCCTTGATCACTTGTTCTTAATGTCTGGTGAGGATCAAAATACCTATGAATATCTGTTGAAATGGTTTGCCCACATGCTGCAAAAGCCTGGGGAACTCAATGGAGTATCCTTAATCTTCATTGGTGAACAGGGAACTGGTAAGAATGTGTTGGTTGATACTTTCCAAAAGAAGATACTTGGAGATGCCTGAGTTATGCAACTGGTAAGCCAAAAGAGGATCTGTTTGGTCGATTTGCCCACAATAGAGAGGATAAGATCTTGATTGTTGTGAATGAAGCCTCAGGCAAGGACACATTCGAAAATAATGATATGCTTAAAGATCTCATTACTTCTGATAAGATTGTTATTGAACACAAAGGGATAGATTCATACACAAAAAGCAACTTTGCCAGGATTATATTCACCAGCAATAACAACATTCCAGTTAAAATTGAAGCTGGAGATAGGCGATTTGTGGTTGTTGAAGTTAGTAAGAAATTCGCAAAGGATAGGTCATACTTCCTTCCACTTGTAAAATGGCTTAATGATCACTGCAATATTCGAAACATTGCCCACTATTTGAGAACCAAAGTTGAATGTGAGGATGTGAACTGGATTGCTGATAGACCCCTTACAAATAAATACTATTTAGCCCAGCAGGTGTGCGCTCCAATCATCCTTATGTTCACTAAGTGGCTTGTGGATCGAGGCTTAATTTCCGAGAATAAATGCAAGTCTGGTAGCCTTGTGGAAACCTGGAAATGGTTCCAGGAGTTCATTACCAGCAATAAATATAAAAACGATTATAATAGTCGCAGATATTATACAGAAATGCGAAGTGTTACATATATCCAAGTGAAAACTACAAATGGTAAACAATACTATCATTTCCTATTCCCACAAGTATTTGAGGAATTCAGAAAGATGAAGCTTGTAGATGATGAGACCATTGAGGAAGAAGCTAATCCAAGGATGAAACAAGAACTACCTGCTGCTGATCCTGATGCATCAGATTATGACTCTGATGTTGAAGTTTAGGTTTACTCAAAAGTGGACTCACAGTTGACTCAAATTTATCATAAAAGACCCAAACAGTCTTTTATTTATGGTTTATTTATCGATTAGGTTGACTAAGTGGGGGGAGTTGACTCATTTTTTCACAGATTCTAAAAGAGGACTCTGCCCTAAAAAGAAATAAAAAGTGCCTCAACTCCACCCACTAAGTCAACCAAAAAATGATTTAAGAGATAGAAAAATATATTTATATGTAAGTAGTAAGAAATGGCTGGAACAGATCATGATTCTGGATCGATCTATATGATTGAGAGTGAAGAATTGAATAAAGTTTATATAGGGAGAACCTCACAAAAACTACATATCCGATGGAAACAACACAAATCAGGTCAAATGCCATCAACAGCAGACCTATGCAAGGCTTCTGATGTGAGGTTTTCAGTCCTTTATTCAACTAAGAAGGGTGGGCATGAAGACCTTATGAACAGAGAAGCATATTACATGTATCTCTTTGAACCTTGGATAGTCAATCTACAAAAACCGAAATCTCGATTTAGGATTAATAGGTTTTGCGATTTCATTCAGAGGAAGCCAATGGATCCATTAAAACATTTTAAATTGCGTTTAGAACATCCTAAAATAAAATATCCCCTTAGAATAGGAACAAGTTAGGAATAATGCCCCGAATTACCAACAAACTCATAAGGGAGAAGAAATGGGAACTCATGGGATTGCTGGGAACACTATATGCAGCCCATGAAATTACAGAGGCTGAATATGACCGGGAAATAGATTTAATTGCAAAGGGTAGACCCACTTTAGCCAGATTAACCAGAAAAGCAAATAACCTATATGATAAAATTGAAACCTTGGATGAACTGGATCGCCTAAGGCAAATAGAACCTGAGGCAGAAGATGGAACAGCCATGAATGAATTATATCGCTGGCTCACTTACAGAGCCAGAAGGGAAGTTGTTGTAGATGTGATTGAATTCCTGGACAGAATTGCTACATCCCTTCCAAATCGATTAAAGCAGGGTTTAGATCAATTCAGGGCAATCAAGGTTCGCTTGTCTTTTATCTGCAAGTTCGTAAAAGTGAGCAATCCACAGGTTTGGATATCGAAATACATTTACAGTGATTACTTTGTATTAACCAGGTCGAGAAATATTCGAACTGAGCTGAATAAAGCAGCCCAAATGTGTCAGGAGCAGATGAATGTGGTTGATAGCTATCGCTTAGAAAGAATTGAAATACTCAGAGTGGCTATTATGAGTTATGCTCCAACTGGTGGTTGCTTTCTACAAACCCCAGAGTGGATTGCTAGGAAGAGAGCCACAGTGAATATTCGAAATATTGATGATTCCTGCTTCGAAAATGCGATTTTAGCCTCGATTTACAGAAAATCTATTAACTCCCATAAGAGGAATGAGCTTTCACAATATCGCAAATGGAAATACTCAGCAATCGCTTACAATCCTCTTGCTCTGAATTTCGATAACATCCCATTCCCTGTTGCCTGTGATGCTGAGATTATTGATAAATTCGAGGCTCAAAATGCAGGCATTAGCATTAATATATTCGGAATCGATGGAGAGGTTGTTTATCCCCTGCATCAATCCAGTAACCCAGGCAGAAAGCATAAGGTTAATCTCATGCTGATATTTGATGATGAAGGGAATGGTCATTATATTACAATCATGTCCCTTTCAAGATTATTGAAAGTAAACCATGAAACATACAATGATCAGAAGTTACACTACTGTGACACATGCTTATCTCGATTCAGGTCTGAGGCTAAACTCACTGCTCATGTGGACTCAAATAGATGCATTGACTGGAGACTCTCAAAGGGAATCACCCCTAAACCTGAGACCACCATAGAGTTTGGACTGAAAAACCTCAGGAAAACTGTTTGGCTTCCTGTTGTGGTCTACTGCAAGATTGAACATAGAAGCATCCCCATTGATGCATCGAAATCCAAGAGGGAAGTTTCAGCAGTCAACCTTAGAGTAGTCACTGGGGAAGATGTTCAAGATTTTCGATTTGAGGGGCAGGATCCAATGGGAGGTCTCTTTGAATGCTTGGAGTCCAAAGCTAGAGAACTAATCGATTTCCTGTTCACCAATATTCCAATGAATGAACTCACAGATGAGCAAAAGGCTATTTACAGGGCTACTAAAAACTGTTACCTTTGCAGTGAGAGGTTCACTAAAGAAAATTTCAAATGCAGAGATCATGACCACCACACAGGTCATTACATTGCTCCTGCATGCAGAAACTGCAATCTCCATAGGAGAATCTCAAAGCAAACCAAAGTTGCAGTTGTTGTTGACCAAATGGATGACTGTGGGACATTCATTTTCAGAAAAATAGCAGGTTTGGGTGATAAAAAGCGAATCGAAATCCTTTCGAAAAACTTTGATCAATACCTTTCATTGCAATGGGGTCTTTACAAGTTCATTGATGCAAGCAATTTCATGGATTTCGGAGCTGCTGATGTGACTGAGTTAATGAACAAATTCCAAGCCTTCAGAAGGCTTTCACACTCAGTATATGGACTTGACCCAGTTCATTATGTATCTGCACCTGGGCTATCTTGGGATGCTATGCTTAGGACCACCAAGGCAAAAATAGAACTCATCAGTGATGTAGAGCAATACGAATTTGTTGAGAGGGGAATCAGGGGTGGCTTTGCAACAATGCCCTGTAGGTATGCTGAGGCAGATGGTGAGAACTCCCATATAATGCTGTTTGATGCTAACAACTTGTATGGCTACTGTTTGAGTCAGCCAATCCCAGTTGGTGATTTTAGATGGGAGACCGAATTCAACCCACAAGATAACAGATCCAGTTTCCTAGAAGTTGATCTGGATTACCCAATTAGGCTGTTTCTAGATCACAGTGATTTCCCCTAATTATTAACAAGAAAATAGTAGAATATGCCGAATTATCACAATATCAAAAGAGCCTATTAGATCTTTCAGGAGAAGAGCTTGATAAGACCCTAAGCTAACTGCAACCTTTGGTTCTGTGACAAACTATGTGATTTCTGAGCCTCTCCTACAGTATCTGTTGGACAAAGGGGTGAAATTAAAGAAGGTTCACAGGGTCCTATCATTTACTGTGGCTCCTGTCATGAAACCCTATATTGAGCTGAACACTGAGATGAGAAGGAAAGCAGTGAATAAATTCGAGGCTGATTTCTATAAGCTCATGAATAACTCAATCTATGGGAAATGCATTGAATCTTGCAGAGGTAGATCTGTGGTTAAGATTGCAAACAGTGAGAAACTGTTTATGAAATATGCAGCCTCTCCATTGGTGAAATCAACAAGCCCCATAAACGAAAGAGCAGTTGCCTTTGAGTTTTACACAAAACATGTGAAGCTAGATAAGCCTGTTGCTATTGGGGCTTATGTTTTGGATGCAGCCAAACTGCATAATTACCAGTTCTTCTATGATACTGTGAGGTCCCAATGGTCAAAAGCAAAGTTGCTATTCCATGATACTGATTCCTTCTGTCTATATATTGAATCTCACACCCTCCAAAAGGACCTGGGGAATATCTCTTATGCATTGGACCTTGGAGGTGATTCAAGAATGACCCAGGTAAATACAAAAATGAAATGCCAGGTTCTGCTATATTAGAATATGTGGGTCTGAGAGCCAAAGTTTACAGTTTCAGAACTGCTGAGATTGAGAGAAGTAAGCTCTCTGGGACTTCCACTGAGGAACTCCAATTTAATGATTTTAAGCAGTGTTTATTTGCAGGTATCAGCAAGACTGTGACTGCAAAGCAGAAAAGAAGGGCAGATCACACAATAGTAGACACTGTGAGTAGAAGGGTTGCCCTGAACTGCTTTGATGCAAAGAGATACATCTTACCAGATGGTATTAATTCTGTTCCTTTTAATTAAGAGATGCAGCAACTGGAAGAATAGTTAGGAGAACCACTGAGCAACTGCAAGGTAACCTACTGCCTATCACAATTCCAAAGGAGGAAAAGGGGGAATCTCGAATTGTTAAAAAGTCTGAAATGAAAGAGCTTGTCCCAGTAGAGATCCCAGTTGCCATTGCAGTGAAAGAAACTAGCAAGATTGCCAAGAGATTCTATGATGTGAGAACTGGTTACAAAGGGCTTCAAGCTATGAGGGCTGAGTTACCTGATGAATCCTATAAGCAGTTGCAAGAGTTCTATAAGAAACAGGAAGTTGTTCAGATCAATGCACCAGCTATATCTAGAAAGAGAGATCCCATGGTCCCAATCAGGCAACCCCTTGATACCTATGTGATTGATTTGCTCTTTTTCCCAGCTTATAAGAAACAAAACAATGGCTATGATACTTTTATGACTGCAATGGAATCAACACTGAGAACTGGTTATATTATACCTATAAGGGATAAATCAGCTCTCACTACATTAGCTGCATTTAAACAGCTTGAAATGAGAGTGGCAAGACCCATAGTAAAGGTTCAATCAGATGCTGGAAGTGAATTCCAAAATCGAATATTCCAGGAGTATTTATCTAGTAAATACATAGAACACCAAGTGAGTGGAACTGCTGACCACAGAAGCCAAGGTCGAATTGAAGCCTTTAACAAGCAGATTAAGAGACTGATCACAAACTACTGCATAGCTAATAACACAGCTAGATTCTTTGATGTGTTAGGTGATATTGAGTATAATTACAATAATACAGTTCACTCAGCTACTAAGATGAAGCCAGGCGAAACTACAGAGGAGCATTATAGGTATATAGTGGGATTAGAAGATGAAAGATTCAAGAAATCAATAGCTTATCTTGACACCATGCAGCCTGGCATGTTTGTTAGAGTGAAAGTTGAGAAGAACCCCTTTGCTAAACAGGGTAACAATTGGTCTAGGATGGTTTACACTGTTGATAGTAGGGAAGGCTTTAAGTTTAAGCTAAGGAGTCCCACTGGTGAGATCATAGAAAACAGGTTTGCTTTCCATGAGCTGTTGCCTGTGAATGCAGTTGAATATCTAGAAACCCCTACAGTGGATGCCTTAGAGCAAGCTAAAGAGGAAGCTAGGGTTGATGCTGCTATAAGGAGAGAAGGCATAGAAGCTGCTAATGAAGTCCCAGATAAGCCTTTGATAGAGGCTAGGAAGGAGAAGGCTGGGAAAGTTAATAGGGAACTCAAAAAGCTCACCATAGCAGGCACACAGAAACTTTCAGAAGTGAATAGCCAGAGATGGTATAGTGACTTTCAGACTACTAAGGAGTCATATACAGCCCCTAAACCTCAAAGAACACTAAGAGAGAGGACCAAAACTAGCTAGTTTGCTAGCCGAAAACTCGTTTTTTCCAAATATATGTATGACTGATATACATATATGCATATGATATACACATTGTCTTGTAGATCTTTTCAAGCGCTTCACAGCGATATGCAGAACGTTGCGATTTGATAATCTGGTGATGAGATACAAGCGTTTGAAGATGCCGATTATCGATTTTTCGAGATTTCGGAATGATGCATCATAATGATGTAATAATGATGTATCATAAACACATAACATATATATATCGCCGTGATCGTCATGATCTCCCGAGTTCGATGGTGTGTCATATATATCATATACATATGCATCGTCATTATGACATCATTTCGTAACATAACACGTCCGTCATCGTCTTTTTTCCGCAGCGAACAGATAAGTGAACAGTTAACGAGACAACTATTGTAATAGTGTACTGCAACAACAATTGAAAACAAGATATGCGGGAAAGCTATTGAAAGACAATGAAGCAAATTGCGAACAATTAAGTGAACAGTTAAGTGGACACCTGTTGGGAGTAGGCAGTGTCTACTCGTTTATCGTGAAACGGTGTCCACTTAACTGTTCATTTAACTGTTGACGAAAACCCATGCATTATGACATCATATCATTAAACCACATACAAAACACTAAAATGCATGTATCTCTTCACCAACTCATCATGTGACAAAACCAAAAACAGATTCGGAATCCTCTTAACGAGGCCTGCCTGACGATGTAAGTATCATAGGCTCAATAATTCATATGTTTATAAGCATCTCCCCTAGATTCCCCCTATTATATAATATTTATATTAAAGTGGACTCAAGGTTGACTCATATTAATCGTAAAAGTAGTAATAGTATATGGATTTTGTTACGAATTCAATGCAAGGGTTGACTAAGTGGGTTGAGTTGACTCAAATTTCACAGGAAATATTTGGGACCAAAAGTTTTCTAAAAAGGATTTCAAAAAATGTGTCAACTCCCCCCACTTAGTCAACCCTGACCATAAACAGTAAGGATTTGAGCTAACATGTATCACAAAGTGAACATTTTGAGTCCACTTAGAAGATCCACCTAACAGTTTAGAGTCAAATTTACTTGGGAATTCGATTTGTATAAAAAAGTGAGTCCACCCTGACCATATTCAATAAGCATTCCTCTTAATCCCCTTGTTTATATTTACATTGATTAATATTTAATACTAAGTGGACTCATGGTTGATTCATATTAATCGTAAAAGGAGTAAATGTATATAAAAATGTGACCATTTCAATGCTAAGGTTGACTAAGTGGGTTGAGTTGACTCAAATTTCAGAGGAAATTTTGAGATCCAAAGAATATTCTATAAAAGATTTTGAAAAATGTGTCAACTCCCCCCACTTAGTCAACCCTGACCATATACAGTAAGCATAAGAACTTAAATGTATCACAAAGTGAACATTATGAGTCCACTTAGAAGATCCACTTTTGAAATCAAAGTTGATTTTGCTTGAAATTTCAAAGTTGATCTAAAAGTGAGTCCACCCTGATTGATTATGGTAACAAAGTTGACTAAGTTGACTAAGTTGAGTCATCTTAAGAAATTCAAGAAGACTAAGAGTTCAAAATGTTTATGAAAAGTGAGTCAACTTAGACCACTTATGGTAACAAAGTTAAATATTTAATTGATTTAATCGGAAAAGAACATGATTTAATCGAATTTATTGATATAATTCCGATTAGATTCATTTAGGATTCAATTAAGATTAATCGAAGTTATAGATATAATTCCGATTAACTACAATTAAGATACAATATCGATTAATCGAGTTTATCGATATAACATCGATTAAATTAATTGAAAATGCATGTAAAAATATGAAAATTCATGTGAAAATTCAAATAAATTAATCGATTTTATTGATATAACATCGAATCACACATATGAATATTCATATTTTAATCCTGAGGCGGAACGCCGAGGGATTAAAATATGAATATTCATATGTGTCACAGATGTTCCCGAATCTCGAGGTGCCGGTTCCCGACCAGCCAGGACCCAGCCGGCACACTCGGCACCGCCGCGGCCCGGTTCCCGTCGTCAACGCCACAACAGCCCCTGCCGGTGAGCTTAATGAGTACATTAAGAAGCAGATTCAGCAAGGCATAGACCGAGGGGTAGAGTCCATCCGTGAGCACCAGCATCAAATCGCTCAGGAGCAGCAGCGCGAACAGCATGAAGCAATGCAGCTTAAGAATACCTGGCTTCGGGAGTTTGCGTTCCAGCTGATACAGCTGCGTTTCCAGCTCAAGGGGCTCCTCTCGTGTGTCGCCTGTGCAGCAACCCTCAAAGCGTCTTTGAAGCAGCTCGAGGAGCTTAAGAAGAAGATAGATATCCGCGACAAAGGCGGCGATAAGACAGCCGAGGCGCTCGCAGCTGTGCCGGAGGAGCACCGCGCGCAGACCGCGTCGATGGCGTACGCGCTTCGTGTGGCTGGCGTCGGCGCCGGTAATTCGTATGCACCAGCTGAGCGCCAGCCGTCTAGCTATCGGCCCCCGCAGCGGCAGCGCGTCGAACGCGAGCAGGCGCCCACCGCCCAGCGGAACGGCGGCGCTTGCTTTAGGTGCAACCAGCACGGCCACCATGTGAAGGATTGCACCAACCCGCCGCGCCCGGATTGGCGCGAGAAGAAGTAGGCGGCTTCCTGTGCCCAGCCTTTCGGGCGCAGCTGTAGCTATAGAGTGCTAGGTTTTTTTCGTTTTCGTGTGGCCCCAGACTTGGCATGTGCATGTGCTCGTAGCTGTGCTGTGCTGTGTGTGTGCCATGAAGGAATAAATCTGGGCTTTCTTATGTGTGTTTGAGCTTGCATTGCATTTGTGGTAATGGGTCTGTGGTGAACACTAGCTTGGCAATTGCAATGTGCATGACCTTGTGATCGTTTCAAATTTGCCATAGTCTACAAGGCCTTGTAACTACGAATTTTGCATAAGCTTTGAGCATCACAACTTTGTGGGCCATAAGTGCCACCTGGATGACTCCAACCTGGTGCGAGCCCCAGCCAATCCCCAACAGCCTGACCTCTTCTCGTCCCAGGTCACATCAGGCTGCGGTCGAGTTGCCGAGTTCCTGGCCAGCAACGGCCATCTCGTGTGTCGCTATCGCGCGCTGGGTGCTCAGATCTAATCATTTGAAATCATCTCTTGGTATCCAGGTGTGTCTCCCAATTTTCTATTCTGTTCCGCAGGTTGGCGCATTCATCCAGAGGTGTGCATGCTGGACAAGTTTTGAAGCATTCAAGAGAACAAGTTGTGTACTTGCATGAGTCCATATGTGTGTGCTGTGCATGCTGTGATGTGCCTTCATTCAAGAACTTCGCGCATCCACCGTGGAGGTGAACGTCAGGTGTTGTGATAAGCTCATACCTGTGACACGCTCACTATTAAAAACTTCATGATCAGACTTGGCTTAGAAGTGCTTAGCAGCAAGGCTGCTTGTGGCAGGCATACTACTGAATATGCGAGCGAACGCGTAGCATATGACTTTGTATGCCTGCCACTCCGTAAGCAGCCTTGATTCTATACAATGATTGTTAGGGGTACAACCTTCAGTCTTCTTTCGCGCGAAGCAGTGAAGATTCCTCACGTTCGCGTGTCACAGCCGCCCTCCAGCGTACCAGCTCCAGCTCCAACTCAGCTCCAGCTGCAGCTTGAGCCAGACTCAACTGCAGCTCAGCCTGTCAGCTCGTGTCGTTGATAAGATGTGGCGACAATTTAAGGCCTCAAGCCCACTTCCCGTGCGCTTGTGACTTTTAGCCACCAGGTTCTTTTGTGGCGTCCTGCATCCGTGAGGCCTGGTCCCAGTGGAAGGAGATTGGTGCCAACTATGTGGTGTTGTCATGGATACGTGACGGTTTCCCGCTGACTGGGGCCCGCAATCTGCCACCGGAGCATCGGCGTAATCACAAGTCTGCAGCCGAGGATCACAGGGATTTTGTGCGGACGGAAATTCAGAAACTCTTGCGCACCGGGGCCATTCGTGAAGTCCAACAGCACGAGGTGAACATTGTGTGCTCCTTGTCCGTGGTCCCGAAGAAGACCGGCTCCAAACTTCGTTTGATCTGGGACGGTCGACCCACCAATCAAGGTCTACCAGGTCGGAAATTTCGATTTGAGACTCTTGAGCATGTGGCGGCAATGCTCCGTCAAGGGTGGTACATGTTCACCATTGACCTAGAGTCTGGCTATCACCACGTGCCAGTGGCGGAGCAAGATTGGCGCAACATGGGCTTCTCTTTTGACAGCAAGTACTATGTCTATACGGTTTTGCCCTTCGGCCTTCGACACTCGCCTTTTGCATTCGTCAAAATTATGCGGCAAGTGGTCAACTATTTCAGGAAACTGGGCATCTTTGTTGTCAACTATGTGGACGATTGGTGGTTTGCGGCTCCTACTTTCTTAGAGGCCTGTAAGCTGCGAGACTTTGTGCTGGCTACATTTAAACGGCTTAAGTTGGTGGTCAACAGCAAGTCAGCGCTTACCCCATCTCAGTCAGTGGCTTTCCTGGGCTTCATTGTGGACTCGGCTCGCATGTTGTTTGAGGTTCCTGGCGACAAGCTGAGCAGACTACTTCAGCTGATCCGCAAGCTCCTACGCAAACACTCAGCATCTGCCCGTGATATGGCAAAGGTGGCAGGCACCTTGGTATCCAGTAGGAGGCGGAATATTGCCGAGGCGAATAATTGCCGTAAATTGCCGAGACGCCGAATTCGGCAATTTAACGACTCGGCAATGTTGCTGGGGGTAGGTATTTTCCTATCCCGCCATAGAGCAGAATTTGGATTCGGCAATTTATCGCCACGGCAATTCCGGTTTTGGACGAATTCGGCAATTTTTCGTCTCGGCAATTTTCCGCCTCCTACAGTACCGCCGCGGTGTCGCGGCGGTGACGGTCTGCAGGCTGCAGGCTGCAGCCTGCAGCTGACAGCCTAACAGGCTGACGTCGACAGTGCCTGAGTCAGCAGTCTGACACAGACTGCAGCTGTGAGTCTGTGCCACGGTGACTGAGTCACAAAGTTACACATAGTAAAATGCGGAGTTTTAACCCTCGGCTTATCTTAATTGATTTTGTTGATATATCTCGTATATTCTATTTCAATCAATCGTTAATCTGTGTATATCTTATCGAATATTCATTTATTTCGTTTATTTTGTATTCTTTTCGATATTTTATCGTAAATTTCTCTTATTTTCCGATTAGTCTTACTGAGTCTATCGATAATCTGTATATATTTCCGAATAATATAACTGAATCTCAATTAGATCTTGCCTCTGGTTAAAACTCCGCATTTTACTATGTGTGATTGGTCTGTTTGTTAATTGATTTAATCGATATTATATTCATGTACTTTCTCGATTAAATTTAATTAAATTTAATTCATTTAATCGGAAATATATCGCTAAACTCGATTAAGATCCATAAATGATTCATTTGTTAAATAAAACAAATCGATCTCTTATTGAATCCAATCGTAATTATACATGAAACTTATATGTTTTTATCATGTTTTAATGATTCTAAGGGGGGACCCTTAGGATTTTTGAAATAATTGGGTGTGACAGGTGTGACAGGTGTGACAGGTCCATCCCAAGGAAAGTCCTAGTGAGAAATTGATTTTGAAAATCCACGGGATAGACCTGTCACACCTGTCACACATACCATATTCAGTAAGGACCTCATTCATTGTTAAAATCTCAGTGTTAGTTGGTGTAGTTGATTCAAAAAATGCATTTATACTCTGATTCATTGTTATTTCCTGTGAAATTTGAGTCAACTCAACCCACTTAGTCAACCCTTGCATTGAATTCGTAACAAAATCCATATACTATTACTACTTTTACGATTAATATGAGTCAACCTTGAGTCCACTTAAATATAAATATAATATAATAGGGGGAATCAAGGGGAGATGCTGAGTGTTATTGTAAGGAAATCGAATAGTATTCGAAATACTTGACATTGCTTAATGTAGGGTGCATTCATATTTCGGCTACATCATACAGTAGAATTCTATTGTAACAAAAGCTACTGTAGAAAGAAAATCATTGTAGAAAGCTATTGTAGGAAAGGATATATTATATCCTTTTTTAACGATTGCCATTGTAATAAAAAAGGTAAATCACCCTGATTATCATTATAGAAACTCATCAAAACGGGAATCTATCATGTTTATGTCTCTCAGTCTTCTCAAATGTTAAGAAATTCATTGTTTTATCGATCTCATCTGCAACTGATTGTGTTTTATGCTGAGCTTCTTTACCACAACTGAATATATCAATTGCTAACATGCCTTCATTGGAATAACAATGAGCTGTGCAATGGCTTTCATCTAACAGCATAACCAATGCAAATCCAGGAGGTGATAGTTTCCCATCAAATATCTCACAGTGTTTATGAACAATTCTTATGCCTTGTCTTAATATAGCTTGTTCAAGGGTTCCCATAATCCAATTACCTAGGAAGCTAACATGCTCATGTCCTGTTGCAATAGCTGATTTAGCCTTGTAATCAAGCATAACATGAAAGCCTCTGTATTGAGTCTCCATTAAGAATACCTTAGAAAAATTAACTAGTCAAACCTAATGCAAATATCCCTATACTCTACTCTGATTGATGAAGTAGCTCTTTTCCTGTGTGCTTGACTCTTTCTTTTGTTACAGTCCCTACACCCTGATCCCTTCACATGATTAAAGGGATAGGTAAGGATCACTTTATTACACTGCAAACATCTCACAGATACTTTCTCTTGAGCTTTGATGTAATGTGTCTCACTGTAATCGAATTTATCTTTACCATGGACTGTCATAGCAGCATCAATAAACTTTTTTGTTTTACTATCCATACTCTATATATAACCAATATTCTTATGGAGCAGTATCCTGCCCGAAAATGGGGAAATATCGATTTGTCCCATAATACTCAGCATAGGTATTCTGCCTTGCAATAAAATCGGTTCTCTCAGCATATAATACACACTTGTAGATACCAAACTTGGTGGCTCTAACCAGAAACTGATAGTCTTCCAAACCGAAATTGACTCCATGATAAGCAATACCAAAATTATCATATGGGGTGATCACAACTGCAAAATTAGGAGTTCCACCCTCTACTTGACAAAGAGCATAAACATCTGGTGGGATATCCACAACCACCTTGTAGTGGTCACCAATCTCAACAAGGGAGTCTACTACTGCTGTTTGTTCATTTACAACAATGGGGAATATCTTTATAATGTATGGGGCATTCATGCTGGGGACATAGGTTCGAATTCTTGTATTGGGATCAATGGGATTGGGTTGATCATTCACAAATAAAGGCGCTCCAACAGCCCCACCAACCCTAAGACCATCACCAATATAAGCTCCCCCCGATTTGCAGTTAATAGCTCCCGACCTAGATTCAAAAGAATAAGTAGACAGAGGATCTCCATAGCTATCTGGGTCTCCATAATGAGCAGAAAAGTTTGCATTTGTGACAAGTAGCTTAGTTGTCTTAACTATTCCATTATTTTTATCACACCTGAGTTCCTGTAATCTCAGTTTGTGGGTGGAACCAAAGGTGTTCATTGTAGGTTGGACCTCTGTTGATTGGAGACCTTCCACATCATCAAAGGTAGCATGCTGCAGAACATGGTTTGCTGGGGCAGCTAATGATAGCTGAGGTGTAATAATTCGTTCAAGTGGGGGTTGCTCAGCCATTTTACATTAAAGGGATATATCTTTTATGGGGTTGGGTCATCAATTACATCTGGCTCTTGGTAAAACCCTGTAACTGAAAGAGTATCAGGAGTTACACCTCTAAGAGCTGATACAGCGGCTATATCTGTTCTCAAACCGATAAGAGTTATAGTATATAACCCAATATCAGTAACAAACAAGTCAAAGGTGAAATTATTATTATAAACACAGTAGCCATAACCGAAATGATTATATCCCTGAACATTGAAATAGTATCTATGACCTACTTGATTGTTGTTGGCTCTACAAAGGGAAAGCATTGCAGATGGAATCGCAAGACCTCTCAGTACTCTTTTGGTTCCTTCAATTAATTCCGAGTTTTCAAGAGTAACAGTATATCCAATGTAAAATTGAATTAATGGCTGCTGTGCAACAGGAGTATATAATCGAATTCGTTGGGGTCTTCTACATTTTGCTCTAGAGTATCTGGGACATCATTATACGAAATTGAGGATGAAAGCTGACCTGAAATTCGACAGCCACCCCAATAAATGCTCCTCCTGATCTCACAGTAACAGCAGCAGAATTCTTATCGAAATCAAGGGCTTTCAGATCAACACTGTAAGCATCAGGACCTCCATTGGTAGGCTGGAAAAAGTTAGCATTTGTGACAAGAAGTCGAGTTGTTTTAACCACACCAGAATTCTTATCAGCTCTCAGCTCTTTAACTCGAATAATCGAATTTTTATCAAAGGAGTTGCCATTGGAATTGGGTCTCTCTGTGGATTCTAAACCACGAACCTCATCATTTACTTCATGCTGGCGAAAATGCATTGCAGGGGATCCAAGGGAATATATAGGCAGTTGAACTCGATTATATTCACCCATTGCTTCTTTTACTAAGAAGGAAAGAAAAATAATGTTCATTGTTCTTCTGTGACATAATTATATTCGATACCTTTCTTTACAGTTCCCCTTTGGAATGCCTGTAAAACGATGGCTTCCTTTGAGGTTGGTATTTGAATTCCTGATGCAATGCAAGACTGGATCTCTTTCTGAACAATATCATCAATTGCAATTCTTGCCCTGTTATGAACCACATTATCAATCCAATCCTGAACAGAAGCTGCACAGAATTCCATTCCCAGCTTCTCAGTATCTGAGAGAACTACTTGGTAGATATTCGACATTCCTACTTTATAAAGAGAAAATTTATGTGACACTCAAAAGTTCACCTGTGAATGTTGTTCGATTTGTGTAGCTACCCCATTATTTGTTACAAGTGTTATATACTCACCCATAGCAATGTTAAGAATTACACTAATGTAAAGCGGTTTATTCGTAAGAGTTGAGTCATTTTGTGTTATGATACTTTGACCCCCTGGGTCTTGGTCATTTACTTTTAAAGAGAGACTTATTGGACTACTTGAAGTTGAATGGGTATATGCTGTAAATCTGTAATGACCTGCAACAGGAGCAGTGAACCTTCCATTACTGACATTGAATGCCCCCTATTATTCACAAACACTACTCCCCAATTGATAAGAGCAGTTTCACTGGTAGCAACATGAGGATAATTAAGTTGAACAGAAAATCGAGGCTGATAGTCATATTTTAAATAACAATTTGTGTTGATTGTCAAGCGATTGGCTTCCAGAGTAGCCATAATATCACTGTTGCGTTTCAAAACAAGATTCACATTTGCTCCTGTATCGATTTCAGGTGTGACCACCTTGGAAGTTGCTGTTATTATCGATTGTGTTGTTTCTGGAATACTTATGCCTCCATTGGCTGTTACTGAACCTGTAAATGTGCTTGTTCCTGTAATGTTTACTTGATTGGCTGTTAGAGTTCCATCAATCCTTGCCCCATCTCCAATATATGCCCCTCCACTTCTAACTGAAAGAGCAGCATTATTAATTGTATTATCAAAAGTAACTATTTTGGGTGTGGTGAACCCTCCCACATTGTCATAAATTGCTGTATCTGAAACAATTTGACCTGATTGGACTTGGTTCTTGTTAGATACAATGAGTCCTGTGGTTCTTATTTTTCCCCCATTGCGATCACATCGAATTTCTTTGCATCTAATCACAGAATTTTGTGAAAACGAATCAGCCCCTGTTGTTTCTGTGCAAATAAACCCAGGTGTTGCATCTGTTACTGTATGGTTCAGTTGATGTATTTTTGGGCGGCATAACAGAAAACAGGAACTGCTATTTGTGTGGACATTCTTTATATTATACAGATAATATTATGTAGCAGTAACAAGATAACAAGAAAAATAGTATCTGATATCAAATTGAAGACTGGCTCCAGAAGAATTGCGTATATCAAAGGAGTCACCTTCAATAACAGAAAGTAAAATTTCATATGAAATTGGAGTTACAAATGTATTAGAAATCCCTGCGGACGGCATTGAAACCCTTGTTTGGATGGTTGTAGGATTTCCATTTAAATAAATGCTGGTAGCAATATGAGTATAAGAGGTTGTGCCAGCTCTCATACATGCAAAGAACACCCTATATACTCCGGAAACAGGAGCTGTAAATTTTGTGGATGAAAAGTTTCCTTCATTGTTTACAAGATAAGCTCCATTTATAAAGTTAAAGGGTGTTCCAGCTGTAAGTATTATGGACCCTGTCAAACCAGGAGCTTGTCTTGATATATTCATTCTTGGACAATAGGATCGTTTCAGACCACTATTTTCCGGGATTGTGATTGCTTTCAGATCTGTTATTGTCTTTTCGAGAGTGAAAATGGTATTTCCGTTTCGTTTATAATTCACATTTGCATCTGTCCCATTATCCATCTCAGGTGCATTAACTCTTGTTGTAGCTTTTCGAGTTTCAACACTAACATTTCCCAAGAGTCCACCATTGAAGGTCATCAATCCTGTAAATGAACTTGTCCCATTCACATTTAATTGATTCGCTGTTACAGTCCCTGCAACATTTGCCCCATCTCCAATGTATGCTCCTCCACTCTTGACAACAAGAGCCGAATTATTTATTGTGTTATCGAAAGTTACTATCTTTGCTGTGGTGAATCCACCCACATTATCATACACTGCTGAATCTGGGACTACTTGACCTGCTTGAACTTGATTTTTATTCGAGATAATAATTCCTGTGGTTCTTATCTTGCCTCCATTTCGATCACATCGAATTTCTTTGACTCTGAGTATATTATTCTCTGTGAAAGAGGTATTACTTGAAGTTTCAGTGCAAATATACCCAGGTGTTGAATCAACTACTCCATGAGAGGTGCTATGAAGTGATTTGGCTGCAAGTTCATAGTTTGGGATTTCTAATAGAGAGGTCATCTTTATAATTACGAAATAGTTAAATTGCGACAGCAATGTAATGGATCGTTACAGTTTTGGATGAATTATTCATTGCATATGGATCAGTGAAAAGTTCACAAGTGAAATAATCACTGTAAACATTCAACAAATTCACAGTAAAAACGACGGGAGTTACTTGATAATTTGGTTCTTGTCCTTCATGCCTGACTGTTGCTGTCACAACAGGAGGAGAAGCAAAGGCATTGGTAAAATAGATAGTTAGATTGAACACATATAAATTATTGTAATTCAAAACAGGAGTAGTGTAAACATACTTTCCTGCTTGAATTTTCCCATTGAAATATGCATTGAGTTGACTGGAAAGATCTGCTTCTGTGATACATCTACTAATAGTCTGATTATTGGAAGGGTTCATAGCATAGAAATTTCTTGCATAAGCATTTCCACGAACAAGTAAGGTTTTATCAAAGTAATTTTGCGAATTGTGGAAGAACCATGTTTCTTCAAACATAGGTCCTGCTGGTTCTACAATCTGACCTGATCCTACATACATTGTGTTGTTGGCTCTAATTGTGGTTGCTGTGAAGGGATCAAGAGTTGGTCTATTGGTAAGATCATTGTAGTTGCCTGAGAAAATTGCAGGTTTGTTATAGATATCTGTATTCCAATCATGAGTGTGTGCAAAATCTGTAATCTCTGCCTTTGTGTGATTGTGAGCAAAATCTGTAATCTCTGCCTTTGTATGGGTGTGACCAACATATGCAACATTTCCGAGATCTAATATCTCTGATTTAACATGAGTGTGAGCGAAATTCGTAATATCTGCTCGGGTGTGATAGTGTGCAAAATCTGTAATTTGGGACTTGGTGTGGGTGTGTGCGAAATCTGTGATTTCTGCCTTTGTGTGGGTGTGTGATCTATTATTAAGATCAAGGAAGCTTCCCGAAAATGCAACAGGATGCAGATTTGCAGCAGTAGGTTTATTAATGAGATCATTATAATCTCCTGTAAATGAAATGGTTTTCAGTTCACCCCTTCCTACATAATCAGAAGGTAGATCAATCTTGATGGGCATGATAGCTGGATCATCTGGAATCTCATACTCACCTCCTGGGTGAACCACAGGGAAGGTTTGATTGCTTTCAGTGTGGACAAAGAAATTGCATGCTGTTACTGTTCCATCAATAATCCCACCTGTGAGAGGGAGGTAATTTCCTGTGACTCCTATACCTGCAATGATTGTATTAAGTTCTGTTTCATCTATGTAGTTTTGGGCTTGCAGGTAATCCTCTGTGACCACTCTTGATATGGTCTCATTGTGAATATTCTTTGCTGCTGCCCTTTGATTAATTTCTAAAACTCCCTCACCCACTCCACCATTATAATTCGTTTTTATCCATGCCATCTCACATCTCTTATAGTCATCTCGATTTCCTATGAGAGCATCAGGTAACAGTCTCTCCCTGCTGAATATTAATTTTGGTCTTGAACCATCCAAATCACTCACATCAGTAACATTAATTTGGATTGCTGCATCTTTGTCATCATAGTTGACTGGATCAGATGGGAGTGGTGGTAATCCTGCTGTCATTGGGATGTCATCAGCATAGTAACTTGTCAAATAAATACCTGGTTTGGTGTCCAATGCTCCAAAGTTTCCACCTGCTGCAATCATCTGCATTCTTGTAGGGGGTCTGATGTATAATTCACCCTCCATAGTAGTCCCTGCATCAATGCCTTTTCGATTTACATAATAGTCATTGAGTTGCAGCCTTTCAGGTATGGCATTGCTCTGGTAAAGACTCACACCATGTGAGAAATCTGTTAACAGATTGCCTGCAGATGCAAATTTGGGTTGCTGGTCAATTTCACCCCAAGGGTGTCTGTGATTACAGTTGGTGATCTGGGTATAATCATGAGTGTGAGTATCAGGAGGGAAGGTGATAGGTTTGTCCACAATATTTGACCAGGCATGTGTGTGATCATCTGGGGGAAAAGTCAATGGTTTGTCCACAATATTTGACCAAGCATGTGTGTGATCAAAGTCTATAATTTGGTCTTTGGTGTGAGTATGGCTTCTGATCCACCCATCCACAACATTTGAAGTTGGATGATGTGGAAGGTTTGCATTAGATGTAACTGTAAGATAATCGACAGTGATATTGCTTGCATAAAGGTTACTTGTGTAAAGGTTACTGGTAACAGTTAGGTCCCCTGTGATTGTTCCACCAGTTTTGAGAAGATACTTTGATAATTCAAGAGCAAGTTCATTTTTCGTTACATAATTTGCAAGCATAGCAAGGGTAACTATATTCACAAGGATCACAGCAGTAAGGTAATCCTCTGTGACCACTCTCGAAATATTTTCATTGTGTATGTTTTTGCAGCCATCCTCTGATTGGCTTCCAGAACCCCACCATAATCGGTTTTAATCCATGCAAGCTCTGCCCTCCCATAATTATCATTTGCAGTTCCCACTATGGGAATATACGAATATTTATCTCTGCTGAATACTATCATTGGTCTTGAGCCATCTAAACTGCTTACATCTGCTACATGAACCTGTATAGCAGAGTTGAAATTTTGGTAGGTTGCTGGGTCTGTTGGGACTCTGAATGTATCTGTGGGAATGTCAGCCTCCATGTAGCTTGACACAAAGATATTTGGTATGGTTGCTCCTGGTTCAGGTGGTGGATTATAAGAGCCTGGTAGTGTCCTAATATGAAGTGGTCCTCTCATAGCTGAATTCGCAAGTGTCCCATTCACATGAACATAGTGTTCATTCAAAAAGATTCTTTCAGGGACATTACAAGTCTGATAAAGAGAAACCCCCAAGTTATCAAGAGGCTCTACCTTTGCGAATTCTGGTTGGTCATTGATCTCATCCCAAGTGTGTTCATGTTTGCTTGGTGGGAACTCAGTAGGTATCCCATCAATATCACCCCAATCATGCCTGTGATCTTCTGGTGGATACTTCTGAGGTTTGCCTAAGATCTCATCCCAATCATGATTGTGATCCTCTGGGGGATACTTTGCAGGTTTATTATTAATTTGTTCATAATCAGGAAAGAACTCCCAGATCTCAGGTCGAAATCCATCTGGTAATAATTCCTCATGGGGTTCATAAGGTTGCTCATAATCAACAGCTGGTGGATCATGCCCATCTGGCAAATACTCCTCATCAGGTTCATAGTTCTGCTCATACTCAAACTCTTGGGGATCTAAGCCATCTGGTAGTATCTCCTCCTCATTGGGGTCAAACTGATCATATTCATATTCTTGTGGGTCAAAACCATCTGGTAAATATTCTTCCTCATCTGGAACGAATTGATATTCATCAAGCTCTAATATATCGACTTCAGGAGGTAAATACTGCTCATCTATTTGCTTTCTGGGTTCAATTATAGGTTTATTGCGAACTTGCTCCCAACTAACAATATGCTGCCCAAAGGCTACATCTTCAGTTGCTGTGTATTCTCTTCCAGGCTGTTTCTTTGGTGTTAAATCGGGAGGTCCATTTGGAAATGGAATAGGGAATGGGACTGTTGGTCCATTGGGACCATAATGCTCAATGATTTCCCTTAGAGTTTTCTCACTTACAAGCTTCTCTCCATTTGCATACACATTGCTGCCATGGATATTTCGCCATTGCCTGGTTCGAATTCCAAGGTCTTTCACATTGCTATACAAAGGCAAAAGGTGCCTATCCATTTCGACTAAATCAGGGTGTAAATGGATTGCTACTGGTTGACTGGGGCTACTGTTGATTGTAATTGATGGCTTTTTTTGATGGACATCTTTTGGAGTAAAAAACCCAAAAGGCTCATTCCTCGCAAAGTCATATGTAATATCCTTGGGGTAGACATCATTTGTGTAGGAGACCTGATTTGTGTTGGCAATGGACCCACTTGCAATACTTGGGGACCTCAGCTTTTGGAGTGCTGCCCTCATTGTAAATTCGCAAAGCTGTGTTCTGTTTGCCCTGCTCATCTTGAACATTGAAAATCAATCGACCACTATCGAACCTGGAAGGTATATCTGGGTGAGTGCCACTGGTTTTTAGTTTCCTAGGTCTCCTTCTTGTTGCTTTGATCTCTGCCACTTGGTTTGCTTTCACATTACCCAAACTAAAGGCTACACTGACATCCTCTTTATCTGGATCGGTTTGATTCACAGATAAAGCATGCTCCCTTGATTGAGTCTTTGATGAATTATCAGAGCTGTGGTCAATTGAAACTGAACCCTTTACTTTAATATTATCAAAGTTCACATGCTTGGTGCTGCTTGCATTATCATCTTGAATGGTTTCTAGATTTGGTGGGTAATTGAAGCTCATGGCTTTTACTATATGGATTTATAAAATTCCTGATAAGTAAAAGATGCCTCTCAAGGTCGTTTTAAGTCTTTCTGGCGGGGGTGCAAGGGCATTATCATAACCAGGCTGCTAAAAGAAATCGAAAATCGAACTGGCAGGAGAATAATCGATCTTGTGGATCTTGTGAGTGGAACTTCCACTGGTGGGATCATTGCAATAGGTTTGAATATAAGGCATCCTGATAAACCAGGTGAACCTAAACTCACAGCAAACGATTTACACAACATTTACCTAGCCCAACTGCCCTTGATTTTCGCAAATCCTCGAAATATAATCGAAAATGCCCTATTTAATACAAAGTATGATGTGGGACCTTGGAGACTGCAATCAATTCAGTTACTGGTGAATCACTCATACAGGATTCCCTAAAAGACATTGTGATTACATCCTTTGATACTCAGAATATGAAACCAATATTTATCACAAATGACAACAATTACAACTTTATGCCTTGTAAGATTGCTGCCAGGGCTACTTCTGCTGCTCCTACATATTTCTCTCCTGTAAGCATTGTTGATTTCAATCGGGGAGTATATGTCTGTCTCATTGATGGTGCCATTTCGGGAAACAATAATCCCAGTGTGTGTGGTTACAGCCATGCAAAGAAGATTTACAGTGATGATGATGATATTATAGTAATAAGCATCTCTTGTGGAGAGGTAGACCCACATTTAGAGTCTGATTATGTGGGTTATGCTTATGAGACTGTGAACAGCTGGGGCATTCTCTCATGGATTGCCTCAACAGATGGAAGCCATTGATTAACATGCTCATGGCTGCAAGTGAGCTTTCTGCCTTGATAAAATGGAGGAGTTGTTACCCTACAACTATGATCAGGATTATGGAGATATTACAGGCTATCAGTACCTCTTCCAAATCATATAGTAAGCTCCCTTGATGACACTTCTAAATCCCAGATATGCTTTCTTTCACAGAAACATACATAGCAGCAAACAATGATATGATCAATAAGCTTTGCAGCCTTTTAGTAGCAAACTATGAACTAAAGAACCCTACAAAGGCTTACATTCATCCACTCTCACTACATCACCTCCTTTGGATGCTAATTGGTATCAGCTTGCAGATGATGCCTTTACTGCCTCATCCTCTGTGACAGGTAAAGAGCCTTTCATGGCTAGACCTTCAGCATTTGGCTGGGAAGCTGGAGCCTATGCTCCTGAACAGATATGGGAAACCCCCACTGAATACCTACAAGTTGCTTTTCCATATACTTTTGAACTCTCTTCTGTGATTGCCTATGGATCAGGGGACACCAATGCTTTTATTAAGACTTTCAATGTGGCAACATCCACTGATGGGATCAACTGGTCTTTTATTCGATTAGATGGGCAGAACAAAATATATGTCTGTGAGAACATTAACAATGCTCACAACTCAGGTGATATGGCTCTGTTGAGTGGATTTCCTCTCAGCATCAAAGATGCTTTTTACATAGGTTATTCTCTCAGAATCAAATATATTCGCATTTATCCCCTTGTGTATGTGAATGCTCCCACAATGAGAGTTGACTTTACAGGTGCCTTTATTCGATAAACTCCAACTGAAACGAATTATCGATTCCATTCATATCAATCAGTTCACCAAAGTAATCTTTAAACTCAACTGTGAGTTCCCTTATCACCAGGTTTCGGTCATTTATCTGAATGAATTCTGCATGCTCACCACTATGGTAAACATAGCCACCTATATCCTTACTCAATTGTAATCTAAGGATAGCCCCCTGGTTATGTGGTTGCGATTTCGGAATTATATTGTGTCTGCTGGCAAAGGGGGCTAGCTCTTTAATATGCATGTACAGATACTGCTCAGCATTCATATCAGACATCTTCCTGCTGTCAAAATAATACTGCAAGGGCTTTGAGGAGAGTCTGGGTCTGAGAAGGTGATTCCCATGCTGGGTGATCAGGTGTAATAGGTTTACCATCATACTTTAAAAGGTTCTCAGGTCGATATGGAGATCCACCAACAGGAGGAGTGCTATAATACCCATTGGTGTATTCAGTAGAACTTACACCAAAAGCTTCCGATTCGATTGTTGCTTGCAATAAAACGAAACTCATGATTACTGTAAACTCCACTTTATAGGTAGTTGGATTGTAGAATATTTGAACTCAAAACACAGTTTTGTCTGCAATTGTTTTGAAGCTTGAATAGTTCAGCCCATAATTATAGGGATGTGTTACCCAAAATGACCCTGATTGATGTAGCCACTGGGAAGGGGATACACTTTCTGTGTGATGACTTCATTGTATGAACCATCTTGGTAATTAACTGAACTGTTAGATGATCAGTTCCACACTGTTATAGATACTGTTCGGAATCTCTGCATATAGAACCCTGCATTCCCTTGGTCTCTCTACTGGAGTTGTGAGTTGACCCTGTAAGAGTTTTCATTTTGTCTTGGCTTCTATCCCTGCTATCAATATTAACGAGCCGGTTCATTTTAATATATAAATATAGATAAAAGAAGAATGCCTGTGGATTACATCGAGGTTAGCTCATTTAATACAATCTCTGGTGATGGTCCACATCAAGCTTTGTGGCTAGACTCCCCAGTAGTTATGAGAATGTGAGGGCTGTGAAGACTGGTCTCAGCCGAATTTTATAACAGTATCCCTATGGTGAGTGGTGAAACCAAAGCAGGAGATGTGACAGTTGACAATGCATTTAGCATTTATTATTCTGAACAAACTCCTGGAGCTGGAAGCTCAGGAATTCCAACAGTTCGCCCAGCTGCTGACTATGAACAATGGAAACAATTCATTATAAGTCGAAACACCCATCCAAAGCCACCAGCAACTGGTGAATGTAATTAACTCTAAATT
>QPMI01000498.1:0-79697 GCA_004431415.1 Cyanophora paradoxa
CCAACGGACTCGGAACTCGGAAAAGGGGGAGGGGAGAATGAACTTTGAAAAGTTAGCGCCCGGCGGGGCGCATGCCGGCCGCCGCCTGCGAGCAGGAGCCGGGGGCGTAGAGGGACTTGGCGGCGTAGCCGAAGCCCACGCCGATGACCGCCGAGGCCGTGGGGGTGCCGCCGAGGAGCCAGGTGAGGGTCGCGGCCAGCGCTCCTAGCGAGTAATGGGCAGGATAAGCTTCGAAGGCCATCGCGGGACCGAATTGAGGGAGGGTTGAGAAAAAATACCGCCTCGGGGCCTCAGTGGTGCAGGTGCCGGAAGCGCGCCTCGTCCTCGGCCTCCTCGCGCGCCGCCTGCTCCTCCGCCGCGTCGATCTCCGCCCGCGAGGCCTCCCGCGCCGCCCGCCTTGCGTACGAGGTGGGCACCGGCGCCCGCCGGTAGCTGTAGCTGAGGCCCTTCGCCAGCTCCACGGTCCGTCCTCGAACGCCCGCCAGCTCTCCACGGCCTCCGCCCGCGCTCGCGCGGAAGCCGCCTCCAGCTCGGCGCGGAAGGCGGCGGTCTCCTGCATGCGCCGGGCCCAGAGGCCCTGGCGCCGCTCCTCCGCCTCGCGCGCCTGGCGCGCCGCCGCCGCCGCCGCCGCTCGGCCTCGCTGGGCCCCGAAGCCTGGATGCGCGGTGAGGACGGCGCCGGGGCCGGGAGGGGCTGGGGCCGTCGGCGCTCGCGGAGGAGGCCGAGCTCCCGTAGCCGCTCGGGCCCGCGCCGCCGTTCGTCGGGGTACCCTGCCCTTGGATCAGGAGGGGGCGGGGGGAGGGGGGGTACGGGAGGGAAGGCGGGGGTACGCGGGGCCGGACCTGGCGCGGCAGCATCTCGTCGATGCGCTGCTGGCCGGGGCGCTGCTGGGGGGCCGTGGCGGGGGCTGGGGCGGGAGGAAGGCCGGCGCCGAGTTGCGGGTGCGCTTGCCCTTGCCCTTGGTGTGGGCTGGACGAGGAAGGCCCGACGTCGGCCACCGGGTCCTTGAACTGCGCGACGGGGATCGCGATCGCCTCCAGCGCCGGCTGGCTCTCGCCGAGGGAGAGCGGGCCTTGGGGACGATGCCGCGGATGTAGGTCTGCCAGACGCCGCCGAGCTTGTAGGAGTAGGGGCGGCACCAGGAGCCGAGCCGGCGAGGTCTCGTCCAGCCGGCCGTTCTCGATGTCGGCGCCGACGGCGGCGAGGTGTCGGGCCCTCCGTGCGCGCGATGTACTCGACGATTGCCCGCGACGCTCGTCATGTAGCCCTCCGTGTTCGGGGCGGCGACGTACGTGGTGGGGTCGACGGCGCAGTGGGTGACGATGAAGCGGGTGAGGGGCACTTGGTCGTCTCCTGCCAGAAGCCGAGGCGCTGCGCCCGCAGCCACGCCGGCTCGAAGGCCTGGATGCAGGAGGCCTTGCGTCGGAGAAGCGCGTGGATGATCTTCCACGCGAAGGTGAAGGCCGCGACCATGAGCGCCGGCAGCTCGTTCTCGCGGATGTCGGAGTGGAGGTAGGTGCGCTTCTTGGCCGGCTTGTGGTCGAGGGGGATGAGGACGACGCGGGCGAAGAACTCGAGCATGCGGTTCTCGAGCTGCGCCGGGGCAAGTGAGAAAGGGCGCCGGGGAAGGGGAAGGGGGCAGGGAACGGGCGCACCTGCGGGAAGCTGTTGCAGACGATGACAAGCACCTTGCGCGTCGCCTTGGTGCGCACATCGTCACCGCGGACGTTCTTGAAGTTGCGGGAGTAGGCGTCGCCGGAGCGCATCTTGAGCTCCTCCTCCGAGCAGGCCTTAGGGTCGAGGCCCTCCGCCATCACCATGCAGATCGCCTCCTCGCCGCCGTGCTCCGAGAAGGCCGAGCCCTTGGAGGGGCGGTAGACGCAGACGCGCCCGGCGGCAGGCACTCCGTCATGATCTGCGTCACCATCGACTTGCCTGTGCCCGACTGGCCCTTGATGATGCCGCAGTACTGCAGCATGGCGCCCTCGGACGGCGGCTCGATCTCCGCGCGCGGCTCCCGGTCGAAGACGGGCTTGTCGCAGAAGTTCCACGGCCCGACGAGGTTGAAGGCGTAGAGGACGGCCGCCGCGTAGCCGAACTCGTCGGCCGTCACGTAGCCGTTGTCCGCCAGGTGCTTGACGACGTTGGGCATGAAGGGGTGCAGCATGCCGTACACGGTGGGCCAGTCGCAGGTCTCGGTCGCCTCCTCGATGCCCGCGGGCAGGCGCCCCTGGATGTAGCAGGTGTTCATGTAGCCCGCGTACCGCTCCCGTGCCTCCTCGTGCGTCATGACGAGGACGCAGGCGCTGCCCGTGCTGTCCTGCGGCGCCCGCACCACGAAATCTGCGCAAGGGGCGTCGGCGGGGTACGGGGCGGGGCGCAGGGGTACGGGCGGCGCACGCGTGTCGCAGGCGAAGGCGAAGCCGGGGATGACGGGCATCTCGGGGCAGACGTCCTCGAGCTGGAGGACTCCTCCACGAACGTGCGCGTCCGCCCCGAGAGCACCTCCTTCGAGAAGGTGAACTCGAAGGAGCCGGGGCTGGACTCGTAGGTCTTGTGGAAGGTCATCGCCAGCAGCTGGATGACCTCCTTCATCGTCCCGCGCCCGGCGTGCCTGTTCGCGCTGACCTTGTCGTACACGAAGAGGTTCGGGAGCTCGACGTAGAAGGTGGGCGGGGAGTTCGGGCCGTAGGGTCTCTGGCGCACGATCCGCTGCGCCGGCAAAAGGGGGTTAGCGGGGTTCGAACGCGGGGAGGGGGGCGCACCGGCCGAAGGCGGCTCGGACCCAGCGCCTTAAGCAGCTGGGCCACGGCCGCCTCCGGCCTCTAAAGGGGCGGGGCGCGCAGCTAAGGGGGGCGGGGCGCACGTTGTTCTTGACGAAGAGGCGGAGCGCATCCTGAATGGCCGCCTCCTTCTTGGACTTGTTGTCCTTGCTGTACGTTGTCACGTCGTCGTACTTGGACATGTCGATCTCGGGCGCCTCGCGCGGCTGCGCCGCCAGCTCCGCCCGCGCCAGCTCCAGCCTGGTGGCGCGCGGCGGCTCGCCGTCGCTCTCCGACGCCTGGCCGTCGTCGTGGTCCGCCTCCGCCTCCGCCCGCTGATCGCGCAGCAGCTGCCGCTCGCGCTCGCGCCGCTGCTGGGCCCGGCGGGAGAGGCGGCCGGCGCGGGGGGCCGGAGGGGGCGGAGGGGGCATGTGGCCGAGGGAGGAGGCGGGCGTGGCGACGGGCGTGCCCCGCGGCGGCGAGGGATGGGGCGGGCGAGGGGGTACCCTGGACGGAGGGCGGCGGGCGCTGCGAGGGCTGCGAGGGCGGAAGGGACTGAAGGCCGAGGGGTTGCCGCTCGGGCGCCAGGAGACGTCGGAGGCGGCGGGGCTGGCGGGGGGCACGGGGGCGGGCGGGCGGCGGGGGGAGACGAGGGGCGGCCTGGGGCCAGCGTCGCCGGGCTCGTCGTCCGAGAACTCCTCCACGGGCGGCGGCGGGGCGTACTCGAGGGAGGGGGAGGGCGGGAGGGGGTAGAACTCGTCGACGGGGGGCTCGGGCTCGAAGGTGTCCCCCGCCCCCGCCGCCGCCAGCTCGGCGTCGGCCTCGCCCTCGCGCTCGCGCTCGCGCTCCAGCTCCATCGCGTACTCCTCCGCCACCTCCAGCTCGCGCGCCGCCTTCGCGTCCGCCGCCGCCGCCAGCGCGGCCTCCTCCTCCATCTCGCGCTCGGCCTCCAGCTCCTCCTCTGTGGGCAGGGTCATTCCTTTGCGGCGCCGGAACGCCCTAGGCTCAGAATTTTGGGGTGGGGAGGGCGCACCGGCCGGCTCGGGGCCGGCCGCCTTGGGGCCGCCGCCTCCATCTGCTCGCCGAGATCGCGCCGCGCCGCCGGGGCGGGCACGTCCTCCTTCTCGAACTTGAGGTTGATGTAGGCGACCTTGCCCTTGCCCTTGCCCTTCGCCTGGGCCTGGGCCTGGGCCACGCGCATGGCGCGCGCGAGGCCCTCCGCCGTGATCTTGCTAACTCCGGCCCCGTCGCCGGAGGCGGAGGCCGTCGCCTCGCCGATCGCCGCCTTGAAGACGGCGGTCATCTCCCGGCCGGCGCGCGGCAGGCTCCGCGCCCGCTCGAGCTCCTCCTCCGTGAAGTCCAGCGCCCGGGCCGCGGCGGCGGCCTCGGCCTCGCGCTCCGCCTCGGAATCCGAGTCGGAATCCGAGGACTCCGCGGCCGCGAGCATGGGGCGGGGGCGGGAGGCGGCGGCGGCGGCGGCGGCGGCCGCCTTGTCGAAGACGGGGACGAAGAAGGTGAGGGCGAGGGTGCGCCGCGGCACCACGTACTTCACGGCGCCGTGGATCATGGGCCGCCCGTGCGAGTCCGGCATCGAGCACCGGCGGATGACCTGCGAGGGGGTTTAAATGGCATCTAAATAGTCTAAATAGCATCTAAATAGCATCCAAATAGAAACGGCGCACCTGCACGCGGTCGCCGATGGTGACGCCGGGCACCTCGAACTCAGGAACCAGGTCGAAGGCGCAGATGCCCTGGCGCCCGTGGCGGTCCCGGCACGTCCGGCAGGCCGCCTCCAGCACGATGCGGATGGCGTAGGCGTCGGTGAGGACGCCGGTGTCCGGCCGCTCGCCCCAGACCGCCGAGCTCTCGTGGCGCGTGATGAACGCGCGGCTGTTCCGCATGATGCAGCGCGCCTCGACGCCCATGATGCCCTTCGCCAGCCTCTGCGGGCCGGCGGGGGTCGGCGGGAGGGGCGGCCGCGGCTGCACGGGCGGCCGGGGGCGCACCTCGGGCGTGTAGGCCGGGTCCGAGCTGAGCACCAGCAGCCAGAGCAGGTGCGGGGCCGCCTCCGCCATGCGGTTGAAGTAGAACTCCTCCGGGCCCGCCAGCAGGCCAATCGTGCGCCACTCGCCCTTGGCGATGTGCCGGGGCACGGCGCCCATGAGCAGCCGCAGGCGCTGCGCCGCGAACAGCCGGCGGGCGTCGGAATCGCGCCCGGGCTTCGGCTTGCTCGGCGTGTCGAAGTTCTCCTCCGTCATGTTCAGCGCCGCGTGCATCGCCCGCACGTCCGCGTCCTGCGAGCGCGGCGGCGCCTCAGCCGCTGCGAGCCGGGCGCGCGAGGGAGAAAGAGGCAGCGAGCACCTCCGCGAGCCGCAGCCGCGACAGGACGGAGTCGATGGAGAACTGCACCGACGGGCCGGGGGCGCCCTCGAGGTTCAAGGTCCGCGCCGCGGCCAGCTTGCGCTTGCGCTCGGCCAGCTCGGTCTTGCGCAGCACATCCTTGCTGTTCGGGCTGAACTGCATGCCATCCTCCAGCGCACGCGCCTGCGCCTCCTTCGCCTGGTCGCTGATACCGGCCTCGAACACCGTCCAATCGACGCCGAAGCTGTCGCCGACGCAGAGAACGTCGTACAGCGTGTTCTTCGCCAGCTTAGCCGGGATCTCCGGAGGGAGCGCGAGCCGAGACATGCTGCTGCCGCCGATGCTGCCGCCGGTGCTGCGCGCGCTCTGCTGGGAGTGCTGCGCGCGCTGCGAAGGTTCTGGCGCCAAGGTCCCAGCCGATTTGAACGAGCGGCCTGCATTGCATCGCCGGACTGGGCAGTCAAAAAAAGCGAGAAACCGACCGGGGTTCGAGCCCAAGGGGGGTACGCATTTTGAGGGGGGGGGGGGAAGCGGGCTTCAAGTCTGAGTCTTCGCGAGTTGGGGAGGGAACAAGCCAGCGGGGGTACGACGTTGAACGGAATCCGTTGAGACATCGCGGGCAGTAACACTCGCGATGCAGGCGGCGACCTTCCGCTCGTGCGCGAAGCAGCAGCAGCCCGGCGAGCAGGACAGCATAGCCCGCGATCTCGGCAGCCTGTCGGCGGAGGAGGCGCTCAACGCGATGACCTGCGATAGCGTGTTCAACTCGGCCGGCGTGCCGCGCTTCGAGCCGTTCGGCGGGCTGAAGAAGATCCAGAACACGGACGGCCACCCGAAGCGCTTGAAGACCAAGGGCCAGTTCACGCCGGTGAATAAGTTCAACGAGGTTCGCGGTTTCGCCCGCACCGCTTCGGCCCCGGCTCACATGCCCGGCTCGCGTGCCCCGCGCGCAGATCGTGCCTTACAGCATTCACGAGCTGCCGGAGCATGTGAAGGCGAAGTACGGCTTCACGCACGGCGATGTGGCGCTGTTGCTGATGTCCGACAATGCGGCGGCGGGCTGCTTCAACAGCATCGCGCTCCATCGCGATTTCCATCCGCGCGCGATCTTCTCCGGCACTCCGGAGCAGAAGGAGTTCCTCGCGGACCTCAAATCCGGCAGCGGCGGCGCCCACGGGGTGAGGGCCCTTCCCTGCGCTCGCGTGCCCGCGCTTGCTCACGCGCGGGCCGCTGCAGCTCTTGATCGCGCGGGATCAGTGCCTGGCGTCGGTGACGGAGAAGGAGAAGGCCAGCCCGTCCGGCCTCGGCGTTCGGTGCGATTACGTCATCGTCACCAAGCGCATCAACCCGACGTACGCCAAGAAGTACGACCTCAACTTCGTCTACGTGAAGGAGGGGCCGCCGGCCTCGCAGTACACCGTCACCGTCCAGGCCGGCATCTGCGCCGGCGAGACCATCCAAGGCGCGTACCACGGCGTCGGCACGCTCCCGTCCGGCGGCTTCTTCGACGTCGTTGATCACATGTTCCTCTCCTGCGCCGATGACATTTACGTGCGCGAGAGCCCGCCCTTTCCCCTTTCCCCTGCCCCTGCGCGCGCTAAGGTCGCGTCCGCAGGTCGGGGAGAACCCGAGCGCGGAGAGCCCGCTGGGCTACGCGTACTGGCTGGTCAGCGTGCAGAAGGTGCTCTCCTGCGCGGCCCTTCTGAAGTACGCCAGCGTCTGCGACTCCGGCATGCGGCCCCAGCTCCAGCTTCTCGTGGATCAGGGCCGGAGCGACGAGACCCGCCAGCGCCACCGCGATCTCGCGCGGACGGCCGTGCTGAAGCTGGAGGAGGTTCTGCGCGAGGGCCACCCAAACGGGCCGGCCCGCGCCCGTGAGATCCTCTCGGCGGCCATCTCCGTGATCGTCGGCGAGCTCTCGCACACGGTCCGCCGCCGCCCCGCTTAGCCCGCCTCTCCTCCCTGACCCCGGGCCCTCGGAGCGCAGGAGGAGTCGGACGTTCTCACGGCGCGGGCGGACGAGTTCCAGCGCCAGGCGGAGAAGATCAAGTGCTGGTACGAGAAGGTGAAGAAGGCGGAGGAGACGGACCTGCGCGACTGGGGCAGCAAGAGCGGCGACGCCGAATTCGACCGCGACAAGCTCAAGCGCGTCTTCTTCTGGATGCGCATCTGCGCCAAGCTGGAGGCGCTGATGGACGAGTGGCACATCGAGGGCGTCCGTCTGGCGAAGGCGATGATCGCCATGGAGTGGGGCCACGGCCACCCGGCGCGCAAGGAGTGCAGCATGCTGGCCAAGGAGATCGGCCGCCGGGGCCGCTACATCAAGGAGGTGGCCTACGGCATCGAATGTGCGTCCGCCCCGCCCTTGGCCTGCGCCCCCGCCCTTGGCCTGCGCCCCGCGCTCTCCCCGCTCACCCCCTCTCCCGCAGTTACCATCCCGCTCGTCCAATTCTTCCAGCGCGAGTTTGTGCTGATCCAGGCCTCCATCATCAAGATCGGGTCGCTCTCCGCCAAGGAGGTGGACGAGGCAAGGGACGAGGGCCAGGCGGAGGCGGAGGCGCGCTGGGACGATGCGGCGTTCAGCGCCGTCTGGGGCGTCGGGGACAACGCGCTCTCGCCCCCCGCCCCGTTCGGCTTCAGCGGGCGGCCCGCGCTGGCGTTCGACGAGCACGGCCTCCCCGAGCTGGCGGAGGCGGACGCCGTCGGCTTCAACTGGGCGACGTTCGAGGCCCGCATCGACGAGAAGGCGAAGGAGGCGCAGATGCGGCTGCTGGAGGAGGGCCTCGTCCCGGCGCCGGTGCCCGCGCCCTTCCCCCTTCCTCTCCTCCTCGCCCCTCTCACCGCCTCCTCCAGCCCCCGGCGTCCTCGGCTCCGGCGCCCTTGGCTCCGGCGCCCTCGCCCCCGGCCCTCTGCCCCACCTACGGAGAGAGGTGCGCCCACGGCGCCGATTGCGCCCTCAACGGCTCCCACCTCCTGCCCGCCAAGAAGGCCCGCCTCGGCCTCTTCTCACCCCACCCTCTCAGCCCGGTGAGTGACTCTGAATCGGAGGGCTCGGAGGCCTATAGCACGCCCCGCGACCCCGACGCCCCGCCCCACAAGGCCGGCGCCTTCGGCTTCTGTGAGTGACGCCCCCGCGCAGGCCCTGCCGACGCCGCCCGTCGCCAACCGCACCGTCTTCGTCCAGGTGAGTGCCAGGGCTGCCGCGAGTGGCGGCTCGAGAACTTCTCGGCTCAGGTCCCCGCCACGCAGCAGGCCGGCGCGATCCCGGCCTCGCCGCCCGTGACCGTCGACGTCGAGGGCGGTATGTTCGAGATGGAGCTGGAGCCGGCGCCCTCGCAGGCCCTCGCCACCCAGGGCTCGGCCCCGGCTCGCCGCCGCCGTCCCAGCCCTCCCTCCCGCTGGTGCACGCCAACTCCAACATCTTCGAGGGCTGCTGAGGGCCCTGAAACGGTGCGCGCAGGCCCGTCCCGCCCTCCCAGAGCAAGTGGTCCACAACGCCATAGTGGACGCCATGTGGGATAACAGGGGCCGCCTCCCCACCCCTTCCGCTACGTCTCTATGGCCCTCCGCGGCCTCGCCTTCCCGCCCCCCTGCACCGAGCAGCTCAACCAAATCCTGCGCGGTCTGATTCATTACAGACTCGCCTACCCGGCCTGGGCCTGAGCTACACCAAGCTACGGTGAGTCCGACCAAGCCCTGTCCCGGGTCCCGGGAAAATTTATATTAAGATTCCAAAGACCTGGGACAGAAGTAGTCTGACCAAGAGACGTGTCCGGACCCTCCCAATAATCATATAGAGTATTGGAAAGGTCCGGACACTAGAGGAGGGCGTACGACTTAAACTCGCGCAGCGCCGCCTGCTCCTCGCTGAGGTTCTCTGACTTCATTCGATCGCTGTAGGGCTCGGGCGGCGTGCCCTCCTTGACGTGCATCCAAAATAGATGTAAGCACTTCCTCATGAGCTTGATGTACCTCTCGTCCCGTCTGACGTACCACGTTTGCACGCGCAGAGGAGTGAAGCAAAAAAGTTCGGCCCACTCGCGGCCCGTTATGTCCAGCAGGCCCTGGAGCTGGGGCATGTAATAAGTTGGGACCTTTTCGTAGAGTTCTTGTTTGTAGGGGCATTTTATTTCAAGTATACGATCGCTTCCAATCAGCCCGTCCGGGCTGCCCGCCAGGAAGGGCAGTTCCTTATGTTCGTGCAATCCAGTATGTTGCACGTCCACGTTGTTGTTCGACGTTTTGTAGAGAGAGACCGCGAGGGGCTCATAGTCATGCCCATAGGTTAGGGCAGGGTTGTCAAAGTTGTTTTCCTCCGCTATCCCGCTTAGCTCCGCCCACAGGCGGGCCCTGGATTTCCAGGGATTTATGCCGCACGCAGCCGCAAAGTTCGAGGCAGTTAGCTTTTCGCGGCGCGCCGCGTGCCACGCCGCGCTCCCCTGTTGCAAGTTCTCGCAAGTCTCGCAATCTGTATCGGTATGCATGACTTGGTCTCGCAGTAGCGTTTAGAATTTCTTGATGTGTGCAATTGCAAATGTCGGATGCAGAGGAAGCGCCCAAGGACGTGATCGCACAGTTCATAGATCAGGTCAAGGACCTTAGACGCTGGGTGGTAGAGCAGGCCTCGCGACCGAATCGACAGCGCCAACCCTGGCCGGTGCTGGAGCTGGCCCGGGCAGGGTGGCTGGACAGCCATTACAACTATGGCGGGGCCTCATACGTCCGGAGCCACGACGAGGGCAGGATTATCGACGAGTTCAAGCGCATCTGGTTCGCCCTGGGCTCCAAGCTCAGCATACTCTCGACCCTCCCGGACCACATTCGCATGCAAATCCTCGAGCGGTACGCGAAGGCAAGGGACTCGGAATGGGACGACGTAAATTTGCGCGACCTCTCGCGCTTGCGCTCGGCTGTGACGGCGTACGTCACGAACTATGAGTATCACACCAAAAAGCCCCAATTCGAAGTTGAGCCGATTCCGGCAAATCTGGTACCCCTGGGCTGGGAAGAGTACCCCGAGTACTCGTGGAACAGGGGCCTCAACCCCCGGCGCCAGGCCCTGCCAGCCCCGCCCGCCCCACCGATAAACGCCCCCGCCCCACGTGACGTCGGGCGAGACATACGCGAATGGGAGGAGTGGAGCAACGACCCGAAGAACTGGCTACCCGAGGAGGCGGAGATGCGCAAGCGCGCGAGGCTGATGCCCGGCTACAAGTACCCCGACCGCGAGTAGGGGGTACAGGTAGAAATTCTCAGCGAGCCGCGAGCGAATGTCGTACGGCGATCAGGAAGCATGGTTCAAGCTACACCGCCTCTTTCCTGATAAATTCGGCAATGCGCGCTACCCCCTCAACCTAATGACGCGAGTCAACCGGCGGACGAGGGACTTCAAAATCGAAGTGTTCTCTTCCTCTCCCGAGAGCGGCCGCTCCGCGGACAACGACGCTATGGCATGGCTGTACGGCTTTGTGCAGCCTCGGGTTGGTACTAGCCCGGCCACAGTCGAAATAGAGAGCTACTACAACGATTACGGGCCGCAGGGGGGGTACGGGACGCCCGAGCAGAATAACGCGATGCGGGGGGTAGGCAAAATCATGCTGCGGGCGGCTGTGAACGCGCTGCAACGCTCCGGGCTCATTAGCTCGTCGGACCCGGGCCAGCACCCGTTGGAGCTCAGGGCCCTCCCAGACGCAGTGGATTACTACCAAAGGGAATTGAACCTGCGTGAGAGACAGGTCGACTATAGGCCGTCCCTAATACCCATGGAGGGTACAGTGCAGAACATCATCGACAACACGTACAACGTGGCCGTTCGCTGGCGCAAAGCGGCGGCGGATCTCGTAAAGGGCAACTACAGGGACCTCGCAAACGAAGACAACCCCGTGGGGGAGTACATGGAGCTGGCAAGCGGGAGCATCGTACCCCGCCGGAGGCCCCCATGGCCCCACCCCGACCTCGAGTGGGGACCGTCTCACTTCGGCCAGTGAGGGGGTACAGCATTCAGTTAGAGTCTGAGCATAGTTAGAGGCCGGAGGCCCCGAGGGGTACGTCGGACGTGTTAGTCCCCGTGCCTCCCCGAATGCAATATAACAATGCAACCTCCGCAACGCGTGACTCATCAACCTCCGAGGGTTAACAATACATTGACAGCGAAGGGGCAAGCTCGAGAGCTCAACGCTTCACAAAGGCCCACATATATATCGACGATAATACTGTAGTCTGTGTATGTAGGCGTAGTTAAATTGCCGCGGAGTTAAATTGCCGAATTCGCCCAAAACCGATTAATATTTGTTTTTGAGAGACTACGGTGGGGCGAACCCTCCGTAGGTATAAATAACTTATGTAAATTGCCGAATCCAGAATTCTGCTCTATGGCGGGCTAGGAACATGCCTAACCCCCCAAGCGATTAATATTGCCGCGGTGCTAAATTGCCGAATTCAGCCCCTCGGCGGCAATTTACGGCACTGGCGGCAATTTAAAACCACGGCAATCTAACTGCTCCGGCCTACAGTACCGTACTACGCCGTAACTACGGTAGTACTACGTATACGGTACCATGTACCGGCTAGCGGCGGCTACTGCAGCGCTAGCTGACTCCGTAAAACACAATACTAGTAATATGACGGTCAAATTTATGTCGTTTAACAGTCGCGATCGTTAAGGTTATAAAACCCGACCCTTGTCTATCGATATCTTTGATTTGTGAATCGCCGCTACCGGTATACCGTAGAACACAATATTATGTCATGCGAATTTATGTCGTTTGAAAACCCGAGCCTTCTCTATGCGAAATATGACGTCCCCAAATTATGTCGGCATGAAATTTTCAGGCTTGTATGGGGCGGCAAAATTGGGGGGTACTGTATGGGGCGGCTGAGCGAGCCCGTATTATGACGTCCCCAAATTATGTCGTTTTGTCCCGTCCGAGGCGACATAATTTCGGGACGACATAATAAAGCACAGACCTTAATATTGTGTTCTACGGTAGCGCTATAATACCCCGGCCCTTTCGCCGGGCATGAACAGTGCACACTGCACAGAGCTCCAAGTACTCCCCTGCAGCTGCAGCTGCACTCCTAGCTTGTCGGTACCAAGTACGGTACTTTTAACCTGTACCCAGCTAGAACTTGAGGGGGGGCGCAGTCCTATCTAGCTATAGCGCTAGCTATATATATCATATATATATATAGTATAGCTAGTCCTATAGCTAGCCCGGCCTAGCCGCCTAGCTAGGCCCGCCAGACCATCGGATTATGATTCGGATACTATGCATATGATATCGGCATGCGCATGTGTTCCGCGCAGTGATCGCCTACATAGCTACAGCTGCAGGCTACAGCCTACAGCTATAGCTTTAGCGCTAGCTATAGCTATATATAGCTACCTGGCGCCCGGCCAACTTGGCAAGCCCGCAGGCCGCTCTGCATCTCGGCCGAGTGGCGCCGGCGCGGCCGCGGCGCACTTTAATTTGCAATATTAATTGCAATGCTGCGCGAGTGCCCCGCGGCCGCCCCGCGCGCGGGTGATCATCAGTGATGGGAATGTTATTGATAACCTTTTTTATTAGTTAATTAATAACTAATTAATAATACGTTATTAGTAAGGTCCCGGAACAGCCAATCTTATTAATAACGTTTATTAGTTCGGGGGGGTACCCATAGATACACCATTTCTTGCACTCTATGACGAATCTGTGCATGCTAGAGCTATATAAAGCAGTTCTATTCACGTCTAGAGACCTTCTGGGCACTTCTGCAGCTTTATATGATGCCCATAAGCTGATCAGACGGCAGCTCCAGACCATCCACTACCCCCTTGGTCGCACTTTGACCCTTTTATTCGACCCCCAACAGAGATAGAGGGCACTCGCAATGCTAAGACAGCTTATATAAGAGTGTTTAGCACCAGAAACGCGCGGCAGTGCTCCTTCAACGCGTGGTTTCGCGCTTCTATGAGGAAGTAATTATTAATCTACTAATAACTAATTATTAACTATTAATAATGATTCTTATAAAAGTCCCATTTTGGGGGTTCGAATGATGCCTTCCGTGTTCGAATCGCCCTGCGATGAGAATCACGCCTTCGAATCCCGCCCGCTCCACATAATTCCGATCGATCATGTCCCACCTTGCCTGTATACGCCCCCGCAGTGCTGGAGTAGACTAGAGGCTGTGGCCGGTAATTCACCAAAAAAAAAACCCATTTTGGGGCTTATTATTAATTCCATCACTGGTGATCATGAGGGAAGCTCACCCTCGCGCGCGCGAGCTCGAGCTCGAGCTCGAGCGGGCGCCGGCGGGGCGCCGGCGGCGCAGGTTCGCATCAAGGTGCAGCTGCAGCTGGTAGGCCTAGGCCTGGCGGACCGTATTTTAGCGTGTACAGATTGGCTTAGGTTACTGAGCGCCTTCCCGGAGGCCATAGCTTGCTAGGTATAGTCCCAGCTGCAGTTCGTCTAGCCTAGTAGCCGTCCGCCAGTTTTTTCAGACCTTGCTCCCCGTCTCGTCCTTGGGTAGGCATCCCCTTTTCCGATGTCCGAAAGGCTTAGTCCCGTATACGTAGGTTCATCTCTCGACTTGACACAGATGGACACCGCATTTCTATCTTTAGCCATTTGCAATTGTCTCGGTGTGTGCGAATTCATATACGAGCCGGCGGGGCGCCGGCGGCGCAGGTTCGCATCAAGGTGCACTCGCGGCAGCTGGTGAGGCCTGGCGCGCGCAAACTCCAAAGCCGAGCGGGAGGCGGCCGCGGCCGAGCGCCGCGCGGCCCAGGCCGCGGCCCCGGCCCGGGCGGGCTCGCACCCGCCCTTCCCGCCAAGCACGGCGCCGACCAGGCGCCGTGCCCGTGCCCTGCAGCTGCCCTCAAGCGCCCCCGCGCGCGCGGCGCCGTACGCCCCGTACCCACTTTCTCCGCCACCACCGACGAAGACGACGAGGCCGATGAGCGGCCGTACCCCTCCCGCCCCCGCCCGTACCCCTCCCGCCCCCCGCCCGCCCCCCATCCCGCCCTCAGCCCGCCGCCCTGCTACGCCCCCCTGCCGCCGGCGCCGCCCCTGCCGCCGGCGCTTCCCCTTCCCCCCCCCTCCCCGCCCCCCCTCATCATCTCCCTCAACACCCGCCGGGAGGACAGCGTCCTGGAGGAGGCGGGGTACCTCGATTCGCTGCTCTCCGCGTTCACGCGATCGGCCCCCGCGGAGAACCGTTCCTCCGTCTCGGAGCTCCTGTCCTCCGCGGAGAAGAAGTTCTGGGACCTCTTCGTCAGCTCCGAGGCTGGGGAGCTGTCCTTCGGGCGTTGAAGGACGAGGGGAGGGGGGGAGGGGGGGAGGAGAGCGGCCGGGGTACGCTGCTGGCCGCCGTGGCGTCCGGCCTGGCGCCGCGGGGCCGGGGCCGGGGCGGCCGCCCCCGCGCCCAGTGCCGGAGGCCGACGTAGAAGCGCTCTTCCTTCAGCTCTCCAACCTCTCCGTCGATCCTGACGCCCCCGCCCCGTCGCCGTCAGCCCGCCTCGCCCCTCGGGCCCGAGCCCGAGCCCCCGCGCCCTTCGCCGCCCCGTCCCGCCCCCCGTCCGCTTCTCCCCCCGCCCTACATCCTCGACCCGTCTGAAGAGGACGAGTTCATGGTACCCCCTCCCACCCTCACCCACCCCTTCCAAAAATAAATGTCCGCCTGACCCGTGCGGCCGGCCGGCAGCGGCGGGTGACTGCGGCAGAGGCGGCCGGCGCCGGCGCCGCCCTCACCGTCCTGCTCGGCGACCCCCGGTACCCCCCTGCCCCTCTGCCCCCCCCTTCCTCCCCCGCCCTGCCCCGACCCTTACCCCCCCGGAAGGGTCCTGGGCACGCCCCTCTTCCGGACGCCCGCCGGCAGGATACGGACACGGCACCTCCTCGTGGTGCGGCGCCGTACCCCCCGCCGGGCCTTCCCCCGCTCAAGCCCATGTACCCCCCAGCTCGTACGCGTCTCTGCGCGCTCTGCCGGCCCCGGGCGGCCCCGCGCCCTCTTTCCTCCCCCCTCGGTTCGGCCCGCTTCCGAATCCCGTACCCCGTTGCTCCCTCACCCCTAACCCACCCCAGTTCGACGCCATCCTGCAATCTCTCATCTTCAACCTTCACGCCGGCCCCTCTTCGTACCCCACCCTGTCCGCCCTCTCCCCACCTCGAACTCGCGCGCTCGTACCCCCCGGCTCTCATTAACCGTACCCCCAGAGAAGAGGCGGAGCGCGCCTGCGAGAACGTGTGGAACTTCGTCACGGTCGCCACGTCCGGTGCGCGCCTTCGACGCCGTACCCCCTCCTTCTTCCCCCCCCTCCCCCGCCTTGACGCCCCCCCCCCCCCCCCCCCAGACTTCGTTCTCGTGTCGCCCGATTTTCTGCTTGTATCCTTCGACGAGGTTCGCCCCCCCTCCCCCTCCCCCCCCGCACCAATCTCACTGCCGTACCCCCTGACCAGGTTCTGGCGCTGCACGAGCGGGCGATGGAGCTTGCTGCAAACGCAGTCGCGAGGTTCGCGCGCGCGGGGGCGGGGCGCCTCCGCGGGCGGGCAGCGCCTGAGGGAGCGCCGCAGCTTCGGGCCGGAGCCGCGCGCCGAGCTCCTCGCGACGGCCGCAAAGGTAATCAGGGGCCGACTCTCTACCGCCTCGGGTTCCTCCTTGATCCCCCGCTAAGGGCCTTAAAGCTTGAGCTATCTTAAGGTTCCTCGGGGCCTTAAAGCATGAGCTAGGCGCTCGTCTAAGAACAGGTTCCCGCCTCCTAACTAAAACTATCTACCGTCTCGGGTTCCTCCTTGATTCCTCGCGGTCGCCCGCGCCCTCACCTCTCTCTCCCTCTGCCCCCACGTGCACGCAGGCGCGGGCGGCGTTCAGCCTGCGGCAGCACGGGCACCTCCGGCCCTCCCTCGAGCTCCAGTTCGAGGTGGACGGTCGCCCCAGGCCTCTTCTAGACCCCCTCTCCTTGAAATTCTTGGAGGAACCTTTCGTTAGACGAGCGCCTAGCTCAAGCTTAGAGATGGACGCGGTTCATTTATAAGGCTTTAGAAGTATCTTTTTAAGATTTGTGTAGATCCCCGCCCCCGCGCCTGCCAGGCTGACACCGCCCGCTGCGCCTCCCTCTCGAATTGTCGAACAGGCCTGGGACGACCTCCTGCGCCTGCGGGTGCGAGCCTCCCCCCCCCCCCCCCCCCCCCTCCACACGCCCCCGTGACTCGAGGGCAGGTGTACCCCCACCGGCTCGAGTGCGAGGTCCTCCGCGAGCTCTGCGAGCTGCACGGTGCCGCCGTACCCCCCCCCCCCCCCCTCACCCCCTCTTACCCCGGCCGACGGCCTTCGGCGCGCAGTGCAAATCGAGCGGACGGACCTCGCGCGCCACTTCGCCGAGCGCCTCTACTGGTGCGTACCGGCGGAGCGATAGCCCAATTGCAAGGCGGCTTATAATTAGGCTCGAGCCGGGGCTGGCCCGGCTGTCTCACTTGAAACTTTCGACTCCGAAGTCCGCCTTTACTGGCAGGGGGGGGGGGGGGGGGGGGGGGGGTGGGGGGGGGGTGAAGGGGATGAAACCTAACCGAATTCGTTACATGTCTGTTTCGATCCTCTACTAGAATCGAACCGAATCCAATCCGATCCGACGCCCCCCCTCAGGTTCGAGGAGACGGACGACGACATCGAGTTCAAGGTCTCCTGCCTCCAGACCCTCGGTACCCCCCGCCCCCCCCCCCCCCCCCCCCGCCCTTCCCCACCCGTGTCAACGCGCTGCTGCGCGGTCTCCGCTCTCCGGGACGGCTAGCTAGAGGGGGGGCTAGCTAGTGCTCCCCACTGCCCTTTCACCTTAAAAAATCTCGACGAGGTCCCGCGCCTCCGGACCCTCGGTACCCCCCCGCCGCTTCGCCCCGCCCCGCCCCGCCCCGCTCCCCTTCGCCCCGCTACGTTTTGAGTCGCCCCTTCCTCTTTCTTAATTCACCGTCTGCTCTCCTGTGCACTCGCAGCGTACATCGAGTGGCACGAGCTCGAGGGGGCGCCTGGCGCGGGGGCGGAGACCTACTGCCGCGCCGTCGAGACCTGCCGCCGTGCGCCCCCGCCCCGCCCGGCCCCGCCCTCCCCGGCACGCTCCGTCTTGATGGAATCTTCTGGGAGATCGTTCGCGGCACACCCCCTCCGATCGGGGGGGTCCCGCACCGCACCGCCCCGCCCCGCTCCGCCCCGCCGCGGCCCAGATCTAGATCTAGAGCCCGAGCCCGTCCTGGACTAATTAATTCCTGGGTCCAGAGCTCGTGGAGCGGTCCGGGGGCAACCCCTCCTACGCCCTCCGCCTCGGCCGTGCCTCCAAGTCCATGAGCCTCTGCGAGCTCGCCGCCGGTTCGAATCCCTCCGGGGCCCCTTTATTGTTTTTTCGTATTCTCAGAGCCCGTTTTCGAATTCAGGGCTCGTAGCGCGCTGGGGCCGCTCCTTCAGCACAGGAACAAAGGTCCGAGACGCCGCTTCTTCAATCTATTTATAGGTGCTCAGCTGATCATGAGAGGCGGCGCGGCGCTCAGGTGATGGATGCCGTCCTCGAGCTCACGAGCTCCGAGCACGACGACTTCGGCCTCGCCGGTTCGAGAACCGCCCGCGCCCATTTAATGAATCGAATAATAATTCTTCGTTCGCAGCGTGCGGCGTGGTGTTCCGGCCGGAGGGCTTCAGGCTCCGCCACGCGATCCGCATCCTGCGCACCTGCTCGCTCCACCTCGAGGCGCGCCCGCGCCCGCGCCCGCGCCCGGCCGGCCCCGCCGCCGGATTTCTCACACTTGAGCTTCCTGAAGAAGACCCTAAATAAATGAGGAACTCGAAATCAGAGCAAGTTGTAAAGCCCTATAGCTAGCAGCTTCCTTCTTCTGACGCGGCGGGCGCAGTGGGGCCACCAGCGGTACCGTACCCCCCACAAGGTCGCCTCCGCCACCTACCACATCGGCCTCCTCTGGTAAATACCAATTCCAATTCTAATAAGCTCTAAGTTCGAAGAAGATGAATTTCTATTACGACGCGTCGTCTAGCTTTCCTTTTTTTCTCACCTGTCTGCACGATTCGAAATTAAATATTCGTAGCGCTCTGGACGGGCAGCTGGAGGAGGCCCTCGAGGCGTTCTCGGCGGCGATGGCCAAGTACACGTGCACGCCCGAGCTCGCCGCCTGCTTCGGCGACGCGCACCCCCGCATCCGCAACCTCCGCCGCGCCGCCGCCTGGGTCGCCGCCCGCCTCGGGCGGCCCCTGCCCCCCGAGCTCGCTTTCTCCCCCGGACACAACTCCGGATCCGAATCGGCGCCCCAGTCTCAGTTCCAATTACAAGCGCGGGCGGGGGCCTCGGGGCGGCGCTTGGCGCGGCTTGCGTGGCGGCCCTGCCTAGACCCAGACCTCTGGGCGAGCCGCGGGATCGACTCCGAGCTGCAGGAGGTCTTCCTGGCCACGTACCCCGCCGACGCGGTCCTCCAGATCGGCGCGTGGCTCGCCAACGGGCCCCTATGAGCATGACGCAGCCGCTCTACATCTATAGCTAGTTACGCGCGGAATATTAATCTTTCAAAAATTTCGCTCTTTGCCAGTGAATCCGTGCCGCCTGGATTTTCGAAAATTCATCGATATCTTCATACGTACATTCTTGTCTGACCATATGCATGGGAACACGGACGTCGACATTTCGAATTCAGACAATTTGGAACAGCTGCAGGTCAATGTGGATTGTTAGACGGGTATACGTACTAAACGTAAGACGAAACAGGACGAACTCATGCATCGTGTATATGAGCCTTATATATACTTAATTACTTTAGTGTCGTCTATAGCTACTCTTCTATGCCCCCTGGGCAGCCCCCGCAGTGCTGGTGTCTCATCCTCTGTCACTAGATCTGCTCGGCCGCGGTCTAGATCTGGTTCGCTTCTCGTCTCTTCTCGATCTGTCTCTGTGTCTTTCCTCTTTTATTGTCGATTTTGGCTCTTTGTTTTGTTTTTCTTAGTGCTCTTGTCTTAGTTACTTTGCTTCTTTTGTCCCTGTGCCCCCTGGGCCCCTGGGCACTGCGGCAGCCCCCGCAGCGCTGGTGTCTAGAGACTGCACGTCACGGCGTGGCTGGTAATTCACCAAAAAAAAATGCCGCAGTGCCTGCCGCAGTGCCGCCCGGCCGGCGGCCGCGCCCGGCCGGGCCGCCGCCGCCCGGCCGGCGGCCGCCCCGGTTCATGCATATGCACCGTTTTTTCTCATTTCAGGTTCGAATTCATCGCTGTTATAAATTACCGTTCATGCATATGCGGCCGGGCCCCGGATGTAGTGCGCCAAATAAAATGGCGCGCCATCTTATTTTTATGGCGCACGCTTTTGAGCCATCGCAGAAAAAAAGGCGCCGGCCAGCGCAGCCGGAGCTTTGCGTTGGGGAGTACTGCTAGGCTAGCTGTCGCGATCGAAATCGCCTATCATTATAGCCTACCGCCGGGCTACCGGTATAGGACCGCACTGGCGGGAAGCGGTCGGGGAGCCGCGCGCGCGCACCGAGCCCGAAGGCGCGGCCCCAGGCACATCAGCAATGAGGTGGTGGGAGCATCCAGATGTCAGAGACCTTCCCAACAAGTTCGAATGCAGGTGTCCACCCGCAGAGAATCTGTCCGGGCTCTGCGGCAATAACTTCCTGTGCAAGACTCTGTTTCCTAACATTCGCATCGACATGCCAGCAACGCAGCAGCGGCATCGTCATCGCAATCGAGCAACCAACAGCAGTCAGCACCATCGAGCGGCCAGCAGGCGCCGTCCACCTCGAGCGGACAGGCGGCGAGTTCGAGCAGTAAGCCGCGTAATCGAAAGCGGCCAAATACTAGTGAACCGCCGCGGCCGCGCGGGCGCCCTCGAAGCAGCCACCAGCACCTGCAGCTGTGGGCACAGATGGCGCAGCAGCTTCAGAATCACAGCCAGCAGAGGCAGCGGCTTCGAGCTCGAGCTCGAGGCAGCAACAACAAAAGAAGGGCTCGGCCGCAGCAGCCGGCAAGCGCATCGACACCACCGAATTTCGCCACCGAGTCCAGCGGATGTTCGCCGAATCCCGAGGCGCTGAACCGGTCCCAGCAGCATCAGTGCAGCGCGTAACTTTCGAAGAATATCGAGCCGCTATACAGCGTGTGAAGCCCGGAGCGGTGCTGCTATCTCGCGCCGACATCGAACACGTTAAGTACATCCTCGAAAACCCGGACGCGCCCGAGCCCAGCGGCAGCCCAGAGCATGTGAAGCGGGTGAAGAATTGGCGCGAGTTCATGAGGGGGAAGTACACGCTGCGCGAGGTTCCAGATCCGACAGACAACCTGACAGCGGAGGAGCTCGCCATGCCCAACCCGCGGCCAAGGCGCAAGCTTCGGCTGGTGGTGGAGAAGCAGGCTAGGTTGACAACCGCTTGAAGCGAGGAAATTCGGGCGACGCCCCCCCACTGGGCAGGGAGCTGGTGTCACAGTGTGTGACGAGGACATTTTCATCTGCATCCAGGTGCGATCGCGTTACAACGCAATTCTCTGCGCACGCGCAACGCATCTTCAACGCAAGCGTTGGGTTGCTAGCGTTGGACATTCTCAACACATGCGTTGACCATGCGTGGAACAGAATACATTTTAATTTTTATGTCCACTGCATTGCACTGTTTGTGACGCGGTCATGATCGTGCGCAGCGCGAACACCTTGAGAGCGGGCACAAAGGTGGCACCGGTGTATACAACAATGCGAAGCAAAGGTACGCGATTCCTCGCCCCGGTACCGGTATTGCGCGAATTGCATACTAGTAGGTTCCGGCCTGTTCTGACCAATGAGATAGCAGGAAATGCGAGTCCCCAACGGCCCACGCGCGTCGCGCGTCCGGCCTTTTTTTTATGCGCACAATTTATACCCGGCCCGGGCCGGGCCATGGCTTTTTTTGGGGTACAGCAGCTGCAGCCTGCAGGGCGAACCTCCTGAAAGAAGACCGAGCCGCGGTCCGACGGTCCGAGCGCTAGCGCTCGCTCGAGGGAGCGCAGTCCTGCTGCGCGGAGCGGTGATCAACTTTGGCAACTTGGCAAGCACACCCCGGATTCCCGCTGCGCATGCACTGCGGCAGTGCTCATGATCATCGATATCGGATCAACGCACGTAAATCGCGGTTCGAAAAATTCGGATACTAGTAGCAGCTGCAGCAGCAGCAGCTAGCTGCAGCAGTCACGGTCTAGCAGACTATACCTGTAGCTCGTACTAGCCGTCACAGTAACAGTACGGTCGGTCGCCTTCTCATGAACACTGCAGCTGGTAGCCGCGGTATATTCATGATATCGACAAGAAGAAGTGCACAGTTCTCCTAAGCGCCGACCCAGCAGGCCGGCCTGTGAAATCTGCAGCCGCTGCAGCTGCGTATGCGGCAGTAAGCGACTGAGGTTCGCCTGGCCAAGTCCCCAGGCCGCTCTGCGTCTCGAAAGGGCGCGCCGCGCTGTGACCGCAGTACGCCATCGCCGCGGTCGCCGCCACAGCTGCAGGGCTCCGGACTGCCCAGCTTCTTCGGAGCCCCCTTTGAGGCCAGGCTCCGGATCGGGTCCGCCCGGGCGCGGCGAGCAAGGCGACAGCTGCACAGCTCATGCCGGCGGGGATGCCGAGCGGCCCGACCTCGCCCGAGGTGCTACCTTTCGGCGGCGCGAAGGGCGAGCCCGGCGCCGGCGTCGCCGCGCCGGCGGTGCGCGTCAGGGCGGAGCGGGCGTACAGGCTGCTGGTGGACGACGAGGGGGCGCGGGAGCGGGCCCGGGCGGAGGCGCGCCCGGCCGGCTTCCCGTCTCGCCCGCCCCGGGTGGCCGTCCTCGAGCTCGGCCTCTTGAGCGGAGGCGCCGCCGAAGCCGGCGCCGCATTCGAGTTCGAGGGCCCCGCCGACGCAGAGAGCCTCGGCGTGGCGCTGAGCCTGGCCGCCCTCAACGCCCCCCGGGTCCGCGCGCGGCCGTGCCCGCCGCCCCTCCGAACTCGAGCTCGGAGCCGCTGAGCGCTCCGTGCGCGCGCGGCGCAGACGGCGCCGAGCACGACGATGCGCCTCAACATCTCAGAGGACGGGCGCGCCGTCGAGGCCGTCAAGTGCGCATGCGGCGCCGCCCCGCGCCCGCGCCGGCGCCGCCCACGCCGCACGCGCCGCCGCCGCCCACGCTTCGCCCGCCGCGCCCTCCAGGTTCTCGCTGCTGCCGTCCTGGAAGGAGCAGCAGGGCGTGGAGTTGGCCCTGCGCGGCCGATGGGTGCGCGCGCCCCGCCCCGCGCCCCGCGCCGCGCCCCGCCGCGCCGCCCGCGCTCGGCCACTCACCGCTCGGCAGGCCGAGGGCGGGGAGCCGCTGCCCGGCCCGCCGGCGCTGCGGCTGTGCTTGGAGGCCCCGGCGCCGCCGGCCGGACCGGTACCCAGGGCGAGCCCGGTCGCGACCGAGGCTGCGCCGGGGTCGGGCATGCGCAAGCGGCCCCCCTCCGCCCGCGAGCTCCGCGACGGCGCGTTCGAACAGGCGCGCCCCGCCCCGCCCGCCCGCCCCGCCCCGCCCCGCCCCGCCCCGCCCCGCCCGCCCCGCCCGCGCCCTCGACATAAACGCAAAATGCTAACAACAAAATGCTCCCGGCAGGTGTCGAAGAGCCTGCGGAGCATGCCGCCGCCGGGGGCGCCCCCCCCGCCCCGGGCCCGTGCCTTCGACGACGACGTGGCGGCCGAGGTCCGTTTTGAGGACGTTGTCTCACAGGGCGCCTGCGCCTGCAGTTTCTAGAGAAGTCATTCTAATTAAGCGCCCCGTAGCTTCTAAAGCCGACGTCTCGCCATATAACTTAGATCGCCGGTCGCTTCTTTGAGGCTCCGGGATCCGCCCCGTCCTCGCCTCAGGCCTCCCCGCACGCAGGAAATCGTGGCGGCGGCCATCGCCGCCTCCGCGCTGGAGCCGCCGGCGGAGGGCGCGGGGCCGTCGCCCGCCGAGGCTGCCCTAGAGGCCGCCTTCGTGGGCGTGCGGATCGCCCAGGAGGCCTCCGCCTCCGCCTCGCCCGGGTCCTCGCCCGCCCACGCCCCCGCCCCCGCCCCCTCGCCCCGCCCGGTCCGTGCGCGCGCCGCGGACGCACGCTCGCACGCTCGCGCGCCCCGAGCCTGACCTCCGCCACCCCTCCCTCCCTCCCTCCCTCCGCCCTGCTTCTTCTCTACAGCCGACTGCCTCCCCCGACGTGCGCCGCTGTAGCCCTCAGCTCAGCTGGCTCAGCTGACTCTGCTGACTCTGCAGCGCTCGCCTACTCCGTGGTGGACCAGCGCGACGCCATCCTGGCCCTCGTGGAGCGCACTTCGGCCGCCCTCGAGGCCCGGCCCCGCCCCGACGGCCGCCCGCAGCCGGCCCTCGCCGCCCTCGCCGCCCTCGCCGGAGTGCTGCGGACCCTCCAGCCGCGGCCCGGCGAGGTGCCCTCGCCCGAGCCGCTCGGGGGACCCCTCTTCGCGATCGACGTGCTCGACGAGCCGCACATCCAACTCTCGGCGCTCCCGCCCTGGAATGAACCCGCGGAGGCGGACGCGGCGGCCGCCGCGAAGCCGTACCTGTGGGGCGTGGAGACGTGCCTGGAGGTGGCGAGGACGGCGCCGGGCCCCGCGCAGCGCGCCGCCGCCGCCCTCGAGGCCGCCGGGCGCCTCGCCTCGGACCACCTCCTGCTCTCCCCGTGGGTCCGCCTGATCTGATCCGGCGCCTGATCTGATCCGGCGCCTGATCTGATCTGATCCGATCCGATCTGGTCTGATCTGATCTGATCTGATCTGATCTGAGCAGGTCCGCACCTTCGAGGGGCGCCTCTCCCTCCGCCGCGCCCTCGTCGTCGTCCGCGAGGCCTCCGGCTCCTTCGCCCAGGTACCCCCGTCGCCGCCGCCGTACCCCCCCCCCCCCCCGCGGCTCAGACGGGGTCCGGCCCGGCGCAGGTCGCTCGGGTCGCCTTCCACCTCCGCGCCGCCGCCCTCCGCCGCCTCTTCGCCTCGTCCGTCGTGCCCTCCCGCGCCCTTTCCGCGCGCGCTCGACCACGCTCGCGTACCCCCCCCCGCCCCCCGCAGGCCCCACTCAGAGGACGCAATCCGGGGGGCCCTAGACGTCGTGGAGGTCCTCCGGTAGCTTTCTTTGGCTGACGAGCGCGGAAGCTTTAATTTGGACGCTTTGGCCGACGCGGCGCGCACGCAGGCCGAGCGTGTGCCTCGCGGCGCCGGACCTCCAGTGGATCCCTCTGGGCGCCGCCCTGGAGATCCTGCGGCCGGCCCTCGCGGCCGCGCGGGAGGCGGCGGCGCGGGGGCGGCCCCCCAGCGAGGAGCCGGGCCCCTCGCTCCTCTGGGCAGAAGCACTGGTCTCCCTGGGGAGCCAGGAGGTCATGGTGCGCCGCGAGGAGATCTAGAGTGCGAGCGCCGCGGCGAGCGACGGCCGCCCGCCCGCCCACCCCCCCGAGAGTCGATAGGAGCGTAAGAGCGCCGGATCGAGACAGAGTCTAGATATCTAAAGGCGGATGAAGGGCGGTCTAGATATCGCTGTACACTGTAGTGCATCGGCAACTAACTTGGGGAGCGCAGGACGGGTTCAAGGAGGGGGGGATCGGGCACCTCTTCGAGGCGTGGTCGCTGCTGCTGCGCTGTGGGCCCGCCGGCTGTCCCTCCCGCCTCGAGGCCCGACTCGTCCTCGTCCTGTGCGAGGCCCACGGTCCGTCCGCGCCCCTCGCTCACCTGAGCCCGATCCGATCCGAGCCCTCTAAGAATAGATCTGAGCCGTCCTTGGGCTTGTGCGGGGCGGGACGGCCCTGCACCCCGTCCCGTCCCCAGGCTAATCATAGCGGCCTCGAGCTATCTGAGCTTTCCTTTCCAAGCTGACCTCTCTCTCTCTCTCTCGTACCCCCCCCCCCCCCCCGCCCGCCCTCCCCCCCGCAGTCTTCCTCCCGACGGCGTACAGCCTCGCGGAGCGGCTCTACTGGTACCGCGAGGGGGTACAGGACCTCCACGTCGAGGCCCGCGCCTGCGCCGCCCTCGGTGCCGCCCCGTACCCCCCTCTCCAGTCCCCCCCCCCCCCTAACGCGCCAGAGCAGGGTTCCTGGCGCTGGGGGCGGGCCGCCTCTCGGAGGCGCAGGGGTTCATCGACCGCATGTTCGAGATATACCGTGCCCTCTCCCCTGCCGAGCGGTCCGCCGGCGCCCCCCCCCCCCCCCCCTCCCACCCCTCCGCGGCGCGCCGCGTCGGAGCTACCTCCGGCCAACGCGGGCGGGGGTACAGGGACCGGGAGTCGATGGGGTACAGGGCGGCGAGCCTCTCGATCATGCTAGCACTGCGGTTCGCCCCTTGGTTCTTTCGACTCATTTGTTTCTGACTTGACAGCTTGCCTTGCTTCTTTCTCCACTTCCGCAGGGCGGGTGACTTCAGGGGGGTATACGAGCACGCGCGCACCTGCTGCATCCTCGCCCTCGCCCACTCCGACCCCGCCCAGTGCGACCGCGGCCGCCCGGCCCGGCGCCTCTATAATTAGATCCGTGTGCGGCTCGCCTCTGATGGGGGGTACGGCAATACGGCAGCCCGCGGTCGGTGCCGCCGGAAATGGCGCTCTTCCACTTCCTGAGCGACGCGGGGGCGCCCCTCGAGGTCCACCTCGAGTTCTTTAAGTTCTTCATGTGCGCTCCCCGGGACGCCATGTGGGACCCGGCGCTCACTGGACACCCGTAGGCACGTGGCGGCGGTGACGGACCCGCAGAGCCTCAGCCCGGGCACGATGCAGGTGCTCTGCGCGGTGGCCGAGATCCACGCGCGGCTCGGCCTCTGGCGACCCGCCGCCCACGCCTACGCCCTCGCCCTCCGCGCCGCCGCGCGGTACCCCGGCTCGTACCCCCCCGACCACCCCCGCATCCGGCGCCTGCGCGCCGCCCTCGCCCGCTGCGAGGAGCGCGCGCGGCGAGCCGTGCGGGCCGCCCCCGCGGACCCCAGTACCAGTCTGCCCAGCCTCAAAGCGGAGCCGGGAAGCCCGGAGGGCGCGAGCCGCTCAACGGCCGCGTGAGAGGCCCGCGGCCCGCCCGCGGAGCCCGTCACTTCCAGGCTGCAGCTTTCTTCTCTCAAAATTTGCCAATCGCAGAGACAGCAGCGGTACATACTACGACAGCTGTAGATATAGACGTCGACGGATCAGATATTTATGCGCGCGCCTAACAACAGATCATCGGATCGTATATATATATATATATACTCGCGGAGCCCGCGGAGTCTTCGGATTCCCCCTTGCTTCCAGGTTGCAGCTTTCTTCTCTCAAACTTTGCGGTACATACTACGATAGACGGATATATATTTATGCGCGCGCTTAATAACAGATCGCATGCTACTACTACGCCTATCGACAGCAGCGGTACATGTAGCTATAGAGTCAATTTATAGATGGATCGGATATTTATATGCCATGATGCGCGCGCTCAAATTTATAGAGTCAGTTGCACTTTATAGATCGTGTATATACTGCTGCTATGTACACGCCTTGTTCATTGTATATATTAGTTCCCCGTATTTGTATGTGTCTAGATCTTTTCGTTGCCGTTGGCCGCTTTCGAATTCAAACCTCGACTAGTACTTCATAGCCTTGACATTGCATATGCGCATGCATTGCGCGGCCGATATCGATCGTGGATTAAAAAAGAAAGCGACGTACATGTACAAGGGGGCGCCACCTAGATCTAGATTAGATCTATCATAGATCTAGCTAGAGGAGGAGGTCGGGGTCGTCGCTGGGGCACGAGTCGGAGGCCACGGCCTCCGAGCGCGCCCCGGCCCCCTGCTGCAGCGCCCCCACCCGCGGCTCGGGGTACGGCGCCCCGTCCTCGGGCTCGGCTTCGGTCTCGGCGGCGTCGCTCCAGGACCGAGGCCGGGGCCGGGGCTGGGGCCGGGGCCCCGCCGCCCCCTTGAACTTCCCGCGCTCGAGGTCTCCAGCCAGCCAGCCTGCGGCGGCGCCGTTGTTCGGTCCCGCCCGCTAGCGCGAGGCAGGATGGCACGGGCGCGGGCGTCGGCGTCGGCGCACGGCGGACGAGGCGGCGGGAGCGCTCGGGCCCCGCCTCGCCGGGCAGGAGGCCCTGCCGGTCCTCGGCGCCTCCGGCCCGCCGGCGCGCCCGCCTCCAGCAGCGCCCTCGCCACCTCCACGCGCCCGAGCTGCACGAGAGTACTAGTGTCACTACGGTCGGGTTGAGGGGCGCAGGGCGGCGGGTGCGCGCACGCGGCAGGCGGTGTGGAGCGGGGTCGAGCCGGCGCGGTCCTGCAGCGCCAGCGCGGCGCGCGCCTGCGGGGCCGCCAGCATCGCCGCAAGCAGCACTCCGACGCGGCGCCCCGCCGCCACCGCCGCGTGGATCTGCATAGATAGACAAACGCCGCCGTCAAATTAGGACGAAACCGCCGCCGTCAGATTAGGGCCGGGCGGGCCGGGCGCGCCGGGGTGCGGCCGGCGGCGTCTTGAGCGGCGAGGTCCGAGGCGGCCACAAGGTCCCGTGCGGCGCGGCCCATAGCGTCCCTGCGAGTCGGCGAGGGAATATTTAAAGGTGTTAAATCAATCGTTCTTGATTCGGCTTTTCCAATAGTAAAAGATGCTAATTGAACACCAGAGTCGGCGGTGGCGCGCGGGAAGGAGGGAGGGAGTTAGTTAGGTGGCTCACCAGTCGAGCTCGGGGGGGCCGAAGAGGGGTCCCGAGGAAGGGGCGAACATGCCGCCTGCGGCCCCGGCCCTCGGCGGCGCCGGCGCCGGAATCGCGCGCCCCTCTCCGTGCGAGGCGCCTGGAGCCGGGTCCGGCGGGGCCTGGCGCCAAGGGCGCCGCGCCGCGAGGCGGTGCAGCGGCGTCTCCCCGTCCGCGTTCCGCAGGCGCGCCGCCTGCGACAGCGACCGCCGGCGCGGCTGAGCTCACACGAAAGGGACTGCGAGGGGGCGCGGCGCGGTCGGTCGGACCGCGGGGCAGCGCCGCAGGATCGCGGAGACGAGGGGGAATCCGCCCTTGTTGGAGCCGAACCCGAAGCGCCCCACGTGGAGGCAGCAGTTGCCCTCCAGGTCCTGTGAGCCCGGCGGGGTCAGGTGAGCCGGGCCCGGGAGCTCGAGAGGCTCAGGTGAGCCTGCCGCGCGAGCCTGGGCCAGGGGGTTGGAGAGGGTCAGGAAGGCCGCCGCGGCGCCGTGGCGGCCCCGGCGGCACGCAAGCGCCAGCGGCGTCCGCCCTGCGCCATTTCGTCGCGGCTCGAGAGAGAGAGGAGAGAAGACGGGGGCGGACCGAGGGGGTCCGGGACGGCGAGGGCGGCGGCGGGGTCGGGGCACGCCGCGAGGATCTCCTTGAGCGGGACCTCGGCCTTGAGCGCCGCCACCTGACAGCGCTGTGAAAGGGGAGGCCGGGCGGAGAAGTAAAGCGTGCGCACGTAGTGGAAGACGGTGTAGCCGTGCTCGTCGGTGGAGCCGTCGACGCGCTCGCCGCGGGACCAGAGGGCCGTCAGCGCCGCGTTGAGAGCCGCCCTGCGCTCCTCGGGGACCCGCTGTACCCCTTCCTCCTCCTCGACCTCACGGTCTCGCTCCTCCCCGCGGCCGCCGCCAAGCGGGCGAAACGGCACGAACGGGGCCGGGGCGGCGGCCGTAGGCTGGGGCGGCGCCGGCCGGAGGAGGGCGAGGAGGGGCGGGGGGCCGCCTGGGGGCCGCCGGGCGGGGTCGGCGCCGCGCTCGAGGAGGAGCAGGGCGAGCGCGGGGGCCGACGCCGCGCACGCCGCCAGCAGCGCCGTCCTGCCGCGCTCGCTCAGGTAAGCTCAGGTGAGCGAAGGTGAACCGGACGGGACGGGGCGACCGCCGCACCTTCCCGCAGCGTCGACGGCGTCGACTTCGGTCTCGGGCCGCGCCAGCAGCGCCCGCGCCGCCCGCTCGTCCCCGCGCTCAGCCGCGGCGATCAGCGGCGTCCGCCCCCGCGCATCCCGCGCCTGAAGAGCCTCAGGGCCCGCCCGCGCTGCGGGACGCCACCGACAGTCAATCGCGGGGTCTCCAACGGAAAGTGCAATGTCGCCGCCAAGACTCGAACCCACGAGGTCGGGGAAGCAGGTGCCGCAGGCGAAGTGGAGGACGGTCCGCCCGTCGCGCCCCGCGGCGAGCAGCTCGAGCGGGGCGGCCGCGGCGCCGGCGCCGGCGCCGGTCCCGGCCCCGGCCCCGGGCCGCCCCGCCGCCGCCCCCAACAGGGCCCGGACCGCTGTGTCCGCCACGAACCACTTCGAGGCGGCGCGCAGGAGCGGCGTCCGCCCCTCCGCGTCTGTTCGATGCGGACCGGTCAGCGGACCAGACGATGGGAGCGTGTACATGTCCCGCCCAGGCCCAGGCCTCCTATCGCTAAGCGCAAGAGGAGGAGCCCGCCCCGCCGCTAAGATGATGAGAGCGTGTCCCGCGGCCGCCCAGGGCCGCTCCGGGAGCGGGCCCACGTTTTCTATCGCTAAGCACAGGACAGGAGGAGGGGGTGCAGGCGCGCGCACCGCGGAGGGCGGATACGGCGGGCCGGGCGGCGAGGAGCTCGGCGAGGGCGCGCCCCTCGTTCCGCTCGGCGCTCACGTGCGCCGCCGTGTCTCCCGCCCCGTTCTGCGCGATTTACAGCTGGCCTCGGCTAAAAATAGCGCACGACGCTGTAGAGAGCGCACGGTGGCGGCGGGGTCGGCCCCGAGGGCGAGGAGCAGCCGGGCGGCCTTGCTCGAGTCCCGAATCGCCTGCGCGCGGGGCTCGCAGGCCTAGGAGAGAGGGGGCCAGGCGGGATGTAGCGGGCTGCAGGCCATAGGGCGGGGATGCCTGTTGGCATCTGTCGGATTCTTCCTAGGTTTCTTAAGGCTTTGTAAGGTCTCACCAAACCATACGGGGCGTCTCGTCGGGGCCCACGGCCAGCGCGCTTCTTAAGCTTCTTAGCTTCTAAAGCTTCTTAGAGTTCTTAACCGTCTTAAGTTTCTCGAGGTCTGTTCTCACCATGAGGGGAGTCTCGTCCGAGTCGAAGGTGCGGGCGTCGGCGAGGGCGGCGAGCCCCCAGCCGCGCAGCGCCTCCAGCCACTCCTCGGGGGGGTGCGCCGCATCCTCGCGCTCCACCGCGCCCGCCCCGAAGTGGCCCGCCGCCTGTTTGTTCGTTTGTTCGGCCCTTGTCAGGCAGGTCTCGTGTTAGGTTCTTGTTAGTTGGGTCTTCTCTTCGGCGTTCTTGGGGCGGCCATAAGACGGGCGGCTGAGGCGCTGGCTAGCTAGTGGTAGACGGCGGGCGTGAGCTTAAGGCGCGCGTGGACCTGTAACACCTGGCGCACGCGGCGGCCCCGCTCCAGGGACGCGGCGAAGTGCAATGCCGTCCGCCCCGCCGGCCCCGGGGACCTGAAGACGCAACAAACTGTCAGGAGAGGGTGCACATGTGTGGGGCGAGGGCTTAAAGGACAGGGCCGGCGCGCCTGCTGGCCGCGGCGCGCATCGGGAACGGGGCGTCCCAGGGACGCGGCTGGCGGCGCCAGGGGCCGGGGAGGGTACAGCAGAGGGGCGAGGCCCCCGCTTCCACGAGCGCGCCGGCCACGTCCAGCCGCCCCGCCTGAATCGCCTCTGCGCGGAGTCGAACCGGCGCCCGGCCGCGCCAAGGGGGGGTACGCGCACTCAGGAAGGGGGTCATCCCGTCCGGGTCGGGCCCGTCGAGCCCCGCGCAGGGTACGTCCTTCGGAAGGGCGGCCTGGGAGGATTGAGCGGGATGTGTGGGGGGGGGGAGGGGGAGAAGAAGGGGGCTACGTGCGCGCCAGGACGTTCTCGACGCTGTAGGGCGTCGTCGACGTCGACGTCAACGTCGTCAACGCCAGCAGGAGGCGCGAGAGCTGTCCGGGGGGTACGCGTTGGAGGGGGGTACGCTCGCACTGGGGGCTACCGGGTGATCGCGTACCCTCTCGTCGGGGTCGTCGACGTGGACCTGGAGGTCGGGGGGGGATACAGACTCCAGGACCTTTCGCACGTCCGTGGGGTCCGAGGAGGGGGCGGCTAGAGCAGAGGTCAAGGCTCCAAACAGGTCATCGCCGCCACCGCCGAACAGGCCGCCGCCGCCGCCGCCGCCGCCGAATAGGCCACCGCCGCCGCCTCCGCCGAACAGTCCGCCGCCGCCGCCGCCGCCGCCGCCGGCGAATCCACGGTTGCCGATCAGGCCACCGTCCCCGATTCGCGCCCAAACCTGCGCGGCGCCGATCTTTAGCTGAGCGTGAGACGGGGGCGGCTGGCTGCGGGGGCGGGCGGGCCAGGAAGAGGTGCCGGAGGCGCGGGGCGGCGGGGCGGCGCGTTCCAACGAGGAGGGCCCGCAGCGCCGCCTCCGACACGGGCGCGTCCGCCAGGTCAAGGGAGACCAGCTCGGGCAGGCTGGGGTTGGGCAGCAGCAGTGAGCGGCGCCGGCTGCCGGGCGGGCGGGCGGGAGGGAGCGCCTGTGGCGAACGATGATGTCTAGGGCGCAGTGGGGAAGGGGCGGAGGGGCCAGGATCTGCGTGGACCTGCGAGGCGTCGGCCTCTGGGGTCGGTCTAGCGAGCGAGCGCGGGGAGGGGAGGGGCGCGGCGCGGCCGGGCGCACGGGAGGTACAGGTGGCGGAGGGTTCCGGCGCAGGAGGCTAGGAGCGAGTCGAGGGCGGCGCCACTGAGGCTGACGGCGGCCGCGTTGAAGAGCTCGAGGCGCGGCAGAGGCGGCAGGGATTCGAACGCGAAGGCTTGCGGGTTCGAATTCGACACGCCGCGGGCCAGAAAGGCCAGCGAAAGGTGCGTCAGGCAGGGCGCTGCCGCGAGGCACTGCGGCGGGGCGGCCGGTCAGAAGCATGCGCCGCGAAACGCGAGCGCGAGGGAGGGTGCCCCCGCGCGGACCCGCCCGATGTCCTTTTCGGAGAGCTGAGGCAGGCCGCTGAAGCAGAGGCGGCGGACGTGCTTCCCCATGCGTCGGCACGCCGCCACGATGAACCGCGCGCTCTCATCCCGCTGCGCGGCGCGACGTCGTCAGAGCACGCGCGGCGCGGGCGCCGCAGCGCAGCGCGCAGCTGCAGCGGCAGCGGCAGCGCTCGGACCGAGAAGGCGGGTTCCTCGTAAAGGGAGGGATGCCAGGAAGCGGTCCGAAGGATGCGGGACGTGCGTCCCAGGCCCAGCGCCAACGCCTGGAGCCCGTCCGCAGCGGCCAGGCGCCGCACGACGTCCAGCAGCAGATCGTCTGCGCAGACGTACGAGGACAGTCGGTCGATTCGGAGCGGGCGCGCGGCCGCGGGAGCTCGAGCGCCCGCTGGGATCAAGCGCACCGGGCAGCGACTCGAGCCCAGACCGATTCATCGCTCGCAGCTGCAGCTGCAGCTCAGATGCAGCTTGGCAGCAGGCCTAGGCGAGGTCTAGATCTGCAGCGCACCGGGCGCGCCGGCGCGGGCAATGGGGGGTATATATATGATCATGTCATGATTCGATCGCGATTTTTGGCCATGGTGCCAGCTGCAGATCTAGAGTCGACGTCGCGATCGACGTCCGACGGTCGACGTCGACGTCATTGCAATTGCAGCTGCGCATGCATATGCAGGCTGCAGCCTGCATGCGCACGCCCGGCCGCGGCCCACAGCTGCAGCTGCAGCCGCGGCCGGCGCTGCCATGGCCCATGGGCCATGGCCCATGGCCAGCAGCCTGGCAGCAGCTGCAGGTCACCGGGTCCCTGATCATGAGGAGCCGGCGCCTTCACGCTGAGAAGCAGTGAGAACTCGGGTGAGAACTCGTGGTGCTGAGCTCGAGAACTCGGCCGCGGGAGCTCGAGATGCTAGAACTGTCTCGGACCATGCCGCATGCGCAGTGCGCCCTGCCATGGCCAGGCTGCTTTAAGGCTGCTTAAGCAAGCGCTAGCGCTCAGCGGCTTGCGCGCGCAATATAGACCCCGACCCTGGCCTGCATGCACATGCGGCCCTGCCCTGCGCATGCATGGCGCCGGCGCGCGCTTGCCGAGTCGACGTCGAGCTCGTCCGCGGCCCGCGGGCCGCGGCGCCGGCCCGCGGCCGGCCGATCGAGGCCTTCCAAGTTCCAATTAAATATATAGGAGCCCCGACCCCCGAGGCCGGGACCGCGGCTGGCGCCGCGGGCCCCGCGCGCTGCTCGCGCGGGCGTTGCGACCGCATTTACGGTCGCTGACGGGCCGTTGGAACCGAGTCCACGCTGCAGCTGCTGGGCCTGGCGCCGGCCGCCCTGGTCGACTCGGCGATGAGCGAGCCATCCGCGAGGACCGGTACCGTGGACCGGATTGCTGCCCTGAGCAGCGAGGCCGGCGATTTTGGAACGGGTGTTGTGAGACATGCTACGAGGGTCCGAAAAGCTGTGCTGAAAGCTATAGAAAACAACCGCACGCCGACCGAGCGTTGCGCGTCCGCCGCGTCGGGCCGGGCGGGTACACGAATGTACACTTCTCTACCCAGATGTCGGCGAGGGCGCTTTCCTGGACCCGGGTTCATACGCGGCGAGCACGATTATCTGCGCCGTCGCCTCGACGATCGCAAGTCGCTGGTACTACGGTAAACAGCTCAGCGGCTCGCTGCAGCAGCGTGGCAGTTAGAGCCGAGATCAGTGAGCGCGGCCTCGGCGGGCCTTCTGCGGGCGTTCCGCGAGGCTCAGAAAGCGTGCCACAGCCTCGGAGAGCGAGCGACTTCGTCCAGCTGCGCCCCGGTGCGGCCCTGCGCCGGCGTCACGCCCTCGGGCTTTGCACGCTGTGAACGTACGCGCCGCGTCGGCCTCGCTGAGCCGTCCTGCAGCTCCTGAGCGCGAAAGAAGATGCCGACGGATGTGGAGGCGGCGCTGTCCGCGCCGAAGCGGCCGCTGAGGGCCGACGAAGCAACTGGCGACTCGTCTTCAGCGGAGCCGCCGCCTGGTGCGACCCGCGGCCGCGCCGGCGCCTCCGATCCGCGCTCGCTGATCCGTGGCTGCAGAGAAGCAGTCGGTCCTGGTTCGCCTGTACAACAAAGTGCCTGGCGCGACGGACTCCGCCAAGATCAACCTCATCGTGCTCTTCCTCTGCGCCGCCGTGATGTGCGCACCCCGTGTAAGCCTTCAGCCGGCGCTCCCGCTGACTTGGCTTCGCAGGTTCTGCGCGGGCGACGCCCTGTGGCACTTCTCGCGCGCCGCGGGCGCGCCGGCCCCCTGGATGTTCTGGCTCTCGATCGCCGTCTTCGGTCTCGGCGGCCTCTGCGGCCTCCTCTTCCTCGTCCTACTCTGCGTCATCAAGCCTTGAAGTTCTTCGAGGGCGTCCGCCTCTGCTAGCCGCCCCTCGGCGCCCGCCTCGCCTCTGCTTCGCCCTCGACTCCCCCCCCGCCCCCCTCTCCCCTGTGCGGACCCGGGCTGGACCCGACCGCCCCTCGGCCCCCTCACGCCCCACCACCCTTTCTCGGGCCGCAGTACCCCTCCTCCGCGATCCTCCATTCCCGCGTCCTCCTGCCCCCTGCAGGTGCGGGGCGCGACCCCCTTGGCCCCCCCCCCCCCCCCCCCCCCCTCCTCCTCCGCGACCTCCTTCAAGCTGGATCGGGGGGGCCTGCGGCCGTGTACCCCTCCCCCTTTTCGGGCCTGCGGGCCGCACCAGGGCGCCCTTGCCCCCTCCTCTTCGGCCCCCTAGCCCGCCCCTCCCAGCCCCTCCGAGGCTTCGGAACGCTACTGAGGGTGAGGAACGCTAGCGCTAGCCAAGGCCGATCTCGTCGAGCAGAGCCTTGGAGTGTGCACGTGCACGTGAGGTGGCCCATGAAAATGGCCTCGGCCGAACCACGTACACGTACAGAAGTATACACGCAAAGCGGGGCATCTAGATGTACATGTGCTTACGGATCGAGCTGCGATCGATATCGATCAGACGCCGGAGGAGTGGCGGAGGAGCATGAGGACGACGCAGAGGGTGGCGAAGAGGAGGGGCACGGTCGTCGGGTCCTCCAGGAGGCCCCGGAAGGGCCGCCCCGGCCACAGCGGCCCCCACGCCCACGCCGCGGCGTCGGCGTCGGCGTCGGACCCCGCGGCGTCGCCCGGGGAGCCCTCGGGCTCGTGCTGCAGCTGGGGGCCGTCCAGCAGAAGGCCCCCGTCCTCGGCCCAGTCGGCCGCCGCCGCCGCCGCCGCGTGCTCCGCCATTGACCGGTGTCGTCGCTAGCGCCAGCCTTCCGTCCGAAACGCGCCGTCAGCACTGCGGAACCGCGCGGGCGCCGTGCCGTGCGCGGGCCGGGGCGGCGACAGGGGCTCACCGGGACCTAGCGATAAAGGCGTCTTCAGCTTCTTGCTGCAGCCTAGGCCCCAGGCTCCTGGGTCTGGAGCCGGCAGCGCACGGGCTGCGGCACGCGCGGTTAGCTGCATCTGCGCACTCTCCAGAACCGCAGGCAGATAGGAGGAGAAGGCGCATGCAGACCAATGGCTGCTCGGCCGTTCGTCCGACGGTCGCACCAGAGCGCAGCGGAGCCTCGGTGCGCGTCGCCGCTTTGCTGAACGACGGGAAGACCCCGACCAGCGCGGCCTTCAGTCCGATCCGGGGGCGACCCGGGCCGAGAGCGCCCGGTGAACCTGCGCGCAGGATCGAGCACTCTCAGCCGGCTGTGCGCTCGGGGGCTTGAGAGACCTGGACTCTGAAGGGAGGGACCCGCGGTTAACGCTGTGGCGCCCGAGCGAGGTCGATCGGGCGAGCCTGCTGGGGGCACGCGATGCCGTCTAGCGACTAGAGAGTCTCCAAGAGCGTAGCTGACGCACCTCGAAGCCGGCCGGCGACGGCGCCCCGACGCGTCCCCGGCAACCGCTGAGTGGACGCATCGGCTAAGCGCTTGCTAGGCACTGGCGCCATCTGGCGGCGCTCTAGCGGCGCGTTTCGACGAGCCCGCGCACCTGATCCTCGCACGTTCGGCGTCGAATTCTCTGAAGTTAACGGTTCCACTCCAGCGGGCTCCTGTTCCCTTCCGGGTTGGCCAGAGTGTAGCGGCGGGGCATCTCGCCTGTAGAAATAGCGTTCCTCAGAGCCTGGAAAGCCGTACCGATGAACCGAGAGCCTCAAGCGGTATAGGATCCCCACGTCAGATTGATCTCGTTTTGGGGCAAGCTGTCGGGCGAGCAGCAGCGCCCATGAGCAAGCCGCTGCACGATCAATGGCCGTCAGACCCCCAGAGCCCGTCGGATCACTCTGTCTCGGAAACTCCAAGAGCTCCGGATGAGTTCCGCCTCCGGCCCGGCCCGTCATTTGCGTCGGGCCGCGAGATGGATGCAGCTTCAGTGGCCGGCTCGGTGGCCGGCTCGGCGTACGGCGCGCCGGCTCCCGGAGTTCGCATTGAGTGCTCCAGGTCCGGTCCAACGCTCGCTCGCTGCTTTGCATGCCTGTGCCCCGAGGACTGAGTCGGGTCTGTGCAGGTGGACCCTGCGCTTTGACGCGAGCGCGGGTCCGGGCCCGGGCCCAGCGGCGCCGGCCCCGGCAAGCTCCGTCTCGCTCCTCCGAGCCGCGAGCGCCCCCTGGAGCTCGAGCCGCCTGCAGGTCCGGATCGAAACCGTCGAGCCAGACGCTGACCGCAGCGAGGTGCGCCCTCCAAGCCTCCTTCCCTCCGACTGCCCCGCCTCCGCTTCGTCTGAGCGGCGGGACCGGGGCGCGCGCGCAGGCGGGCGGGGGCCAGGCGGCCCGGCCTCGGACGGGCTCGCTGGACCCTAGCGCCCTCACCGCCCGGCGCTTCCGCCTGCGGGTGCCCGACCGCGAGTCGAACGCCGTCGGCCTCGAGCGGTGCGCGAGCGCGCCGCGCAGCCGCCGCCCGCGGATCCCGTTGTCCGGCTTGTCCCTAGGATTTGATGATGCCAGGGCCTGGCTCGGCCCGTCCCGGTCCGGCCCGGCCTGGGCTGACGACGCGGGGCGGGGCCCGGGCGGCGCGGCGCAGGCACTACGCGCTGGCGAACGCGGCGCGGCGGATGGTCTCGACGCGCGTCGCGGTGGCCCTCGCCGCGTTTGCCTCCGTCATTGCCGCCACGCACAAAGACTCCCCAGCCTACAGCATCTCCCAGGCCCCCCCCCCCCCCCCCCCCCCCCCCCCGCTCCCTTCCCGCCCTCGAGCTTGAGCTAAGCTTCGCTCTCAGTTCGTGGTGGGGGTGCCCCTGCTCCTTGTGGTCTTCGGCCTCTCGTTCTTCCCGGCGCCCTTCATCCGCTTCTTCGAGCCCGTCGTCTCGGTCGCCCTGGTCGTCTACGGGGTCAGCCAGATCTCCATGTACGAGACGCTGGTGGGGAGCAGCCCGCACCTCCTCCTCACCTGCATGCTCGTGCGCCCGCCCCGCTGGGAGCGGCCCGCTCTCGCGAGCACCGCCGAGGGGCTGACCGGCCGACCGGCGCCGGGGTACAGGTGTTCTGGGGGTCCTGCTCGCTGATTGGCCTGCGGTTCCACGTGTCCGTCGCCGTCACGATACTCCTCGTCGCCCAGGCGCGCCGTACCCCCCCGGATCCGCTCTTTTCTTCGTGCTTTAATTTGAGGACCCCCGCAGTACCTCCTGGCGGCCGGCGTCAGCTACGCGCAGCGCAGCGCCAGCGAGACCAGCTGGTCCGCGCCGCCCCGCGTACCCCCCGCCCCGCCTGGAGATCGCCCACGTACCCCCCCCCTTCCTGCAGGTCGTACCTTTCGGTGCTGTCGTGCCTCGGGAGCGCCCTGCTCGCCGTTGGGGCCTCGTACCTCCGCGACCGCAACGAGCGCCGCCTCTTCCTCCAGGAGCTCCGCGTGCGCCGTACCCCTCTCCCAGCCTCCCCCCGGGGGTACGCGTTCGAGGAGGGGGGTACGGGTCAGGTCGTGGCGAACGACGGGAGGCTGGCGGAACGGATGGCGGCAGCGGCGGGGGCGGGGGCGGGGGCGCCTCGGTCCCGCCTAGGCTCAGCCTCCGAGAACGGGGACACGCCGCGGGCCGGGGTCGGGGCGGGCCCGGCGACCCCGGGGACGCCGCCGGGGCCTCCCGTACCCCCCGCCGGCTCCTCCCCCTCCCAGCGCGCCTCGCGGTCGGGTCGCCGCGCCCTCAGCGACGGGCCGGCGCCCCGCTCCTCCCACTCCCTCGTACCCCTCACCGCCCTCGAGGCGACTCAGGTGAGCCCGCTTCGACCCCGTCTCCCTCCAGCCCCTCCTCTGCGCGTCGTGCGACGGTCCTGTACCCCACCCCCGCAGAACGCGGCGGCGGCGCTGGCGGCGGCCGCCTCGTCGCACGCCGGCGAGTCGGACCTCGAAGAGGGTTTCCTGCTCCCGTACCCGTCCCGTGCGGCCGGCCCGTACCCCTCCCTGCCCGCCTCGCCCGAGTTCATTCATTCCCCCCCTTCAGTGCCTCTGAACCGGGCGGCGGGGGCGCGGTCGCCCGCGCCGCAGCGGCCGCGGTCGCTGGCGTGGGGCGACAACGCAAACAAGTCCCCCGCGCCGCCCTCGCCGGCCCGCTCGAGCCTGGAGGGCCCGGAGGAGGGGGGCGGCGGCGGCCCCGGCCCCGGCCCCGTGGTCCTCAGCCTGCCCGTGTCGGGGCCCCTCTACCCCCCGGGTGACGAGGAGGCGGAGCCGGAGCCGACGGAGCCGTCGGCGGCGGCGCAGCAGCAGCCCCCCGCGTGGCGGAGCAGCAGTACCAGCAGCGCGGCTGCCGACCCGTCGATCTCGCTCTCGCCCCCGACCCCGGCGCCGGCGCCCCGCCCGGGGGCGCTGGCTTTCCAGATGCCCTCGGCGCTGCTCTCCCGCTCCATGAAGCGAACGCGCTCCCACCAGGTGCCGGCGCCCCGCCCCGCCCCGCCCCGCCTCCACTGGATCCCCGGCCCGCTTCCACCGCCTCCATCGACTGTCTAGCGCCCCCGCTAGAGCTTCCACCGCCCTCCAGCATTCCCCATCCGACACTTCTAGCATCACATTCCGACATTTCCGCATTCTAGCCGATACATGACGCGCGGGCCCCCCCACCGACCCTGACCCCCCGCTTCTGCTGACTCGCGGGGGCAGAGCCTCAGCGGGTCGGACGGGAGCCAGGGGGCCGCCTCCGCCTCGGACGTCAAGCTCGCCCCGGCCGCCCCGGCCCCGGCCCCCGCCCAGCCCGGCGGGGGCCTGAGCAGCATGGCGGAGCACATCCTCACGCACCGCTTCCTCGAGGTGCCGGGGCATGCGCACCCGCCCGCCTCCTCGCTCGGGCCCGGGCCCGGGCCCGGGCCCGCCGCCCCTCCGCCGCCGCCCTCCAACGCCAAGCTGCTCCTCCTACACCCCCGGCCCCTCAACTCCCCGGACATCCCGGACCCCGAGCCGCATCAGCGGGAGCAGCAGGAGCAGGACGCGGCCTCGGGCGGGGGCGAGGGGGATGGATTCGGGGCCGCCGCCGCCTCCTTTTCCTCCTCCCCCTTGCGGCGGGCCGCCCGCTGGCTCCTGCACGCGGGGACCCTCGACCCGCCCTGCCTCGAAGCCCAGTACCAGCGCTTCTACGCCGCCCACGCCTGGGGCCGGTGCGCACCCTGTACCCCTCGCCCGCTTGCACCCCCCGACCCGGTTCGGTCCAGGGTTCGGTTCCTGTCGGCGCCGCTTCTCGCCGCGTACTTCGCTTCGATCCTCATCTTCGGCCTCCTCGCCTCCTCGTCCGGCCAGCCCTTCAGGTGCGTCTCTTTCATTCTGATTTCCACTTTTTTCTAATTTCAGGGTACCCCCGCACTGGGCCCGCAGCATCCACGCCGGGGAGAGCATGCGAGAGCACCTCTGGCGTACCCGTGTGGACTGGATCCTCGAGGTGCGGGGGTACAAAATTCTTCAGGTCCCCAGGGGAGGGGTACCGAACCCGGGCGGCCGCCCCGCAGCTCGGCGTCGTCGGGGGTACATTCGTCGTCGGCGTCGGCCTCCTCTACGTGCCTTCCCCCCCCCCCCCCCCTCCGCCTCCATCTCCATTTATGCCCCGAGCAGGCCCGCCCCGCCCGCGTCGTACCCTTCTTCCCCTATCTTGTCGTGTTCGCGTTCTTGTTGGCACAGGTACCCCCTTTGCACAATCTCGTCGCTTCCTGCATACCCTCTCCGAGACGCGGTACCCCTGCAGTTCGCGGGCCTGACCTCGCTGAAGCGTATTATGGACGACCCCGGTGCGAATCGCCCCCCCGCCCCCCCCCCCCCCCCCCCCCCGCCCCACCACACCCCGAGGCGCCGCGCGTACCCCGAAAGCGGTATCATGTACCCCCCGCTTCCCCGCAGAGCTGAAGAACCCCGGCCGGAGCGTGGGCAGGGCGCTGCGGGGCCCCCCGGCGACGTGGTACCCCGAGGTGCCTTGCCTCCCCCCCCTGTCGAACTTTTTCCTCTTTTTTCGGGGCCGCCCGTTTCTCATGTCTCTTTCGTTTCAGTTCTGGTACAAGATCAGCTCCGCCGACCAGGTGCCCGACGCGTCGCGCGCCCTCGAAATCAGAACTGACGCGTACCCCCCCAGTTCTTCTTCCTGTCGTCGACCTTCTGGCTGCCGCTGCGGCTCTACCTCGCCGCCTCCTCCGCCGTCCTCGTCTACGCCGCCTACGTCCTCCTCGCCGCCGCCCCCGCCGAGTGCGCCGCGCCCCGGCCCGGCCCGGCTTCTTCTCCTCATTCTTCTTCTCCTTCTTGTTATTAATTATGGACGCGCAGCTTCTTCATCTACTACGTCAACTTTTTGATCGTGCCGTCGGCCATCGGAGGTGCGCTCCGCTCTGCTTCGCCCCGTCTGCTCCCCGATAGATGGCGCTCCGTCTGACGGCGCCTTTTCGCCGCAGCGATCGCGTGCGCGCGGGCGGAGGTGAACCTCAGGCGCCGCTTCTGCATCGAGCGCGGCCTCGTCACCTCCCGCTAGGCCTAGGCCTAGCCGGCCAGCCGGGCCCGCTCGTCCTAGTCCTGTGCTGGTCCTGGGCTGGTCCTGGGCCGGTCCTGTGCGTGCCGGCCGCCTCGAACTACTACTGCCGGCGGGCCCGGGGGCCGCCTCTTCCTCGATCTCGGCCTCTTCATGGGCTGGCCAGCCGGGCCTGCGCGTGGCCATGGCGGCGGGGCCGCCTCGAACTACCGTAGTACTGCTTCATGCGTGCGAGAGCCCGCGCCCGAGCACGGGGCTCACCGCGCGCGCTGGATCGGCCTCCGCTGATTCGTTTCTTTCTTTGCTTCCTTCATTATCATATATATAGTATTTTCTGTACCATCGTTCTACGTACGTCGTAGTATAGCGTGGTTTCAGAGTGCGCGCGTCGCGATCGTTTCCTCTTGGTGCTCAGTGCTTAGTGGTACGATCTCTTTTCTGTTAGTTACCGCAGTAGTCCCCACACATTGAGAACAGCAAAACACATGCATCAACCGTATTTCTGCTATTATAATCGAGAACTTCTTAAAAATATTATGCGTAGACTTGGATTTTTCTTCTTCTTCAATTTCACATAGCATGCGCAGTTTATGTTTACTAGTACTATACTTAGCTTAACTGGCGTCACGGCGTATGTGCTTGAGGCTCTGGAGCGGGTTGCAGCGGGTTGGGATCGGAAAATGGGCCTCCTGGCCATGGCGGCATGGGGAAGGCGGTATCACCGGTATCGGTACAGAAAACCTCCACTCTCCGGCTCCGGTCCCCCCGCGCCCCCGGCGCCCGCCCCCTCACTGACTCACCGGTACCGGTCCAGAAACTGACTCACCGGTACCCGTACAGAAACTGTCGCGAGATCTAGAGCTTCGATCCGGAATCGGCTTTCCGACATGCATATGTACACTCGGGTTTCACAAAGATTTGTTTTAGTTCCAACACTATAGTACTCGGCTTTCACAAATATTTGCTGCCCCCAGGAAAGCATTAGATCGAGACCCGGCTGCGGCATATTCAGACCCGGCTGCGGTTTGCATTGCATTTTTCTTATTCCCCCTGCCCCCCTGCCCCCTGCCCCCTGCCCCTGCCCCCCCCTCCCCCCCCCCCCCCTCTTTCCCTAAGTTCTTCTTCCCCGGGCCCGCCCCCGCCCGCCCCACGTCCTTGTCCTCGTTAAACGTTGACGTCCCCCGCCGGCCGGCCCCGTGCGTGGCGGCCTCCAGATCCGATGATCTGGATGCCCTCCGCGCGCCAGGCTGGACCTTCCGGTGCCCCTCTAGATCTCCTTTTCCAGTTCCTGGGCATTTAATTTCCCATGCCGCGCCCCCGCTGCGGCGTCCCATCCTCACTGACTCGGTGATTCACTGGCTTGCTCACGATCACTGAATTAAATTTGAGACCTCGCTCGATTTGAAACTGCGATGAAACACAATATAAGTTAAAGATCATCGATCGAAGGTGTGACAAATGGCCCCGAGCCACGTCAGACCACGTGCCACGGTGCACGATCTACTCTAGGCCTGGCCTGCACATGCCTATCGCACGTGCAAAAGACGACGTAAAGTCCGATTACCGAGATCGACTGAAACTCTTAGTAAGGAAGTCGTAATTCTCTGCCTATTCTACACGGATCGTTGATGTTCGTTGAGAAACCTATCACCAGTCCACTGGCCATGTGTACCTACGCTCACGATCTCCGTCTCGGCGAAGCACCGCCGCGCTGAACAGCTGATTCTCGTCACGGCATTCGATGACCGATCAAGCACGCAAGCACAGACGACGCGGAAAACCACACGAAAGCTATATAGCCAATAGTACAACCTATTGAAAGCTAAAGATGGGGGGAAATCCACTCGGGGAAAGCACACGAAATCCACACGGCGATGAAAAGGAGAATGCACACGTTGAAATCGGCCTAAGAAATCTAAATCCTGATCTTTATACGAGGGGAGCTCAGGGCGGAGGACGAGGGGGGGGGGGGGGGGGGGGGGGGGGGAGCCCTGCCCTCCTGTCCTCAGGGGCCCTCCTCGGGGAGGGCGGCGGGGCCCGGGCCCATTACGACGGGCACGGCGATGGGCGAGGCGCGGCGGGCCTCCTGCAGCCACTTCTCCGTCTCCGCGATGCTGTCCACCGTCGTCTCGGAGAGCAGGCGCGCCCCGAAGCCGAGGGTCGTCCCCTGCTCCCCGTCCGGCGCCTCGTACCCCAGCTGGCCCAGCGCCGAGGCCCGCTCGGCGAAGGGGCGCATGCCGGCGGCGCGCGCGAGGGCGAAGGCCTTCTCGAAGCGGGCGCGGGCGCGGCGCTGGGAGCCGAGGAGGGCGAGCCAGCGGCCCTCGTGGAGGGCGCTGGCGGCGGCGGCGGCGGCGTGGCGGGCCGCGCCGGCGGCGAGGGCGGCGAGCACGTCGCGGAGGGCGGCGCGGAGGCAGCGGGTCCATCCCTCCTCCGTCTCGCCGTAGTCGGCGGCGGCGGCGCTGTTGCGCTGGGCGAAGGTGGCGAGGAGGGGCCCCCCGTAGACGAGGTTGCGGCGCGAGGCCGTGCGGCGCGCCGCCTCCGCCGCGAAGCGCTCGGTGTACCCCCCGCGAGGAGGTCGGCGAGGGCGTCGGCGAGGAAGCAGAGGGGCACGAGGGCGAGGGCGAGCGGGGGCACGCCGGCGGCGGCGGGGAGGCGGCGGCGGCGGTGCTGGCGGAGCGCCTCGACGCCGGCCATCGCCTCCGCCTCGGCCTCCTCGGGGCGGCCCTCGAGCAGGCGGAGGCGGGCGGCGGCGGCGCGGACCAGCAGCGCCTCGAGCACGAAGCGCTCCTCGGCGAAGGCGGCGCGGGCCTCGAGCAGCGCGCCGGCGACGTTCTCCTCGGAGAGGCCGCCGGTGGCGGGGGGCGAGGAGGGCCCGGGGCCCAGCATGCGCGACGAGGCCCAGCCGACGAGGCCCCAGAGCAGCTGCTGCCGGTTGTCGCCCTCCCGCGCCTGCCGGATCTGCGGCGCCTCAGCGGGAAAGAAGGGAGGGGCGGGCGGGGGGGGGGGGGGGGGGGGGGGGGGGGCGGACGAGGGCGTCGAAGAGGCGGGCGGCCTCGGCCTCGTTGCCGCGGAGCAGGTGCGAGGCGCCGTGGACGGCCAGCAGCTCGCCCACTGACCGCGTGTCCCCACTGACCGCAGCTGCGGCGGCGAGGACGGCCCCGCTCAGGGCGCAGCCGGCGAGGGCGGGGAGCGGGGCGCACGCGGGAGGCGCCGGTGCGGGCGGCGGCGTCGATGGCGGCGAAGCGCGCCGCGAGCACGTCCGCCGCGATCTGAGGGGCCCCGGGGCGCTCAGGTGAGCCCCGGGCCGGGGCGGGTGCCGGGAGGGGCCTCGCTCGCTCCCGCTCACCTGAGCGACGAGGCAGACGCCGGAGACGCGGCCGCCGGGGAGCGTCGCCGATGCGGCACGCGACATCTCCAGCAGCCGCTCCCCCGCCCGCGCCCGGCCCCCCACGTGCTGCGCGGGAAGTGAGGGGATGGGGGAGGAGTGCAGGGGGGGTAGGCGTGCGTGCGCACGGCAAGGGCGGAGCCGGCGAGGGCAAGGGCCTCGGCGCGCTCGAGGGGGTCCTTGCAGCGCCCCGCCGCCTTCAGCTTCTTCGTCGCTGCGGCGCGCGGCGCGCAGAAGGCGGGAGAGAAAGAAAGATAAGACAAAGCGAGCGTTGGGGGGGGGGGGGGGGGGGGGGTACCGTAGAAGGCGGCGGAGGCGGCGTCGCCGGTGTGGAGGAGGAGGGGCACGTAGACGGAGAGGACGCGGGAGAGGACCGCAGCGCGCTGCTCCTCGGGGGGCGCCGCGTGCTCCGCGAGGGCGTTCTCCAGCGACTCCGTGTCGCCCCACTCGTTCAGCCGCCGCCGCTGCCGCAGCGAGGCCGCCGCCGGCCGCGCCGCCCGCGCCAGCGCCGCCCGCAGCAGCGCCGCCAGCACGGCGAGCGTCGAGGGCGGCTGCTCCGCCGTCGGCAGGCCCATCGTCTTCAGGCACTGCTCGGCCGACTGCAGCGCCTGCGCGGCCCGCCCCAGGCTGTAGCAGGCGGCCGCGTGCAGCTGCCACCGGCGCGCCGCGGCGACGGCCCAGCCCTAGGGAAAAGATGAGAGAGTCCTCTAGGGACGGGGGGAGAGCAGACTCTCACCGGGTTGGTGGAGGATCGGCGGGCGGAGAAGGGGGCGAGGGTGGGGAGGCTCTTGCCGTAGGAGACGGCGAGGGACTGGTTGGCGATGGCGAGGGCGTCGCGGTAGCGCCCCTCCTCTACGGCGACCGCCGCCGCCACGTCCAGGTACGGGCTCGCCAGCTCGTGCGCCCCCGCCGCCACGTAGTGGCACGCGATCTGCGGGGCGTGAGTGAGAAGGGGCCGGGCCGGGGCGGGCCGGGCCGGGGCGGGGCGGACGGAGTGGGCGACGGCCTTGTTGCGGCGGAGGGCGGTGCGGGCGAGGTACTCGGCCGAGCGCCACGCCAGGTACGCGAGGCTGCCGTCGCGTCGGAAGAAGGGGGGGGAGGGGGGGGAGGAATCGGCGCACTCGTCCTTGGAGAGGACGGAGCGGAGGACCTCGGCGTGCGACGGCTGCGGCGAAAGCGCGCGGTGAGCGGCCGCCCGGCGCCGCCGCGCGGGCCTCTGGACGGGGGCGGGGGCGGGGCCTCTGGACGGGGTACCTGGACGAAGAGGTACTCGTGGAGGCCGCCAGCGACGGTGACGCGCGAGAGCAGCCCGTGGCGCTCCAGCACCTGGGGGGGTACGCGGCTCGAGGAGGAGGGGGGGGGGAAGCGCGAGGGGGGTAGGGCACCGTGAGGGAGGCGGCGGTGGCGCGCCACTCGACGGCGCCCTCGATCGCGTACTGGCGGGAGGGGGCGCTCAGATCAGACGGCTCAGGTGAGGCGGGGGGAGCTCAGATCAGGCGAGGCGGACCTGGGCGAGGCCGGCCTCGAAGCGGGGCCCGAGGGCGGAGCAGAGCTTGATGACGAGGGCGGGGAGCGCGGGGACGCGGTCGAGGTGCGAGAGGACCGCCACCGACCGCAGCGTCTCTGCCCCGCCCGTCAGAAAAGGAAGGAAAAGGGGGGAAAAGGGAGGGGTGGGTGTACCCGGGACGGGGAAGCCGCGCTGGTGCTCCTCGTCGAGGACGGGGGGCCCCGAGGGCGGGTAGGGCGGGGGCAGGCGGGAGGCCGAGCCCGAGCCGTTCGAGTGCATCGAGGCCCGCGAGAGGTTCGCCTGCGCCGGTGGTCAGCCGGCTCCAGGCAGCGCCCGGGCCCGGGCGGGGGCGTGGGGGTTTTGCTGTCCGAGGCTCGCGAGGGCTCTTCCTCCGCGCACAGCGCCCGGGGCGATCCACCCCCCCCCCCCCAGCCCGGCTCACCTGAGAGTCGAGCATGGAGAGGCCGGCAAGGACGCGGCCGTTGTCCACCTGCGCGGGGCCGCCTCGGGCCGGGCCGGGCCCGGGAGGCGGGGCGGGGCGAGACAGCTGGGGGCACCTCGATGAGGCCGCAGCGGAGCAGGTGCAGCGCCATCTCCCGCAGCGCGTACGGGCTACCCCCGCTCTGCGCGGGGAGGGGAGAGAGGGCGTCGGGGCGAGGGGTCGGCGGTGGGGGTACAGCGGGCGCGGGCGGACCTTCTCCATGAGGCGGTGCGCCAGCCACTCGGAGAAGTTCTCCACCCGCACCTTCAGCACGCGCGCCACGTACCCCCGCACCTCTTCTGCGGGGGAGGGGGGGAGCGTGAGGGGGTACGGGGCGAGGTCGAGGGGTACGGGGCCGCACCGACGGACTCGAGGGGCCCGAGCGTGACGAGGCGCGTCCGGTCGCTCCGGCGGAGCGCGCTGTACTCCGGGCACACCTGGGGGGTACGGCATTCGGTGGCGGGGGGAGGGGGGGGGGAGGAAAAAGGGGAGGAAGGGCCCACCGTGTGGCCGGGGACGGGTCGTGACGTCACGAAGACGTACGCCGAGCTGCGGGGGGTTCGGCGGATCAGGCGCGGGCAAGGAAGGGGGGTACGCCGCGGGGCGGGCGGGCCTCGACATGGCGACGAAGGAGAGCAGCTTCATGGAGGGGGCGTCCAGCGCGTGCCTGGGTACAGGTCGGCGCCCGGGAGGGGTTTGGGGGGGGGATACGTGCACGCACAGGTCGTCGACGAGGAGGAGGGCGCCGAGGCGGCGGAGGGCGGTCTCGAGGAGGGCCGCGAGGAAGAGGAAGAGGCGGTGGGCCTGCGAGCCGGGCTCCATCGGGTAGTCCACCATGGCTCCCGCCGGCGACCCCGGGTCCTCCGGGTCCCCCATGAACGAGACCAGCGAGGGCGAGCGCGAGCGCAGCAGGCCGGCCGCGGGGCTCGAGAGGGGCCCCGGGCCGGCGCGGGGCCCGGCGCGAGCCCCGCGAGGGCCGGCGGGGGCGGCGCCCCCGGCGTCGGGGCCCCCAGGAAGGACTGCGGGGCCGAGTTGGAGGCGGAGCCGGTGGCGGAGCGGTCGCCGAAGCCGCCGCCGGCGCCGCGGGCGCGGCCCGAGGGGTAGAAGGTGGCGTCGGTGAGGAGGCGTGCGAGGACGTGGACGTTGTAGGGGGTGGCGAGCTGCGGGTCCAGCGCCCGCACGAAGGCCCGCGCGTCGCCCTCCATCCGACCGTCCAGCGTCGCAACCGCGTCCCGCACGGCGGTCCCGTGCGCCGCCCCGGCCACGGGGCCCCGCGGCGAGGCCGGCTCGCTGACCTCACCCCAGGCGACGTGCCCCTTGCGCGGCGAGCTGCGGCCGTCGCTGAGCTCCACGGTCGTCACCGCCGCGCCCGGCTGCGGGCTCCCGCTTGTGGCCCGCGGCGGAGGCGACGCGTTCGCGCCGAGGAAGAACGAGGGCGGCAGGCCGGTCGAGGTCCCCGCCCCCGAGGAGGACGGCGAGAAGGCCGGGGAGAGGGCGGGCGGCGCCAGCGCGCGGGCCTCGGCCAGGCCGGCGAAGCCTTTGCCGACGACCTGCGACGCCAGCTGAAGGCTCGGGTCCTCTGTCGGGTCCACCAGGCTCGACGCCGAGAGCGGCGGCAGCCGCGACGTCGGCGCCGCCGCCGGCGCCCCGAGCCCCGCCCCGGCCCCGCCGGCGCCGGTGCCGGCCCCGGTGACGGAGCCCGAGCCGGGCCCTACCGAGGAGCGGGGATCCGAGGTTACGGAAGAGCGCGGGTTGGTGCCCCCCGCGGGGCGCGAGGGGGCCCCCTCCGCCCCCTCCCGCTCCGGCCGCACCATCGCGATCAGAAGCTGCGCGCGGGGCCTCAGCCCACGCGGCGCCTTCCCACCCCCAATCTCTCTCCGCGTACCCCCCGGACGGCCTCGTAGGGGTACATCTCCTTGGGGTCGGCCTGGACGCTCAGGACGGGCACGTCGACGACGGCCGCGAGGCGCTCGGCCTCGCTAAAAATAGCCGACTTCCTGCAACCGCCCCGGGCTCAGGCCCCGCGGACTGCAAGGCAAGGCGCGGCTCGCTTCTACGTTTAATCTGGCTTGGCGCACCCGTGGCCGGGCCCGCCCTCGACGAAGAGGGTGAAGCTGCCGGCGCCGGCGCGGGCGGCGGCGAGCAGCTCGACGACCTGGCCCAGGGCCTCGCGCCGCCCGAAGACGCCGCACTCGGGCGAGGCGGCCGCCACCTGCAGCGCCTCGCGCGCCTGCTCCACGCTCATCGCCGCCGCCGCCGCCGCCGCCGCCTCCTCCTCCTCCACCGCCCCCCCGGCCGCGGCCGCGGCCACGGCGGCGGCCGCCGCAGCGGCGATCGCGGAGGCGCCGGTCGGGTCGGAGGCGGCGGTGAGGGAGCCCAGGCGCATGGATATGCGGCGCGAGTTGGAGCGCGGGACCTTGGCCCGCGCCTCGCGCTCCGGCCGCGAGACGACCCGGAAGCACTGCGGGGCACGCGAGTAGGCCCCGCCCTGCGATCCATCCATCCATCCGGCCCGGTCAGCGGCGCGACTCCGCCTTTCTGCGAGCGAGCGAGCGGCTCGCACCGAGTCGCCGGGGGGGAGCTGGAGGTCGGCCTCCTCGGTGACGAGGCGCCCCTCGAGGGCGCGCCGCGTCTCGCCGTCCACCAGCACCGCGCCGCCCGCCGCCGCCCGCATCAGGCGAGCCGCCTGCGAGCACGCCCTGCGCGCAGCGCAGCGGAGCGGATCGAGGAAGAAAGTGAGCGGCGCGGGCCCCCGGACCGAGGAAGCGAGCGGGGCGGGGCGGGGCGGGGCGGACCGGCCGATGCAGGAGAACTCTGCGCGGGACTCGTCGCCGACGATGCCGACGAACGTGGGCGCCGTGGCGATGCCGACGGAGGCGGGGCCGAGGCCGTCGCGGCTGAACCCGTCGCGGATGCGCAGCGCCGCCCCCGCCGCGCGGAACGCGTCCTCGGGGCCCGCCTCCGCCCCGATCGCGCCCCACTGCCCGCAAGTTAAGCTTACGGAGGAAGGGTGGGGCGGACGCGGGGCGGGCGGGCGAGCAGCAGCCGGACGGACCGTGGCCACGCACTGCCGAGAGACATAACAGTGTCAGTCAGCCAGGCGGTCACAACAAACACACGAGAGAGCAGAGCAGGGGGCTGGCGCACGCAGAGGTCGTCCTGGTCGACGAAGAGGCCGCGGATGACGCCGCCGCCGCCCTCGAGGGCGCTCTGGAGCACGCGGGCGCAGCGGAGCAGCCACTGGAGCTTCTCCTTGGGGAACTCGGGGGACTCGAGGCCGGCCGACGAGAACCCATCCACCCGCACGCACGCGCACGTCACGGGGCGGAGCTCCATCGGCAGCCTGCCGCCGCCCCCCGCCGGCGCCAGCTAAGAGGGGACCAGGGCGAGCGCGGGCGCTCTCGGTGCGCACCGGGCGCGGTGCTCGAGGGCGGCGCGAAGGTCCCGCGGGAGGCACATCAGCATCGAGTCGCGGAGGGGGCCGGGCACCTCGCTCCCCGTCTCCCCCTCGGCCGCCTCGCGCGGGGCCGGCGCCACGGCGCCGGCGCCCCGCTTGAACGACTGCCCCAGCGCCCGCAGCGCTTCCCGGAAGCGCCCGCTGTTCCCGCTCACGGCCCCAGCCCCGCCGGCGGCCGTCTGCGGCTGCCGGGGCGCGTCGGGCGCGGGTCGGGCGGCGGGCGCGGTTCGGTGGGGGCGCGCACGCTGCGGGGCGAGCGTGCAGGCGGGTCGTCGACCGCCGAGAGCCGCGGCGTGTTCGGCGCCGAGCCCGACGGGCGTCGCGCCGAGACCGGAGCTGACAGCGACTGGCGCCGCGGCAGATCCTCCCCGCCGGGCATCCCCGACGCCCCGAAGACGGCGTACCCCTCTCGCGTGCGCTGCCGGAGGGGTACGAAGCCGCAGCTCGTGGTCCGCGCCACCTGCGGGCGGGGGCGCCTCGTGAGATGGGCCGGGCCCGGGCGCTTCCAGGCCGGCGGGGGGACCGGACGGACCTCAGGGGCGAGGCAGACTTGCTGCGCGTCCGCCAGGCGGATGCCGGCGGCCAGGCGGGCGAGGGGGGTACCCAAAATGGAGACGCGGCCGTCCCCCCGGGCGTCGTCCTCGCCCAATCGCAGCGCGAAGAAGCGGCCGCAGGAGACGGCGACGTGCAGCCGCAGCCTGCGCGCGCGTGCGGGCGGGCGTGAGGCGGGAGCGGAGCGGAGCGGGCGGGCGGGCAGGCCCGCCGATGGAGGAGAGCGGGGGGTACGCACTCCTCCTCGCCCGCGGAGGCCGTGGGGGAGGGCTCGTCGACGACCGAGCCGGCGCGGCCCCGGCTACTTCCGTGGCTCGGGTTGCGGGGCAGGGGCCCCCGCTTCGGCGTCCCCGGGGCCGGCGAGGCCGGGGTACGGGGCCGCGGCGTCCCCGAGGGTGCCGAGGCGGGGGTGCGGGGCGAGGGCGACGGGGGGCGGGACGGGTCCCGCTCGCCGGGGTCGAGCGACGTGAGGAGGCCGCCCATGCCGCGGCGCTCCTCGAACTCCATCGCGTCGCTGGCCACGCTGTACTCGTCGTCCTCCTCGTCTGCGCCGTCCTCGCCCGGCCCCGCCTCGAGGGCGTCGAGGCCGACGACGGCCGTCGCGATCTTGACGGCGGCGCGCGCGGCGCCCTCCAGCGCCTCCTCGGCGGGGGCGTACACCAGCACCAGCACGGCGTCGCCCAGGAACTGCACGGCGTCCCCGCCGTAGACGCGCGCCCGCTGGATCACCCGCGCGAAGGTCCTGTTGAGCGCGGCGCCGAGCGCGGCGGCGGCCCTCTGCGTTGCCGTGGCCGGCGAGGCGGCCGCCGCCGAGAGCACGAAGCGCTCCGCGGCCGTTGAGCTGCCGGAGACGTCCACGAGCACGGCGGCTGCGTAGAATGGGATGGCCGTGCCTCGCGCCGGCGGCAGCGGCGCCGTGGCCCACCGCAGCTGCAGGTCCGACAGGAGCGCCCGCACCGGAATCTTCGGCTGCGACGCCCCCGCCGTGGCCGCGGTGGCCGTGGGCGAGCGCGGCAACATCGGCTGCGTCGGCGGGCTTGGGCTCGTGCCAGTGGACGGCTGCGCGCGCGCGCGCGCCTGTCAGCCGCGCCGCGTCGGGGGTCCCTTGATTCTCGTCACACGCACCCCAATGACGCCCCGAAGGAAGGACTTGGTGGAGAGGCGCGAGCTTCGCAGCTCGCCCTCCACCTCTGCGACCCGCGGCACACCGGCCATGGCTTCCGCGGCGCGGCTTGAAGATCAACGGCGAAGGCCGCAAAGCTGTGAGTCAACGGTGAGGGCCGGAAGGCCACATCCCAGTGCGGCGCTCACGTATGCTGCGCTCCGGCTGGCTAACAGTGGCTGCCCTTGGTTTGCGGGCCGCCGGGCTTGTCACCGCGGTCCATCACTGGTTCCCTGGCATGGGTCGCACATTCAATTGAAGTGCGCGACCCGAGCGGTCGGCCTAGCTCGAGCTCCGGGAGTCGCGAGGCCGACTAGTACAGTACTCTGCAGCTGTGCGCTTGAGCATACGTCTGCTCGGCTGGCGACGGCTGCTAGCTACAGCCTGAGCTGTTGCTGCTGCTGCGGCGCCGGCTGCAAACTATAAGCATGCAAAGCGCGCCTCTGGGCGGCTGCCGGCGCCTGCCGCGCCCTGCATGCGCAACACCGCAAGCTTACCAAAAAGATGTGGGGGGTACGACCCACGCGTGCATTTTGCGCGACCAATTGGCTGTTTCGAATTTTTTTATATCCGCAATGGTCACGCTGGTACTGCGCATGCGGTCGGTCGGCGGCGGACTCGGCGCCGGTAAGGCCATACTAAGGCGGGTACCACGTAGTTATGCTTAAATTGCAGCGTAGTTAAATTGCCGAATTCGACAAAAACCGGAATTGCCGTGACGATAAATTGCCGAAACTCTGGATTTCTTCTATGGTGCCATTGCCGCGCCAATGCCGGCGCCGCGCCATACAAAATCGGTCGTGTAGCCCTACCCCCTAAGAATTGCCGTGGTTTAAAATTGCCGAAAATCCGATTGCAATTTAAAACATCGGCTAAAAAAGCAATCCTACACTGGACCTACAGTATATTACGGTATATGTATATATACTAGTAATGCCCGCAACCTCGGTACTACTAGTAGTCAACTCCCAGCGTACCAAGTACATGCATTTGCAAATGCAAAGGCATGTTGACGTCGCTGGATTGCGAATATTAATGTGACCGTGCACGTGAATTCTCGAATTCGAATGGCGCCGGCACGATGATGACCGGCGATCGCTTGCGCAGGAGCTGCTTCAAGTTCGTCGCACCAGCCAACGCCAACGCCTGCAGTGCGTGCCCGCCTCCCGTAGCGCTGTGGGCATGCTCGCATAGAGATTCTCTATTCAATGCGATCGCTACATCTCTGCCCCGCGCTCTGACCGGCGATCGCTTGCGCAGGAGCTGCTTCAAGTTCGTCGCACCAGCCAACGCCAACGCCTGCAGTGCGTGCCCGCCTCCCGTAGCGCTGTGGGCATGCTCGCATAGAGATTCTCTATTCAATGCGATCGCTACATCTCTGCCCCGCGCATAGACCGGCGATCGCTTGCGCAGGAGCTGCTTCAAGTTCGTCGCACCAGCCAACGCCAACGCCTGCAGTGCGTGCCCGCCTCCCGTAGCGCTGTGGGCATGCTCGCATAGAGATTCTCTATTCAATGCGATCGCTACATCTCTGCCCCGCGCATTCTGACCGGCGATCGCTTGCGCAGGAGCTGCTTCAAGTTCGTCGCACCAGCCAACGCCAACGCCTGCAGTGCGTGCCCGCCTCCCGTAGCGCTGTGGGCATGCTCGCATAGAGATTCTCTATTCAATGCGATCGCTACATCTCTGCCCCGCGCATAGAGCCTTCTCATTGCTCGGCGATCGCTTTGTGTTCGGCGCCATACCCAGCGGATCCGATCTCTAACAAAGAGCTGCTGGGCCGGCGATCGCTTCTGTGTTCTCAGTTCTAACGGTCGCCGCGGGCTTGACGTCCACAGCCTTCTCATTGGCCAAGCGATCGCTGGTTTTCGGTGTCTTATGCCCGTCTCCGCAGCATGCTGACCCCGGAGAGAGGAGGCGGACCTCCCTACCCCCGGAGTGCCCTCTTCGGGGGGAAGAGAGGACGTGGACCTCCTTCCCCTCTCCCAGCCCTCTTCGGAGGGCCCCGCCCCCGCCCTTCCGCCTCCCCCGGCCCCGCCCTCCCCCGGCCCCGCCCTCTCCCCAGCCCGCCTCTCCCCCCGGCCCCGCCCTCCCCCGGCCCCGCCCGGGCCCCGGGCGCGCCCTCCCCGGCCCCGCCCCGGGCCCGGGCCCGCCCCTCCCCCTGGCCCCGCCCTCCCCCGGCCCTGCCCCGGGCCCGGGCCCGCCCCTCCCCGAGCACCCGCAGCATGCTGACCCCCGGAGAGAGGAGGCGGACCTCCCTACCCCCCGGAGTGCCCTCTTCGGGGGGAAGAGAGGACGTGGACCTCCTTCCCCTCTCCCAGCCCCTCTTCGGAGGGCCCCGCCCCGCCCTTCCGCCTCCCCCGGCCCCGCCCCTCCCCCGGCCCCGCCCCTCTCCCCAGCCCCGCCTCTCCCCCCGGCCCCGCCCCTCCCCCGGCCCCGCCCCGGGCCCCGGCGCGCCCCTCCCCCGGCCCCGCCCCGGCCCCGGGCCCGCCCTCCCCCTGGCCCCGCCCTCCCCCCGGCCCTGCCCCGGGCCCCGGCCCGCCCTCCCCCGAGCACCCGCAGCATGCTGACCCCGGAGAGAGGAGGCGGACCTCCCTACCCCCCGGAGTGCCCTCTTCGGGGGGAAGAGAGGACGTGGACCTCCTTCCCTCTCCCAGCCCCTCTTCGGAGGGCCCGCCCCGCCCTTCCGCCTCCCCCCGGCCCCGCCCTCCCCCGGCCCCGCCCTCTCCCCAGCCCCGCCTCTCCCCCCGGCCCCGCCCCGGGCCCGGGCGCGCCCCTCCCCCGGCCCGCCCCGGGCCCCGGGCCCGCCCCTCCCCTGGCCCGCCCCTCCCCCCGGCCCTGCCCGGCCCCGGCCCGCCCCTCCCCGAGCACACGAACCCCGAGCACACGAAGCCTGGCCCGGGGCCTGAAGCCGGCGGGCCGGCCTCAGATCTACAAGTACAGCGGCGAGCTGGACGCGGCGACCGAGCTCCTCGACCGCGCCCTCTACTGCCTCGAGGCAGCCTGGTGCGGGGCGGGCGCGGCACGGGCGCGGCGGGGCGGAGGATGCGTTGCGCTGCAGTTCGTTCACTTGGTTTTGAGCTCCGTCCCCGGCAGGCACCCGCAGTTCAAGCCGGCGAGCGGCGCCTGCCGCCTCGACTTCGCAGTCATGGAGAACAAGTGCGCAGAGAACCCGTTGTACCCCGAGGATAACCTGTACCCTCCTCCGGACTCACCCCGCCACCCCCAGGGCCTGGTCTTCCGGCGCCTGCAGATGCTCATTCGCGGCGGCTGCTCCCGCACCTCCCTCGGTACCCCTCGACCGCTTCCCCCTACTCGGATTCGAACCGAACGTCGTACCTCCAGAGACGGCCAAGCTGCTGCTTGCGCTGGACCCCGACAGTGACCTGATGGGGTGCTCCAGTGCATCGACTACTTCGCCCTCCGCGCCAGGTACCCCATAACCTTCCCCCCCCCCCCCAACTTCCCCCCCCCCACCTCATTTTTCTTCAGGGAGTACAAGTCCTTCTGGAGCTGGTGGCGGCGCCGGCGCTCCCGGGCGCTCCGCCTCGTTCGTGCGGGAGCCGCCCCTCTCGAGGCGGGAGCCGCCCTCTTCCTCCCATCGCCCTCAACTCCTCGGGTACCCCACTTAGCCTCTCCCCCTTTTTCCTGGCGCCGAGCCGGGCTCGCAGCGTACGCGCTCATGCGCGTGCGCGGGACGGCGGCGCCGCGCCCGTCGACGAGCTGGTGCCCTGCGCCCCTCCGAATCTCCTCTAAGACTGAAGCGCGGCAGGTCCTCCGGCGCCTCTTCTCGCACACGCTGGACCCCGCCTCGCCGGCGCCGCCCCGCCCTCTGCCGCGGCCCTCGCCGCCGCCCTCCTGCGGCAGGCGGTCCTCATGTACCCCGGCGCCGTCCGCCCCTCCTCGAGAACTACAACGTCAAGCCCGACTCCGGGGTGCGGGGGAGGGGCGGGACTCCGACAAGGCGAGCGTCTTTCCTCTGAGCTTCTTTACTTTCCGAGTCCTGAGCGGCTCTCTCCTTTGCTTCTTCGTTCACAGGGCGCCAGGGGCTGGGCCGCCCTACACAGGCGGCCCCTCTTCGACGACGACGAGCCGGCCGCCAGCGTCGAGCTCCCGCCCCTGACTGCCGGGATCGGACCCTGGACGAGCTCAATGCTTTGAAGCAATTGCAATTCTTGAGCTCGGTGCGTTTCTTACAGCAACTTATCTTGCGATTCTGCTCTCAATATGCTGTTAGGTGGCGCTCGAGTCGAGACGCTTGCAAAAGTAACAACGGGCTGCGCACGACCGCCGGTCTACATTCAAAGCGAAGTGTTGGGTCGACCGGGTCCTGGAGGTCCTGTTCTCCCCGCGCGCGCTGGGTCGGGTGGTGTGCAGTGGCCACCACCTGCGCGATCCGACAGCATGCGCACCATTTGTGGTCACGTCCACAGAGTGTTCCGCGCGCCCCGCGCGGGCGTCCTGACATCTTCGCGAACGAAGAGCAGGCAAAAGGGCTACTGCAGCGGTGCAAGGCTTTTGTAGGACTGCAGATAGCCTGATTCCGCATGCAGCTATAGTCTAGGGTTCTACGACATCGTTGGTTTTGTATGAGATCAATTTCACGAGGCCGAACTCTGTACCCTTCGATCGCAAGTTAGCCACCGGTGGCTAACTTAGGGGGGAATGAACAGGGGGAGAAGCGCAGGGGGAAGAATAGGAAAAAAAAGGAACTTCCGCGCGCCCGGCCATGCATGCAGCGCGCGAATTCCGTCCGCTGCGCATGCGCACTGCCGCGCGCACGCCGTGCTCAGCCCCGCGGCGCCACGCCCGCCCCGCAGGCGTCTTCGCCGCGCCCGCGCACGCGAGGAGTACACATCGCTTGCTTCATCGGCTCACCCGCGGCGCCGGCGGCGCGCTAGCTACACGCTTTCGCTTGTCCGAGGTACTCATCTTCGAATTCTGCAGCCGTCGCCCCATCCTCGGCAGCTGTAAGGCGGCGCGCAGGGACTCGAGCTCTCAACTATGGCGTCGCCCGGCGGGCCCAGCGCAAGCAGCTCTGAGCCAGTAGGTCCGTCCCGGAACCGCCCCTCGGACCTGCCTGGGCGCGCTGTCTTCCGATCCTGCTAAAAAACGTGTTTTCGGGGCGACATTTTGGCACTATGTTCACTATCTCGCCCGCGCTAGAGGGAGAACGTCGTACCTCCAGAGACGGCCAAGCTGCTGCTTGCGCTGGACCCCGACAGTGACCTGATGGGGGTGCTCCAGTGCATCGACTACTTCGCCCTCCGCGCCAGGTACCCCATAACCTTCCCCCCCCCCCCAACTTCCCCCCCCCCACCTCATTTTTCTTCAGGGAGTACAAGTTCCTTCTGGAGCTGGTGGCGGCGCCGGCGCTCCCCGGGCGCTCCGCCTCGTTCGTGCGGGAGCCGCCCCTCTCGAGCGGGAGCCGCCCCTCTTCCTCCCCATCGCCCTCAACTCCTCGGGTACCCCCACTTAGCCTCTCCCCCCTTTTTTCCTGGCGCCGAGCCGGGCTCGCAGCGTACGCGCTCATGCGCGTGGCGCGGGACGGCGGCGCCGCGCCCGTCGACGAGCTGGTGCCCTGCGCCCCTCCGAATCTCCTCTAAGACTGAAGCGCGGCAGGTCCTCCGGCGCCTCTTCTCGCACACGCTGGACCCCGCCTCGCCGGCGCCGCCCCCGCCCTCTGCCGCGGCCCTCGCCGCCGCCCTCCTGCGGCAGGCGGTCCTCATGTACCCCGGCGCCGTCCGCCCCTCCTCGAGAACTACAACGTCAAGCCCGACTCCGGGTGCGGGGGAGGGCGGGACTCCGACAAGGCGAGCGTCTTTCCTCTGAGCTTCTTTACTTTCCGAGTCCTGAGCGGCTCTCTCCTTTGCTTCTTCGTTCACAGGCGCCAGGGGCTGGGCCGCCCTACACAGGCGGCCCCTCTTCGACGACGACGAGCCGGCCGCCAGCGTCGAGCTCCCGCCCCTGACTGCCGGGATCGGACCCTGGACGAGCTCAATGCTTTGAAGCAATTGCAATTCTTGAGCTCGGTGCGTTTCTTACAGCAACTTATCTTGCGATTCTGCTCTCAATATGCTGTTAGGTGGCGCTCGAGTCGAGACGCTTGCAAAAGTAACAACGGGCTGCGCACGACCGCCGGTCTACATTCAAAGCGAAGTGTTGGTCGACCGGGTCCTGGAGTCCTGTTCTCCCCGCGCGCGCTGGGGTCGGGTGGTGTGCAGTGGCCACCACCTGCGCGATCCGACAGCATGCGCACCATTTGTGGTCACGTCCACAGAGTGGTTCCGCGCGCCCCGCGCGGGGCGTCCTGACATCTTCGCGAACGAAGAGCAGGCAAAAGGGCTACTGCAGCGGTGCAAGGCTTTTGTAGGACTGCAGATAGCCTGATCCGCATGCAGCTATAGTCTAGGGTTCTACGACATCGTTGGTTTTGTATGAGATCAATTTCACGAGCCGAACTCTGTACCCTTCGATCGCAAGTTAGCCACCGGTGGCTAACTTAGGGGGGAATGAACAGGGGGAGAAGCGCAGGGGGAAGAATAGGAAAAAAAGGAACTTCCGCGCGCCCGGCCATGCATGCAGCGCGCGAATTCCGTCCGCTGCGCATGCGCACTGCCGCGCGCACGCCGTGCTCAGCCCCGCGGCGCCACGCCCGCCCCGCAGGCGTCTTCGCCGCGCCCGCGCACGCGAGGAGTACACATCGCTTGCTTCATCGGCTCACCCGCGGCGCCGGCGGCGCGCTAGCTACACGCTTTCGCTTGTCCGAGGTACTCATCTTCGAATTCTGCAGCCGTCGCCCATCCTCGGCAGCTGTAAGGCGGCGCGCAGGGACTCGAGCTCTCAACTATGGCGTCGCCCGGCGGGCCCAGCGCAAGCAGCTCTGAGCCAGTAGGTCCGTCCCGGAACCGCCCCTCGGACCTGCCTGGGCGCGCTGTCTTCCGATCCTGCTAAAAAACGTGTTTTCGGGGCGACATTTTGGCACTATGTTCACTATCTCGCCCGCGCTAGAGGGAGAACGTCGTACCTCCAGAGACGGCCAAGCTGCTGCTTGCGCTGGACCCCGACAGTGACCTGATGGGGGTGCTCCAGTGCATCGACTACTTCGCCCTCCGCGCCAGGTACCCCATAACCTTCCCCCCCCCCCAACTTCCCCCCCCCACCTCATTTTTCTTCAGGGAGTACAAGTTCCTTCTGGAGCTGGTGGCGGCGCCGGCGCTCCCCGGCGCTCCGCCTCGTTCGTGCGGGAGCCGCCCTCTCGAGGCGGGAGCCGCCCCTCTTCCTCCCCATCGCCCTCAACTCCTCGGGTACCCCCACTTAGCCTCTCCCCCCTTTTTTCCTGGCGCCGAGCCGGGCTCGCAGCGTACGCGCTCATGCGCGTGGCGCGGGACGGCGGCGCCGCGCCCGTCGACGAGCTGGTGCCCTGCGCCCCTCCGAATCTCCTCTAAGACTGAAGCGCGGCAGGTCCTCCGGCGCCTCTTCTCGCACACGCTGGACCCCGCCTCGCCGGCGCCGCCCCGCCCTCTGCCGCGGCCCTCGCCGCCGCCCTCCTGCGGCAGGCGGTCCTCATGTACCCGGCGCCGTCCGCCCCTCCTCGAGAACTACAACGTCAAGCCCGACTCCGGGGTGCGGGGGAGGGGCGGGACTCCGACAAGGCGAGCGTCTTTCCTCTGAGCTTCTTTACTTTCCGAGTCCTGAGCGGCTCTCTCCTTTGCTTCTTCGTTCACAGGGCGCCAGGGGCTGGGCCGCCCTACACAGGCGGCCCCTCTTCGACGACGACGAGCCGGCCGCCAGCGTCGAGCTCCCGCCCCTGACTGCCGGGATCGGACCCTGGACGAGCTCAATGCTTTGAAGCAATTGCAATTCTTGAGCTCGGTGCGTTTCTTACAGCAACTTATCTTGCGATTCTGCTCTCAATATGCTGTTAGGTGGCGCTCGAGTCGAGACGCTTGCAAAAGTAACAACGGGCTGCGCACGACCGCCGGGTCTACATTCAAAGCGAAGTGTTGGGTCGACCGGGTCCTGGAGGTCCTGTTCTCCCCGCGCGCGCTGGGGTCGGGTGGTGTGCAGTGGCCACCACCTGCGCGATCCGACAGCATGCGCACCATTTGTGGTCACGTCCACAGAGTGGTTCCGCGCGCCCCGCGCGGGCGTCCTGACATCTTCGCGAACGAAGAGCAGGCAAAAGGGCTACTGCAGCGGTGCAAGGCTTTTGTAGGACTGCAGATAGCCTGATTCCGCATGCAGCTATAGTCTAGGGTTCTACGACATCGTTGGTTTTGTATGAGATCAATTTCACGAGGCCGAACTCTGTACCCTTCGATCGCAAGTTAGCCACCGGTGGCTAACTTAGGGGGGAATGAACAGGGGGGAGAAGCGCAGGGGGAAGAATAGGAAAAAAAGGAACTTCCGCGCGCCCGGCCATGCATGCAGCGCGCGAATTCCGTCCGCTGCGCATGCGCACTGCCGCGCGCACGCCGTGCTCAGCCCCGCGGCGCCACGCCCGCCCCGCAGGCGTCTTCGCCGCGCCCGCGCACGCGAGGAGTACACATCGCTTGCTTCATCGGCTCACCCGCGGCGCCGGCGGCGCGCTAGCTACACGCTTTCGCTTGTCCGAGGTACTCATCTTCGAATTCTGCAGCCGTCGCCCCATCCTCGGCAGCTGTAAGGCGGCGCGCAGGGACTCGAGCTCTCAACTATGGCGTCGCCCGGCGGGCCAGCGCAAGCAGCTCTGAGCCAGTAGGTCCGTCCCGGAACCGCCCCTCGGACCTGCCTGGGCGCGCTGTCTTCCGATCCTGCTAAAAAACGTGTTTTCGGGGCGACATTTTGGCACTATGTTCACTATGCCCGCCGGCCATGGGCTCGGATCGGGCCGGGGCCTTTTTCAAGCGATCGCCGGCGCCGCGTCCGTCGTCCGACGGTTCGCGCTAGCGATCTCCCGGAGTACTCGGTACCAGGGCCTAGCGATCGCCGAAGCGATGAGAAGGCTCTCTGACCGGCGATCGCTTGCGCAGGAGCTGCTTCAAGTTCGTCGCACCAGCCAACGCCAACGCCTGCAGTGCGTGCCCGCCTCCCGTAGCGCTGTGGGCATGCTCGCATAGAGATTCTCTATTCAATGCGATCGCTACATCTCTGCCCCGCGCATAGAGCCTTCTCATTGCTCGGCGATCGCTTTGTGTTCGGCGCCATACCCAGCGGATCCGATCTCTAACAAAGAGCTGCTGGCCGGCGATCGCTTCTGTGTTCTCAGTTCTAACGGTCGCCGCGGGCTTGACGTCCACAGCCTTCTCATTGGCCAAGCGATCGCTGGTTTTCGGTGTCTTATGCCCGTCTCCGCAGCATGCTGACCCCGGAGAGAGGAGGCGGACCTCCCTACCCCCCGGAGTGCCCTCTTCGGGGGGAAGAGAGGACGTGGACCTCCTTCCCCTCTCCCAGCCCCTCTTCGGAGGGCCCCGCCCCGCCCTTCCGCCTCCCCCCGGCCCCGCCCTCCCCCCGGCCCGCCCTCTCCCCAGCCCCGCCTCTCCCCCCGGCCCCGCCCTCCCCCGGCCCCGCCCCGGGCCCCGGGCGCGCCCCTCCCCCCGGCCCCGCCCGGGCCCCGGGCCCGCCCTCCCCTGGCCCCGCCCTCCCCCGGCCCTGCCCGGGCCCCGGGCCCGCCCCTCCCCGAGCACCCGCAGCATGCTGACCCCGGAGAGAGGAGGCGGACCTCCCTACCCCCGGAGTGCCCTCTTCGGGGGGAAGAGAGGACGTGGACCTCCTTCCCCTCTCCCAGCCCCTCTTCGGAGGGCCCCGCCCCCGCCCTTCCGCCTCCCCCGGCCCCGCCCTCCCCCGGCCCCGCCCCTCTCCCAGCCCGCCTCTCCCCCCGGCCCCGCCCCTCCCCCGGCCCCGCCCGGCCCCGGGCGCGCCCCTCCCCCGGCCCGCCCCGGGCCCGGGCCCGCCCCTCCCCCTGGCCCCGCCCCTCCCCCCGGCCTGCCCCGGGCCCCGGGCCCGCCCCTCCCCGAGCACCCGCAGCATGCTGACCCCCGGAGAGAGGAGGCGGACCTCCCTACCCCCGGAGTGCCCTCTTCGGGGGGAAGAGAGGACGTGGACCTCCTTCCCTCTCCCAGCCCCTCTTCGGAGGGCCCCGCCCCCGCCTTCCGCCTCCCCCGGCCCCGCCCTCCCCCGGCCCCGCCCCTCTCCCCAGCCCCGCCTCTCCCCCCGGCCCCGCCCGGGCCCGGGCGCGCCCCTCCCCCGGCCCCGCCCCGGCCCCGGGCCCGCCCCTCCCCTGGCCCCGCCCCTCCCCCGGCCCTGCCCCGGGCCCGGGCCCGCCCCTCCCCGAGCACACGAACCCCCGAGCACACGAAGCCTGGCCCGGGGGCCTGAAGCCGGCGGGCCGGCCTCAGATCTACAAGTACAGCGGCGAGCTGGACGCGGCGACCGAGCTCCTCGACCGCGCCCTCTACTGCTCGAGGCAGCCTGGTGCGGGGCGGGGCGCGGGCACGGGCGCGGCGGGGCGGAGGATGCGTTGCGCTGCAGTTCGTTCACTTGGTTTTGAGCTCCGTCCCCGGCAGGCACCCGCAGTTCAAGCCGGCGAGCGGCGCCTGCCGCCTCGACTTCGCAGTCATGGAGAACAAGTGCGCAGAGAACCCGTTGTACCCCGAGGATAACCTGTACCCTCCTCCGGACTCACCCCGCCACCCCCAGGGCCTGGTCTTCCGGCGCCTGCAGATGCTCATTCGCGGCGGCTGCTCCCGCACCTCCCTCGGTACCCCCTCGACCGCTTCCCCCTACTCGGATTCGAACCGAACGTCGTACCTCCAGAGACGGCCAAGCTGCTGCTTGCGCTGGACCCCGACAGTGACCTGATGGGGTGCTCCAGTGCATCGACTACTTCGCCCTCCGCGCCAGGTACCCCATAACCTTCCCCCCCCCCCAACTTCCCCCCCCCCACCTCATTTTTCTTCAGGGAGTACAAGTTCCTTCTGGAGCTGGTGGCGGCGCCGGCGCTCCCCGGGCGCTCCGCCTCGTTCGTGCGGGAGCCGCCCCTCTCGAGGCGGGAGCCGCCCCTCTTCCTCCCCATCGCCCTCAACTCCTCGGGTACCCCCACTTAGCCTCTCCCCCTTTTTCCTGGCGCCGAGCCGGCTCGCAGCGTACGCGCTCATGCGCGTGGCGCGGGACGGCGGCGCCGCGCCCGTCGACGAGCTGGTGCCCTGCGCCCCTCCGAATCTCCTCTAAGACTGAAGCGCGGCAGGTCCTCCGGCGCCTCTTCTCGCACACGCTGGACCCCGCCTCGCCGGCGCCGCCCCGCCCTCTGCCGCGGCCCTCGCCGCCGCCCTCCTGCGGCAGGCGGTCCTCATGTACCCCGGCGCCGTCCGCCCCCTCCTCGAGAACTACAACGTCAAGCCCGACTCCGGGGTGCGGGGGAGGGGCGGGACTCCGACAAGGCGAGCGTCTTTCCTCTGAGCTTCTTTACTTTCCGAGTCCTGAGCGGCTCTCTCCTTTGCTTCTTCGTTCACAGGGCGCCAGGGGCTGGGCCGCCCTACACAGGCGGCCCCTCTTCGACGACGACGAGCCGGCCGCCAGCGTCGAGCTCCCGCCCCTGACTGCCGGGATCGGACCCTGGACGAGCTCAATGCTTTGAAGCAATTGCAATTCTTGAGCTCGGTGCGTTTCTTACAGCAACTTATCTTGCGATTCTGCTCTCAATATGCTGTTAGGTGGCGCTCGAGTCGAGACGCTTGCAAAAGTAACAACGGGCTGCGCACGACCGCCGGGTCTACATTCAAAGCGAAGTGTTGGGTCGACCGGGTCCTGGAGGTCCTGTTCTCCCGCGCGCGCTGGGGTCGGGTGGTGTGCAGTGGCCACCACCTGCGCGATCCGACAGCATGCGCACCATTTGTGGTCACGTCCACAGAGTGGTTCCGCGCGCCCCGCGCGGGGCGTCCTGACATCTTCGCGAACGAAGAGCAGGCAAAAGGGCTACTGCAGCGGTGCAAGGCTTTTGTAGGACTGCAGATAGCCTGATTCCGCATGCAGCTATAGTCTAGGGTTCTACGACATCGTTGGTTTTGTATGAGATCAATTTCACGAGGCCGAACTCTGTACCCTTCGATCGCAAGTTAGCCACCGGTGGCTAACTTAGGGGGGGAATGAACAGGGGGGAGAAGCGCAGGGGGGAAGAATAGGAAAAAAAAGGAACTTCCGCGCGCCCGGCCATGCATGCAGCGCGCGAATTCCGTCCGCTGCGCATGCGCACTGCCGCGCGCACGCCGTGCTCAGCCCGCGGCGCCACGCCCGCCCCGCAGGCGTCTTCGCCGCGCCGCGCACGCGAGGAGTACACATCGCTTGCTTCATCGGCTCACCCGCGGCGCCGGCGGCGCGCTAGCTACACGCTTTCGCTTGTCCGAGGTACTCATCTTCGAATTCTGCAGCCGTCGCCCCATCCTCGGCAGCTGTAAGGCGGCGCGCAGGGACTCGAGCTCTCAACTATGGCGTCGCCCGGCGGGCCCAGCGCAAGCAGCTCTGAGCCAGTAGGTCCGTCCCGGAACCGCCCCTCGGACCTGCCTGGGCGCGCTGTCTTCCGATCCTGCTAAAAAACGTGTTTTCGGGGCGACATTTTGGCACTATGTTCACTATGCCCGCCGGCCATGGGCTCGGATCGGGCCGGGGCCTTTTTCAAGCGATCGCCGGCGCCGCGTCCGTCGTCCGACGGTTCGCGCTAGCGATCTCCCCGGAGTACTCGGTACCAGGGCCTAGCGATCGCCGAAGCGATGAGAAGGCTCTCTGACCGGCGATCGCTTGCGCAGGAGCTGCTTCAAGTTCGTCGCACCAGCCAACGCCAACGCCTGCAGTGCGTGCCCGCCTCCCGTAGCGCTGTGGGCATGCTCGCATAGAGATTCTCTATTCAATGCGATCGCTACATCTCTGCCCCGCGCATAGAGCCTTCTCATTGCTCGGCGATCGCTTTGTGTTCGGCGCCATACCCAGCGGATCCGATCTCTAACAAAGAGCTGCTGGCCGGCGATCGCTTCTGTGTTCTCAGTTCTAACGGTCGCCGCGGGCTTGACGTCCACAGCCTTCTCATTGGCCAAGCGATCGCTGGTTTTCGGTGTCTTATGCCCGTCTCCGCAGCATGCTGACCCCCGGAGAGAGGAGGCGGACCTCCCTACCCCCCGGAGTGCCCTCTTCGGGGGGGAAGAGAGGACGTGGACCTCCTTCCCTCTCCAGCCCTCTTCGAGGGCCCGCCCGCCCTTCCGCTCCCCCGGCCCGCCTCCCCGGCCCGCCCTCTCCCAGCCCGCTCTCCCCGGCCCCGCCCCCCGCCCGCCCGGGCCCGGCGCCCCTCCCCCGGCCCGCCGGCCCGGCCGCCTCCCCTGGCCCGCCCTCCCCCGGCCTGCCCGGCCCGGCCCGCCCTCCCCGAGCACCCGCAGCATGCTGACCCCGGAGAGAGGAGGCGGACCTCCTACCCCGGAGTGCCTCTTCGGGGGGAAGAGAGGACGTGGACTCCTTCCCTCTCCAGCCCTCTTCGGAGGGCCCGCCCCGCCTTCGCTCCCCCGGCCGCCCTCCCCGGCCCGCCCTCTCCCAGCCCCGCTCTCCCCCCGGCCCGCCCTCCCCCGGCCCGCCCCGGCCCGGGCGCGCCCCTCCCCGGCCCGCCCGGGCCCGGGCCGCCCTCCCCTGGCCCGCCCTCCCCGGCCTGCCCGGGCCCCGGGCCCGCCCCTCCCCGAGCACCGCAGCATGCTGACCCCCGGAGAGAGGAGGCGGACCTCCCTACCCCCGGAGTGCCCTCTTCGGGGGGAAGAGAGGACGTGGACCTCCTTCCCTCTCCCAGCCCCTCTTCGGAGGGCCCGCCCCGCCCTTCCGCCTCCCCGGCCCGCCCTCCCCCGGCCCGCCCTCTCCCCAGCCCCGCCTCTCCCCCGGCCCCGCCCGGCCCCGGCGCGCCCTCCCCCGGCCCGCCCCGGGCCCGGGCCGCCCTCCCCTGGCCCGCCCCTCCCCCGGCCCTGCCCCGGGCCCGGGCCCGCCCTCCCCGAGCACACGAACCCCCGAGCACACGAAGCCTGGCCGGGGCCTGAAGCCGGCGGGCCGGCCTCAGATCTACAAGTACAGCGGCGAGCTGGACGCGGCGACCGAGCTCCTCGACCGCGCCCTCTACTGCCTCGAGGCAGCCTGGTGCGGGGCGGGCGCGGGCACGGGCGCGGCGGGGCGGAGGATGCGTTGCGCTGCAGTTCGTTCACTTGGTTTTGAGCTCCGTCCCCGGCAGGCACCCGCAGTTCAAGCCGGCGAGCGGCGCCTGCCGCCTCGACTTCGCAGTCATGGAGAACAAGTGCGCAGAGAACCCGTTGTACCCCGAGGATAACCTGTACCCTCCTCCGGACTCACCCCGCCACCCCCAGGGCCTGGTCTTCCGGCGCCTGCAGATGCTCATTCGCGGCGGCTGCTCCGCACCTCCTCGGTACCCCTCGACCGCTTCCCCCTACTCGGATTCGAACCGAACGTCGTACCTCCAGAGACGGCCAAGCTGCTGCTTGCGCTGGACCCGACAGTGACCTGATGGGGGTGCTCCAGTGCATCGACTACTTCGCCCTCCGCGCCAGGTACCCATAACCTTCCCCCCCCCCCCCAACTTCCCCCCCCCCCACCTCATTTTTCTTCAGGGAGTACAAGTTCCTTCTGGAGCTGGTGGCGGCGCCGGCGCTCCCGGGCGCTCCGCCTCGTTCGTGCGGGAGCCGCCCCTCTCGAGGCGGGAGCCGCCCTCTTCCTCCCATCGCCCTCAACTCCTCGGTACCCCACTTAGCCTCTCCCCCTTTTTTCCTGGCGCCGAGCCGGGCTCGCAGCGTACGCGCTCATGCGCGTGGCGCGGGACGGCGGCGCCGCGCCGTCGACGAGCTGGTGCCCTGCGCCCCTCCGAATCTCCTCTAAGACTGAAGCGCGGCAGGTCCTCCGGCGCCTCTTCTCGCACACGCTGGACCCCGCCTCGCCGGCGCCGCCCACGCCCTCTGCCGCGCCCTCGCCGCCGCCCTCCTGCGGCAGGCGGTCCTCATGTACCCCGGCGCCGTCCGCCCCTCCTCGAGAACTACAACGTCAAGCCCGACTCCGGGGTGCGGGGAGGGGCGGGACTCCGACAAGGCGAGCGTCTTTCCTCTGAGCTTCTTTACTTTCCGAGTCCTGAGCGGCTCTCTCCTTTGCTTCTTCGTTCACAGGCGCCAGGGGCTGGGCCGCCCTACACAGGCGGCCCCTCTTCGACGACGACGAGCCGGCCGCCAGCGTCGAGCTCCCGCCCCTGACTGCCGGATCGGACCCTGGACGAGCTCAATGCTTTGAAGCAATTGCAATTCTTGAGCTCGGTGCGTTTCTTACAGCAACTTATCTTGCGATTCTGCTCTCAATATGCTGTTAGGTGGCGCTCGAGTCGAGACGCTTGCAAAAGTAACAACGGGCTGCGCACGACCGCCGGGTCTACATTCAAAGCGAAGTGTTGGGTCGACCGGGTCCTGGAGGTCCTGTTCTCCCGCGCGCGCTGGGGTCGGGTGGTGTGCAGTGGCCACCACCTGCGCGATCCGACAGCATGCGCACCATTTGTGGTCACGTCCACAGAGTGGTTCCGCGCGCCCGCGCGGGGCGTCCTGACATCTTCGCGAACGAAGAGCAGGCAAAAGGGCTACTGCAGCGGTGCAAGGCTTTTGTAGGACTGCAGATAGCCTGATTCCGCATGCAGCTATAGTCTAGGGTTCTACGACATCGTTGGTTTTGTATGAGATCAATTTCACGAGGCCGAACTCTGTACCCTTCGATCGCAAGTTAGCCACCGGTGGCTAACTTAGGGGGGAATGAACAGGGGGAGAAGCGCAGGGGGAAGAATAGGAAAAAAAGGAACTTCCGCGCGCCCGGCCATGCATGCAGCGCGCGAATTCCGTCCGCTGCGCATGCGCACTGCCGCGCGCACGCCGTGCTCAGCCCGCGGCGCCACGCCCGCCCCGCAGGCGTCTTCGCCGCGCCCGCGCACGCGAGGAGTACACATCGCTTGCTTCATCGGCTCACCCGCGGCGCCGGCGGCGCGCTAGCTACACGCTTTCGCTTGTCCGAGGTACTCATCTTCGAATTCTGCAGCCGTCGCCCCATCCTCGGCAGCTGTAAGGCGGCGCGCAGGGACTCGAGCTCTCAACTATGGCGTCGCCCGGCGGGCCCAGCGCAAGCAGCTCTGAGCCAGTAGGTCCGTCCCGGAACCGCCCCTCGGACCTGCCTGGGCGCGCTGTCTTCCGATCCTGCTAAAAAACGTGTTTTCGGGGCGACATTTTGGCACTATGTTCACTATGCCCGCCGGCCATGGGCTCGGATCGGGCCGGGGCCTTTTTCAAGCGATCGCCGGCGCCGCGTCCGTCGTCCGACGGTTCGCGCTAGCGATCTCCCCGGAGTACTCGGTACCAGGGCCTAGCGATCGCCGAAGCGATGAGAAGGCTCTCTGACCGGCGATCGCTTGCGCAGGAGCTGCTTCAAGTTCGTCGCACCAGCCAACGCCAACGCCTGCAGTGCGTGCCCGCCTCCCGTAGCGCTGTGGGCATGCTCGCATAGAGATTCTCTATTCAATGCGATCGCTACATCTCTGCCCGCGCATAGAGCCTTCTCATTGCTCGGCGATCGCTTTGTGTTCGGCGCCATACCCAGCGGATCCGATCTCTAACAAAGAGCTGCTGGGCCGGCGATCGCTTCTGTGTTCTCAGTTCTAACGGTCGCCGCGGGCTTGACGTCCACAGCCTTCTCATTGGCCAAGCGATCGCTGGTTTTCGGTGTCTTATGCCCGTCTCCGCAGCATGCTGACCCCGGAGAGAGGAGGCGGACCTCCCTACCCCCGGAGTGCCCTCTTCGGGGGGAAGAGAGGACGTGGACCTCCTTCCCTCTCCCAGCCCTCTTCGGAGGGCCCCGCCCCCGCCCTTCCGCCTCCCCGGCCCCGCCCTCCCCCGGCCCGCCCTCTCCCAGCCCCGCCTCTCCCCCCGGCCCGCCCTCCCCCGGCCCCGCCCGGGCCCGGGCGCGCCCTCCCCCGGCCCGCCCGGGCCCCGGGCCCGCCCCTCCCCTGGCCCCGCCCCTCCCCCGGCCCTGCCCGGGCCCCGGGCCCGCCCCTCCCCGAGCACCCGCAGCATGCTGACCCCGGAGAGAGGAGGCGGACCTCCCTACCCCCGGAGTGCCCTCTTCGGGGGGAAGAGAGGACGTGGACCTCCTTCCCCTCTCCCAGCCCTCTTCGGAGGGCCCCGCCCCGCCTTCCGCCTCCCCCGGCCCGCCCTCCCCCGGCCCCGCCCTCTCCCAGCCCCGCCTCTCCCCCCGGCCCGCCCTCCCCCGGCCCGCCCGGGCCCGGGCGCGCCCCTCCCCCGGCCCCGCCCGGGCCCCGGCCCGCCCCTCCCCTGGCCCCGCCCTCCCCCGGCCCTGCCCCGGCCCGGGCCCGCCCCTCCCCGAGCACCCGCAGCATGCTGACCCCGGAGAGAGGAGGCGGACCTCCCTACCCCCGGAGTGCCCTCTTCGGGGGAAGAGAGACGTGGACCTCCTTCCCCTCTCCCAGCCCTCTTCGGAGGGCCCCGCCCCGCCCTTCCGCCTCCCCCGGCCCCGCCCTCCCCCGGCCCCGCCCCTCTCCCAGCCCCGCCTCTCCCCCGGCCCCGCCCCGGGCCCCGGCGCGCCCCTCCCCCGGCCCGCCCCGGGCCCGGGCCCGCCCTCCCCCTGGCCCCGCCCTCCCCCGGCCCTGCCCCGGGCCCGGGCCCGCCCTCCCCGAGCACACGAACCCCCGAGCACACGAAGCCTGGCCCGGGGCCTGAAGCCGGCGGGCCGGCCTCAGATCTACAAGTACAGCGGCGAGCTGGACGCGGCGACCGAGCTCCTCGACCGCGCCCTCTACTGCCTCGAGGCAGCCTGGTGCGGGGCGGGGCGCGGGCACGGGCGCGGCGGGGCGGAGGATGCGTTGCGCTGCAGTTCGTTCACTTGGTTTTGAGCTCCGTCCCCGGCAGGCACCCGCAGTTCAAGCCGGCGAGCGGCGCCTGCCGCCTCGACTTCGCAGTCATGGAGAACAAGTGCGCAGAGAACCCGTTGTACCCCCGAGGATAACCTGTACCCTCCTCCGGACTCACCCCGCCACCCCCCAGGGCCTGGTCTTCCGGCGCCTGCAGATGCTCATTCGCGGCGGCTGCTCCCGCACCTCCCTCGGTACCCCTCGACCGCTTCCCCCTACTCGGATTCGAACCGAACGTCGTACCTCCAGAGACGGCCAAGCTGCTGCTTGCGCTGGACCCCGACAGTGACCTGATGGGGGTGCTCCAGTGCATCGACTACTTCGCCCTCCGCGCCAGGTACCCCATAACCTTCCCCCCCCCCCCCACCCTCCCCCCCCCCACCTCATTTTTCTTCAGGGAGTACAAGTTCCTTCTGGAGCTGGTGGCGGCGCCGGCGCTCCCCGGGCGCTCCGCCTCGTTCGTGCGGGAGCCGCCCTCTCGAGGCGGGAGCCGCCCTCTTCCTCCCCATCGCCCTCAACTCCTCGGGTACCCCACTTAGCCTCTCCCCCCTTTTTCCTGGCGCCGAGCCGGCTCGCAGCGTACGCGCTCATGCGCGTGGCGCGGGACGGCGGCGCCGCGCCCGTCGACGAGCTGGTGCCCTGCGCCCCTCCGAATCTCCTCTAAGACTGAAGCGCGGCAGGTCCTCCGGCGCCTCTTCTCGCACACGCTGGACCCCGCCTCGCCGGCGCCGCCCACGCCCTCTGCCGCGGCCCTCGCCGCCGCCCTCCTGCGGCAGGCGGTCCTCATGTACCCCGGCGCCGTCCGCCCCCTCCTCGAGAACTACAACGTCAAGCCCGACTCCGGGGTGCGGGGGAGGGGCGGGACTCCGACAAGGCGAGCGTCTTTCCTCTGAGCTTCTTTACTTTCCGAGTCCTGAGCGGCTCTCTCCTTTGCTTCTTCGTTCACAGGGCGCCAGGGGCTGGGCCGCCCTACACAGGCGGCCCCTCTTCGACGACGACGAGCCGGCCGCCAGCGTCGAGCTCCCGCCCCTGACTGCCGGGATCGGACCCTGGACGAGCTCAATGCTTTGAAGCAATTGCAATTCTTGAGCTCGGTGCGTTTCTTACAGCAACTTATCTTGCGATTCTGCTCTCAATATGCTGTTAGGTGGCGCTCGAGTCGAGACGCTTGCAAAAGTAACAACGGGCTGCGCACGACCGCCGGGTCTACATTCAAAGCGAAGTGTTGGGTCGACCGGGTCCTGGAGGTCCTGTTCTCCCCGCGCGCGCTGGGGTCGGGTGGTGTGCAGTGGCCACCACCTGCGCGATCCGACAGCATGCGCACCATTTGTGGTCACGTCCACAGAGTGGTTCCGCGCGCCCCGCGCGGGGCGTCCTGACATCTTCGCGAACGAAGAGCAGGCAAAAGGGCTACTGCAGCGGTGCAAGGCTTTTGTAGGACTGCAGATAGCCTGATTCCGCATGCAGCTATAGTCTAGGGTTCTACGACATCGTTGGTTTTGTATGAGATCAATTTCACGAGGCCGAACTCTGTACCCTTCGATCGCAAGTTAGCCACCGGTGGCTAACTTAGGGGGGAATGAACAGGGGGAGAAGCGCAGGGGGAAGAATAGGAAAAAAAAGGAACTTCCGCGCGCCCGGCCATGCATGCAGCGCGCGAATTCCGTCCGCTGCGCATGCGCACTGCCGCGCGCACGCCGTGCTCAGCCCGCGGCGCCACGCCCGCCCCGCAGGCGTCTTCGCCGCGCCGCGCACGCGAGGAGTACACATCGCTTGCTTCATCGGCTCACCCGCGGCGCCGGCGGCGCGCTAGCTACACGCTTTCGCTTGTCCGAGGTACTCATCTTCGAATTCTGCAGCCGTCGCCCCATCCTCGGCAGCTGTAAGGCGGCGCGCAGGGACTCGAGCTCTCAACTATGGCGTCGCCCGGCGGGCCCAGCGCAAGCAGCTCTGAGCCAGTAGGTCCGTCCCGGAACCGCCCCTCGGACCTGCCTGGGCGCGCTGTCTTCCGATCCTGCTAAAAAACGTGTTTTCGGGGCGACATTTTGGCACTATGTTCACTATGCCCGCCGGCCATGGGCTCGGATCGGGCCGGGGCCTTTTTCAAGCGATCGCCGGCGCCGCGTCCGTCGTCCGACGGTTCGCGCTAGCGATCTCCCCGGAGTACTCGGTACCAGGGCCTAGCGATCGCCGAAGCGATGAGAAGGCTCTCTGACCGGCGATCGCTTGCGCAGGAGCTGCTTCAAGTTCGTCGCACCAGCCAACGCCAACGCCTGCAGTGCGTGCCCGCCTCCCGTAGCGCTGTGGGCATGCTCGCATAGAGATTCTCTATTCAATGCGATCGCTACATCTCTGCCCGCGCATAGAGCCTTCTCATTGCTCGGCGATCGCTTTGTGTTCGGCGCCATACCCAGCGGATCCGATCTCTAACAAAGAGCTGCTGGGCCGGCGATCGCTTCTGTGTTCTCAGTTCTAACGGTCGCCGCGGGCTTGACGTCCACAGCCTTCTCATTGGCCAAGCGATCGCTGGTTTTCGGTGTCTTATGCCCGTCTCCGCAGCATGCTGACCCCGGAGAGAGGAGGCGGACCTCCCTACCCCCCGGAGTGCCCTCTTCGGGGGAAGAGAGGACGTGGACCTCCTTCCCCTCTCCCAGCCCCTCTTCGGAGGGCCCCGCCCCCGCCCTTCCGCTCCCCCGGCCCCGCCCCTCCCCCGGCCCGCCCCTCTCCCAGCCCCGCCTCTCCCCCCGGCCCCGCCCCTCCCCCGGCCCCGCCCCGGCCCCGGGCGCGCCCCTCCCCCGGCCCCGCCCGGCCCGGGCCCGCCCTCCCCTGGCCCCGCCCTCCCCCGGCCCTGCCCGGCCCCGGGCCCGCCCTCCCCGAGCACCCGCAGCATGCTGACCCCGGAGAGAGGAGGCGGACCTCCCTACCCCCGGAGTGCCCTCTTCGGGGGGAAGAGAGGACGTGGACCTCCTTCCCCTCTCCCAGCCCCTCTTCGGAGGCCCCGCCCCCGCCCTTCCGCCTCCCCCGCCCCGCCCCTCCCCCGGCCCCGCCCCTCTCCCCAGCCCGCCTCTCCCCCCGGCCCGCCCCTCCCCCCGGCCCCGCCCCGGCCCCGGGCGCGCCCCTCCCCCCGGCCCGCCCCGGGCCCCGGCCCGCCCCTCCCCTGGCCCCGCCCCTCCCCCGGCCCTGCCCCGGGCCCGGGCCCGCCCCTCCCCCGAGCACCCGCAGCATGCTGACCCCCGGAGAGAGGAGGCGGACCTCCCTACCCCCGGAGTGCCTCTTCGGGGGGAAGAGAGGACGTGGACCTCCTTCCCCTCTCCCAGCCCCTCTTCGGAGGGCCCCGCCCCCGCCCTTCCGCCTCCCCCGGCCCCGCCCCTCCCCCGGCCCCGCCCCTCTCCCAGCCCCGCCTCTCCCCCCGGCCCGCCCGGGCCCCGGGCGCGCCCCTCCCCCGGCCCGCCCCGGCCCGGGCCCGCCCCTCCCCCTGCCCCGCCCCTCCCCCGGCCCTGCCCCGGGCCCCGGGCCCGCCCCTCCCCGAGCACACGAACCCCGAGCACACGAAGCCTGGCCCGGGGCCTGAAGCCGGCGGGCCGGCCTCAGATCTACAAGTACAGCGGCGAGCTGGACGCGGCGACCGAGCTCCTCGACCGCGCCCTCTACTGCCTCGAGGCAGCCTGGTGCGGGGCGGGGCGCGGGCACGGGCGCGCGGGCGGAGGATGCGTTGCGCTGCAGTTCGTTCACTTGGTTTTGAGCTCCGTCCCCGGCAGGCACCCGCAGTTCAAGCCGGCGAGCGGCGCCTGCCGCCTCGACTTCGCAGTCATGGAGAACAAGTGCGCAGAGAACCCGTTGTACCCCGAGGATAACCTGTACCCTCCTCCGACTCACCCCGCCACCCCCAGGGCCTGGTCTTCCGGCGCCTGCAGATGCTCATTCGCGGCGGCTGCTCCCGCACCTCCCTCGGTACCCCTCGACCGCTTCCCCCCTACTCGGATTCGAACCGAACGTCGTACCTCCAGAGACGGCCAAGCTGCTGCTTGCGCTGGACCCCGACAGTGACCTGATGGGGTGCTCCAGTGCATCGACTACTTCGCCCTCCGCGCCAGGTACCCATAACCTTCCCCCCCCCCCCCAACTTCCCCCCCCCCCACCTCATTTTTCTTCAGGGAGTACAAGTTCCTTCTGGAGCTGGTGGCGGCGCCGGCGCTCCCCGGGCGCTCCGCCTCGTTCGTGCGGGAGCCGCCCCTCTCGAGCGGGAGCCGCCCCTCTTCCTCCCCATCGCCCTCAACTCCTCGGTACCCCACTTAGCCTCTCCCCCCTTTTTTCCTGGCGCCGAGCCGGGCTCGCAGCGTACGCGCTCATGCGCGTGGCGCGGACGGCGGCGCCGCGCCCGTCGACGAGCTGGTGCCCTGCGCCCCTCCGAATCTCCTCTAAGACTGAAGCGCGCAGGTCCTCCGGCGCCTCTTCTCGCACACGCTGGACCCCGCCTCGCCGGCGCCGCCCACGCCCTCTGCCGCGGCCCTCGCCGCCGCCCTCCTGCGGCAGGCGGTCCTCATGTACCCCGGCGCCGTCCGCCCCCTCCTCGAGAACTACAACGTCAAGCCCGACTCCGGGGTGCGGGGGAGGGCGGACTCCGACAAGGCGAGCGTCTTTCCTCTGAGCTTCTTTACTTTCCGAGTCCTGAGCGGCTCTCTCCTTTGCTTCTTCGTTCACAGGGCGCAGGGCTGGGCCGCCCTACACAGGCGGCCCTCTTCGACGACGACGAGCCGGCCGCCAGCGTCGAGCTCCCGCCCTGACTGCGGGATCGACCCTGGACGAGCTCAATGCTTTGAAGCAATTGCAATTCTTGAGCTCGGTGCGTTTCTTACAGCAACTTATCTTGCGATTCTGCTCTCAATATGCTGTTAGGTGGCGCTCGAGTCGAGACGCTTGCAAAAGTAACAACGGGCTGCGCACGACCGCCGGGTCTACATTCAAAGCGAAGTGTTGGGTCGACCGGGTCCTGGAGGTCCTGTTCTCCCGCGCGCGCTGGGGTCGGGTGGTGTGCAGTGGCCACCACCTGCGCGATCCGACAGCATGCGCACCATTTGTGGTCACGTCCACAGAGTGGTTCGCGCGCCCCGCGCGGGCGTCCTGACATCTTCGCGAACGAAGAGCAGGCAAAAGGGCTACTGCAGCGGTGCAAGGCTTTTGTAGGACTGCAGATAGCCTGATTCCGCATGCAGCTATAGTCTAGGGTTCTACGACATCGTTGGTTTGTATGAGATCAATTTCACGAGGCCGAACTCTGTACCCTTCGATCGCAAGTTAGCCACCGGTGCTAACTTAGGGGGAATGAACAGGGGGAGAAGCGCAGGGGGAAGAATAGGAAAAAAAAGGAACTTCCGCGCGCCCGGCCATGCATGCAGCGCGCGAATTCCGTCCGCTGCGCATGCGCACTGCCGCGCGCACGCCGTGCTCAGCCCCGCGGCGCCACGCCGCCCCGCAGGCGTCTTCGCCGCGCCCGCGCACGCGAGGAGTACACATCGCTTGCTTCATCGGCTCACCCGCGGCGCCGGCGGCGCGCTAGCTACACGCTTTCGCTTGTCCGAGTACTCATCTTCGAATTCTGCAGCCGTCGCCCCATCCTCGGCAGCTGTAAGGCGGCGCGCAGGGACTCGAGCTCTCAACTATGGCGTCGCCCGGCGGGCCCAGCGCAAGCAGCTCTGAGCCAGTAGGTCCGTCCGGAACCGCCCCTCGGACCTGCCTGGCGCGCTGTCTTCCGATCCTGCTAAAAACGTGTTTTCGGGGCGACATTTTGGCACTATGTTCACTATGCCCGCCGGCCATGGGCTCGGATCGGGCCGGGGCCTTTTTCAAGCGATCGCCGGCGCCGCGTCCGTCGTCCGACGGTTCGCGCTAGCGATCTCCCCGGAGTACTCGGTACCAGGCCTAGCGATCGCCGAAGCGATGAGAAGGCTCTCTGACCGGCGATCGCTTGCGCAGGAGCTGCTTCAAGTTCGTCGCACCAGCCAACGCCAACGCCTGCAGTGCGTGCCGCCTCCCGTAGCGCTGTGGCATGCTCGCATAGAGATTCTCTATTCAATGCGATCGCTACATCTCTGCCCGCGCATAGAGCCTTCTCATTGCTCGGCGATCGCTTTGTGTTCGCGCCATACCCAGCGGATCGATCTCTAACAAAGAGCTGCTGGGCCGGCGATCGCTTCTGTGTTCTCAGTTCTAACGGTCGCCGCGGGCTTGACGTCCACAGCCTTCTCATTGGCCAAGCGATCGCTGGTTTTCGGTGTCTTATGCCCGTCTCCGCAGCATGCTGACCCCCGGAGAGAGGAGGCGGACCTCCCTACCCCCCGGAGTGCCCTCTTCGGGGGGGAAGAGAGGACGTGGACCTCCTTCCCCTCTCCCAGCCCCTCTTCGGAGGGCCCCGCCCCCGCCCTTCCGCCTCCCCCCGGCCCCGCCCCTCCCCCCGGCCCCGCCCCTCTCCCCAGCCCCGCCTCTCCCCCCCGGCCCCGCCCTCCCCCCGGCCCCGCCCCGGGCCCCGGCGCGCCCCTCCCCCCGGCCCCGCCCCGGGCCCCGGGCCCGCCCCTCCCCCTGGTCCCCGCCCCTCCCCCGGCCTGCCCCGGGCCCCGGGCCCGCCCCTCCCCGAGCACCGCAGCATGCTGACCCCCGAGAGAGGAGGCGGACCTCCCTACCCCCCGGAGTGCCCTCTTCGGGGGGAAGAGAGGACGTGGACCTCCTTCCCTCTCCCAGCCCCTCTTCGGAGGGCCCCGCCCCGCCCTTCCGCCTCCCCCGCCCGCCCTCCCCGGCCCCGCCCCTCTCCCCAGCCCGCCTCTCCCCCCGGCCCGCCCCTCCCCCGGCCCGCCCCGGCCCCGGGCGCGCCCCTCCCCCCGGCCCGCCCCGGGCCCGGGCCCGCCCTCCCCCTGGCCCCGCCCCTCCCCCCGGCCCTGCCCCGGGCCCCGGGCCCGCCCCTCCCCCGAGCACCCGCAGCATGCTGACCCCCGGAGAGAGAGGCGGACCTCCCTACCCCCGGAGTGCCCTCTTCGGGGGGAAGAGAGGACGTGGACCTCCTTCCCCTCTCCCAGCCCCTCTTCGGAGGGCCCCGCCCCCGCCCTTCCGCCTCCCCCGGCCCCGCCCTCCCCCCGGCCCCGCCCCTCTCCCCAGCCCCGCCTCTCCCCCCGGCCCGCCCCGGGCCCGGGCGCGCCCCTCCCCCGGCCCCGCCCCGGGCCCGGGCCCGCCCTCCCCTGGCCCCGCCCCTCCCCCGGCCCTGCCCGGGCCCGGGCCCGCCCCTCCCCGAGCACACGAACCCCCGAGCACACGAAGCCTGGCCCGGGGGCCTGAAGCGGCGGGCCGGCCTCAGATCTACAAGTACAGCGGCGAGCTGGACGCGGCGACCGAGCTCCTCGACCGCGCCCTCTACTGCCTCGAGGCAGCCTGGTGCGGGCGGGGCGCGGGCACGGGCGCGGCGGGGCGGAGGATGCGTTGCGCTGCAGTTCGTTCACTTGGTTTTGAGCTCCGTCCCGGCAGGCACCCGCAGTTCAAGCCGGCGAGCGGCGCCTGCCGCCTCGACTTCGCAGTCATGGAGAACAAGTGCGCAGAGAACCCGTTGTACCCCGAGGATAACCTGTACCCTCCTCCGGACTCACCCCGCCACCCCCCAGGGCCTGGTCTTCCGGCGCCTGCAGATGCTCATTCGCGGCGGCTGCTCCCGCACCTCCCTCGGTACCCCCTCGACCGCTTCCCCCTACTCGGATTCGAACCGAACGTCGTACCTCCAGAGACGGCCAAGCTGCTGCTTGCGCTGGACCCGACAGTGACCTGATGGGGGTGCTCCAGTGCATCGACTACTTCGCCCTCCGCGCCAGGTACCCCATAACCTTCCCCCCCCCCCAACTCCCCCCCCCCCACCTCATTTTTCTTCAGGGAGTACAAGTTCCTTCTGGAGCTGGTGGCGGCGCCGGCGCTCCCGGGCGCTCCGCCTCGTTCGTGCGGGAGCCGCCCCTCTCGAGGCGGGAGCCGCCCCTCTTCCTCCCCATCGCCCTCAACTCCTCGGGTACCCCACTTAGCCTCTCCCCCTTTTTTCCTGGCGCCGAGCCGGCTCGCAGCGTACGCGCTCATGCGCGTGGCGCGGGACGGCGGCGCCGCCCCGTCGACGAGCTGGTGCCCTGCGCCCCTCCGAATCTCCTCTAAGACTGAAGCGCGGCAGGTCCTCCGGCGCCTCTTCTCGCACACGCTGGACCCGCCTCGCCGGCGCCGCCCACGCCCTCTGCCGCGGCCCTCGCCGCCGCCCTCCTGCGGCAGGCGGTCCTCATGTACCCCGGCGCCGTCCGCCCCCTCCTCGAGAACTACAACGTCAAGCCCGACTCCGGGTGCGGGGAGGGCGGGACTCCGACAAGGCGAGCGTCTTTCCTCTGAGCTTCTTTACTTTCCGAGTCCTGAGCGGCTCTCTCCTTGCTTCTTCGTTCACAGGGCGCCAGGGCTGGGCCGCCCTACACAGGCGGCCCCTCTTCGACGACGACGAGCCGGCCGCCAGCGTCGAGCTCCCGCCCCTGACTGCCGGGATCGGACCCTGGACGAGCTCAATGCTTTGAAGCAATTGCAATTCTTGAGCTCGGTGCGTTTCTTACAGCAACTTATCTTGCGATTCTGCTCTCAATATGCTGTTAGGTGGCGCTCGAGTCGAGACGCTTGCAAAATAACAACGGGCTGGCACGACCGCCGGGTCTACATTCAAAGCGAAGTGTTGGGTCGACCGGGTCCTGGAGGTCCTGTTCTCCCCGCGCGCGCTGGGGTCGGGTGTGTGCAGTGCCACCACCTGCGCGATCCACAGCATGCGCACCATTTGTGGTCACGTCCACAGAGTGGTTCCGCGCGCCCGCGCGGGCGTCCTGACATCTTCGCGACGAAGAGCAGGCAAAAGGGCTACTGCAGCGGTGCAAGGCTTTTGTAGGACTGCAGATAGCCTGATTCCGCATGCAGCTATAGTCTAGGGTTCTACGACATCGTTGGTTTTGTATGAGATCAATTTCACGAGCCGAACTCTGTACCCTTCGATCGCAAGTTAGCCACCGTGGCTAACTTAGGGGGGAATGAACAGGGGGGAGAAGCGCAGGGGGGAAGAATAGGAAAAAAAGGAACTTCCGCGCGCCCGGCCATGCATGCAGCGCGCGAATTCCGTCCGCTGCGCATGCGCACTGCCGCGCGCACGCCGTGCTCAGCCCGCGGCGCCACGCCCGCCCCGCAGGCGTCTTCGCCGCGCCGCGCACGCGAGGAGTACACATCGCTTGCTTCATCGGCTCACCCGCGGCGCCGGCGGCGCGCTAGCTACACGCTTTCGCTTGTCCGAGGTACTCATCTTCGAATTCTGCAGCCGTCGCCCCATCCTCGGCAGCTGTAAGGCGGCGCGCAGGGACTCGAGCTCTCAACTATGGCGTCGCCCGGCGGGCCCAGCGCAAGCAGCTCTGAGCCAGTAGGTCCGTCCCGGAACCGCCCCTCGGACCTGCCTGGGCGCGCTGTCTTCCGATCCTGCTAAAAAACGTGTTTCGGGGCGACATTTTGGCACTATGTTCACTATGCCCGCGCGGCCATGGGCTCGGATCGGCCGGGGCCTTTTTCAAGCGATCGCCGGCGCCGCGTCCGTCGTCCGACGGTTCGCGCTAGCGATCTCCCCGGAGTACTCGGTACCAGGGCCTAGCGATCGCCGAAGCGATGAGAAGGCTCTCTGACCGGCGATCGCTTGCGCAGGAGCTGCTTCAAGTTCGTCGCACCAGCCAACGCCAACGCCTGCAGTGCGTGCCCGCCTCCCGTAGCGCTGTGGGCATGCTCGCATAGAGATTCTCTATTCAATGCGATCGCTACATCTCTGCCCCGCGCATAGAGCCTTCTCATTGCTCGGCGATCGCTTTGTGTTCGGCGCCATACCCAGCGGATCCGATCTCTAACAAAGAGCTGCTGGCGCGGCGATCGCTTCTGTGTTCTCAGTTCTAAACGGTCGCCGCGGGCTTGACGTCCACAGCCTTCTCATTGGCCAAGCGATCGCTGGTTTTTCGGTGTCTTATGCCCGTCTCCGCAGCATGCTGACCCGGAGAGAGGAGGCGGACCTCCCTACCCCCGGAGTGCCTCTTCGGGGGGAAAGAGAGGACGTGGACCTCCTTCCCCTCTCCCAGCCCTCTTCGGAGGGCCCCGCCCCCGCCCTTCCGCCCCCCCGGCCCCGCCTCCCCCCGGCCCCGCCCTCTCCCAGCCCCGCCTCTCCCCCCGGCCCCGCCCTCCCCCCGGCCCGCCCCGGGCCGGGCGCGCCCCTCCCCCCGGCCCGCCCCGGGCCCGGCCCGCCCCTCCCCTGGCCCC
>QPMI01000499.1:0-276699 GCA_004431415.1 Cyanophora paradoxa
CGCCCCGCGCGGGGCGTCCTGACATCTTCGCGAACGAAGAGCAGGCAAAAGGGCTACTGCAGCGGTGCAAGGCTTTTGTAGGACTGCAGATAGCCTGATTCCGCATGCAGCTATAGTCTAGGGTTCTACGACAATCGTTGGTTTTGTATGAGATCAATTTCACGAGGCCGAACTCTGTACCCTTCGATCGCAAGTTAGCCACCGGTGGCTAACTTAGGGGGGGAATGAACAGGGGGGAGAAGCGCAGGGGGGAAGAATAGGAAAAAAAAGGAACTTCCGCGCGCCCGGCCATGCATGCAGCGCGCGAATTCCGTCCGCTGCGCATGCGCACTGCCGCGCGCACGCCGTGCTCAGCCCCGCGGCGCCACGCCCGCCCCGCAGGCGTCTTCGCCGCGCCCGCGCACGCGAGGAGTACACATCGCTTGCTTCATCGGCTCACCCGCGGCGCCGGCGGCGCGCTAGCTACACGCTTTCGCTTGTCCGAGGTACTCATCTTCGAATTCTGCAGCCGTCGCCCCATCCTCGGCACTGTAAGGCGGCGCGCAGGGACTCGAGCTCTCAACTATGGCGTCGCCCGGCGGGCCCAGCGCAAGCAGCTCTGACCAGTAGGTCCGTCCCGGAACCGCCCCTCGGACCTGCCTGGGCGCGCTGTCTTCCGATCCTGCTAAAAAACGTGTTTCGGGGCGACATTTTGGCACTATGTTCACTATGCCCGCCGGCCATGGGCTCGGATCGGGCCGGGGCCTTTTTCAAGCGATCGCCGGCGCCGCGTCCGTCGTCCGACGGTTCGCGCTAGCGATCTCCCCGGAGTACTCGTACCAGGGCCTAGCGATCGCCGAAGCGATGAGAAGGCTCTCTGACCGGCGATCGCTTGCGCAGGAGCTGCTTCAAGTTCGTCGCACCAGCCAACGCCAACGCCTGCAGTGCGTGCCCGCCTCCCGTAGCGCTGTGGGCATGCTCGCATAGAGATTCTCTATTCAATGCGATCGCTACATCTCTGCCCCGCGCATAGAGCCTTCTCATTGCTCGGCGATCGCTTTGTGTTCGGCGCCATACCCAGCGGATCCGATCTCTAACAAGAGCTGCTGGCCGGCGATCGCTTCTGTGTTCTCAGTTCTAACGGTCGCCGCGGGCTTGACGTCCACAGCCTTCTCATTGGCCAAGCGATCGCTGGTTTTCGGTGTCTTATGCCCGTCTCCGCAGCATGCTGACCCCCGGAGAGAGGAGGCGGACCTCCCTACCCCCGGAGTGCCCTCTTCGGGGGGAAGAGAGGACGTGGACCTCCTTCCCCTCTCCCAGCCCTCTTCGGAGGGCCCCGCCCCGCCCTTCCGCCTCCCCCCGGCCCCGCCCTCCCCCGGCCCGCCCCCTCCCCAGCCCCGCCTCTCCCCCGGCCCGCCCCCCCCGGCCCCGCCCCGGGCCCGGGCGCGCCCCTCCCCCGGCCCCGCCCCGGGCCCCGGCCCGCCCCTCCCCCTGGCCCCGCCCTCCCCCCGGCCCTGCCCCGGGCCCCGGGCCCGCCCCTCCCCCGAGCACCCGCAGCATGCTGACCCCCGGAGAGAGGAGGCGGACCTCCCTACCCCCGGAGTGCCTCTTCGGGGGGAAGAGAGGACGTGGACCTCCTTCCCCTCTCCCAGCCCCTCTTCGGAGGGCCCCGCCCCCGCCCTTCCGCCTCCCCCGGCCCCGCCCCTCCCCGGCCCCGCCCCTCTCCCCAGCCCGCCTCTCCCCCCGGCCCGCCCCTCCCCCGGCCCCGCCCCGGCCCCGGGCGCGCCCCTCCCCCCGGCCCCCCCCGGCCCCGGGCCCGCCCTCCCCTGGCCCGCCCCTCCCCCGGCCCTGCCCGGCCCCGGGCCCGCCCCTCCCCGAGCACCCGCAGCATGCTGACCCCGGAGAGAGGAGGCGGACCTCCCTACCCCCCGGAGTGCCCTCTTCGGGGGGAAGAGAGGACGTGGACCTCCTTCCCCTCTCCCAGCCCCTCTTCGGAGGGCCCCGCCCCCGCCCTTCCGCCTCCCCCGGCCCCGCCCCTCCCCCGGCCCCGCCCCTCTCCCCAGCCCCGCCTCTCCCCCCGGCCCCGCCCCGGGCCCCGGGCGCGCCCCTCCCCCCGGCCCCGCCCCGGGCCCCGGGCCCGCCCCTCCCCTGGCCCCGCCCCTCCCCCGGCCCTGCCCGGGCCCCGGGCCCGCCCCTCCCCCGAGCACACGAACCCCCGAGCACACGAAGCCTGGCCCGGGGGCCTGAAGCCGGCGGGCCGGCCTCAGATCTACAAGTACAGCGGCGAGCTGGACGCGGCGACCGAGCTCCTCGACCGCGCCCTCTACTGCCTCGAGGCAGCCTGGTGCGGGGCGGGGCGCGGCACGGGCGCGGCGGGGCGGAGGATGCGTTGCGCTGCAGTTCGTTCACTTGGTTTTGAGCTCCGTCCCCGGCAGGCACCCGCAGTTCAAGCCGGCGAGCGGCGCCTGCCGCCTCGACTTCGCAGTCATGGAGAACAAGTGCGCAGAGAACCCGTTGTACCCCCGAGGATAACCTGTACCCTCCTCCGGACTCACCCCGCCACCCCCCAGGGCCTGGTCTTCCGGCGCCTGCAGATGCTCATTCGCGGCGGCTGCTCCCGCACCTCCCTCGGTACCCCCTCGACCGCTTCCCCCTACTCGGATTCGAACCGAACGTCGTACCTCCAGAGACGGCCAAGCTGCTGCTTGCGCTGGACCCCGACAGTGACCTGATGGGGTGCTCCAGTGCATCGACTACTTCGCCCTCCGCGCCAGGTACCCCATAACCTTCCCCCCCCCCCCCAACTTCCCCCCCCCCCACCTCATTTTTCTTCAGGGAGTACAAGTTCCTTCTGGAGCTGGTGGCGGCGCCGGCGCTCCCCGGGCGCTCCGCCTCGTTCGTGCGGGAGCCGCCCCTCTCGAGGCGGGAGCCGCCCCTCTTCCTCCCCATCGCCCTCAACTCCTCGGGTACCCCCACTTAGCCTCTCCCCCCTTTTTTCCTGGCGCCGAGCCGGCTCGCAGCGTACGCGCTCATGCGCGTGGCGCGGGACGGCGGCGCCGCGCCCGTCGACGAGCTGGTGCCCTGCGCCCCTCCGAATCTCCTCTAAGACTGAAGCGCGGCAGGTCCTCCGGCGCCTCTTCTCGCACACGCTGGACCCCGCCTCGCCGGCGCCGCCCACGCCCTCTGCCGCGGCCCTCGCCGCCGCCCTCCTGCGGCAGGCGGTCCTCATGTACCCCGGCGCCGTCCGCCCCCTCCTCGAGAACTACAACGTCAAGCCCGACTCCGGGGTGCGGGGGAGGGGCGGGACTCCGACAAGGCGAGCGTCTTTCCTCTGAGCTTCTTTACTTTCCGAGTCCTGAGCGGCTCTCTCCTTTGCTTCTTCGTTCACAGGGCGCCAGGGGCTGGGCCGCCCTACACAGGCGGCCCCTCTTCGACGACGACGAGCCGGCCGCCAGCGTCGAGCTCCCGCCCCTGACTGCCGGGATCGGACCCTGGACGAGCTCAATGCTTTGAAGCAATTGCAATTCTTGAGCTCGGTGCGTTTCTTACAGCAACTTATCTTGCGATTCTGCTCTCAATATGCTGTTAGGTGGCGCTCGAGTCGAGACGCTTGCAAAAGTAACAACGGGCTGCGCACGACCGCCGGGTCTACATTCAAAGCGAAGTGTTGGGTCGACCGGGTCCTGGAGGTCCTGTTCTCCCCGCGCGCGCTGGGGTCGGTGGTGTGCAGTGGCCACCACCTGCGCGATCCGACAGCATGCGCACCATTTGTGGTCACGTCCACAGAGTGGTTCCGCGCGCCCCGCGCGGGGCGTCCTGACATCTTCGCGAACGAAGAGCAGGCAAAAGGGCTACTGCAGCGGTGCAAGGCTTTTGTAGGACTGCAGATAGCCTGATTCCGCATGCAGCTATAGTCTAGGGTTCTACGACATCGTTGGTTTTGTATGAGATCAATTTCACGAGGCCGAACTCTGTACCCTTCGATCGCAAGTTAGCCACCGGTGGCTAACTTAGGGGGGAATGAACAGGGGGAGAAGCGCAGGGGGGAAGAATAGGAAAAAAAAGGAACTTCCGCGCGCCCGGCCATGCATGCAGCGCGCGAATTCCGTCCGCTGCGCATGCGCACTGCCGCGCGCACGCCGTGCTCAGCCCCGCGGCGCCACGCCCGCCCCGCAGGCGTCTTCGCCGCGCCCGCGCACGCGAGGAGTACACATCGCTTGCTTCATCGGCTCACCCGCGGCGCCGGCGGCGCGCTAGCTACACGCTTTCGCTTGTCCGAGGTACTCATCTTCGAATTCTGCAGCCGTCGCCCCATCCTCGGCAGCTGTAAGGCGGCGCGCAGGGACTCGAGCTCTCAACTATGGCGTCGCCCGGCGGGCCCAGCGCAAGCAGCTCTGAGCCAGTAGGTCCGTCCCGGAACCGCCCCTCGGACCTGCCTGGGCGCGCTGTCTTCCGATCCTGCTAAAAAACGTGTTTTCGGGGCGACATTTTGGCACTATGTTCACTATGCCCGCCGGCCATGGGCTCGGATCGGGCCGGGGCCTTTTTCAAGCGATCGCCGGCGCCGCGTCCGTCGTCCGACGGTTCGCGCTAGCGATCTCCCCGGAGTACTCGGTACCAGGGCCTAGCGATCGCCGAAGCGATGAGAAGGCTCTCTGACCGGCGATCGCTTGCGCAGGAGCTGCTTCAAGTTCGTCGCACCAGCCAACGCCAACGCCTGCAGTGCGTGCCCGCCTCCCGTAGCGCTGTGGGCATGCTCGCATAGAGATTCTCTATTCAATGCGATCGCTACATCTCTGCCCCGCGCATAGAGCCTTCTCATTGCTCGGCGATCGCTTTGTGTTCGGCGCCATACCCAGCGGATCCGATCTCTAACAAAGAGCTGCTGGGCCGGCGATCGCTTCTGTGTTCTCAGTTCTAACGGTCGCCGCGGGCTTGACGTCCACAGCCTTCTCATTGGCCAAGCGATCGCTGGTTTTCGGTGTCTTATGCCCGTCTCCGCAGCATGCTGACCCCGGAGAGAGGAGGCGGACCTCCCTACCCCCCGGAGTGCCCTCTTCGGGGGGGAAGAGAGGACGTGGACCTCCTTCCCCTCTCCCAGCCCCTCTTCGGAGGGCCCCGCCCCCGCCCTTCCGCCTCCCCCCGGCCCCGCCCCTCCCCCGGCCCCGCCCCTCTCCCCAGCCCCGCCTCTCCCCCCGGCCCCGCCCCTCCCCCCGGCCCCGCCCCGGGCCCCGGGCGCGCCCCTCCCCCCGGCCCCGCCCCGGGCCCCGGGCCCGCCCCTCCCCCTGGCCCCGCCCCTCCCCCCGGCCCTGCCCCGGGCCCCGGGCCCGCCCCTCCCCCGAGCACCCGCAGCATGCTGACCCCCGGAGAGAGGAGGCGGACCTCCCTACCCCCCGGAGTGCCCTCTTCGGGGGGGAAGAGAGGACGTGGACCTCCTTCCCCTCTCCCAGCCCCTCTTCGGAGGGCCCCGCCCCCGCCCTTCCGCCTCCCCCCGGCCCCGCCCCTCCCCCCGGCCCCGCCCCTCTCCCCAGCCCCGCCTCTCCCCCCCGGCCCCGCCCCTCCCCCCGGCCCCGCCCCGGGCCCGGGCGCGCCCCTCCCCCGGCCCCGCCCCGGGCCCCGGGCCCGCCCCTCCCCCTGGCCCCGCCCCTCCCCCCGGCCCTGCCCCGGGCCCCGGGCCCGCCCCTCCCCGAGCACCCGCAGCATGCTGACCCCCGGAGAGAGGAGGCGGACCTCCCTACCCCCCGGAGTGCCCTCTTCGGGGGGAAGAGAGGACGTGGACCTCCTTCCCCTCTCCCAGCCCCTCTTCGGAGGGCCCCGCCCCCGCCCTCCCGCCTCCCCCGGCCCCGCCCCTCCCCCCGGCCCCGCCCCTCTCCCCAGCCCCGCCTCTCCCCCCCGGCCCCGCCCCGGGCCCCGGGCGCGCCCCTCCCCCCGGCCCCGCCCCGGGCCCCGGGCCCGCCCCTCCCCCTGGCCCCGCCCCTCCCCCCGGCCCTGCCCCGGGCCCCGGGCCCGCCCCTCCCCCGAGCACACGAACCCCCGAGCACACGAAGCCTGGCCCGGGGGCCTGAAGCCGGCGGGCCGGCCTCAGATCTACAAGTACAGCGGCGAGCTGGACGCGGCGACCGAGCTCCTCGACCGCGCCCTCTACTGCCTCGAGGCAGCCTGGTGCGGGGCGGGGCGCGGGCACGGGCGCGGCGGGGCGGAGGATGCGTTGCGCTGCAGTTCGTTCACTTGGTTTTGAGCTCCGTCCCCGGCAGGCACCCGCAGTTCAAGCCGGCGAGCGGCGCCTGCCGCCTCGACTTCGCAGTCATGGAGAACAAGTGCGCAGAGAACCCGTTGTACCCCCGAGGATAACCTGTACCCTCCTCCGGACTCACCCCGCCACCCCCCAGGGCCTGGTCTTCCGGCGCCTGCAGATGCTCATTCGCGGCGGCTGCTCCCGCACCTCCCTCGGTACCCCCTCGACCGCTTCCCCCCTACTCGGATTCGAACCGAACGTCGTACCTCCAGAGACGGCCAAGCTGCTGCTTGCGCTGGACCCCGACAGTGACCTGATGGGGGTGCTCCAGTGCATCGACTACTTCGCCCTCCGCGCCAGGTACCCCATAACCTTCCCCCCCCCCCCAACTTCCCCCCCCCCCACCTCATTTTTCTTCAGGGAGTACAAGTTCCTTCTGGAGCTGGTGGCGGCGCCGGCGCTCCCCGGGCGCTCCGCCTCGTTCGTGCGGGAGCCGCCCCTCTCGAGGCGGGAGCCGCCCCTCTTCCTCCCCATCGCCCTCAACTCCTCGGGTACCCCCACTTAGCCTCTCCCCCCTTTTTTCCTGGCGCCGAGCCGGGCTCGCAGCGTACGCGCTCATGCGCGTGGCGCGGGACGGCGGCGCCGCGCCCGTCGACGAGCTGGTGCCCTGCGCCCCTCCGAATCTCCTCTAAGACTGAAGCGCGGCAGGTCCTCCGGCGCCTCTTCTCGCACACGCTGGACCCCGCCTCGCCGGCGCCGCCCACGCCCTCTGCCGCGGCCCTCGCCGCCGCCCTCCTGCGGCAGGCGGTCCTCATGTACCCCGGCGCCGTCCGCCCCCTCCTCGAGAACTACAACGTCAAGCCCGACTCCGGGGTGCGGGGGAGGGGCGGGACTCCGACAAGGCGAGCGTCTTTCCTCTGAGCTTCTTTACTTTCCGAGTCCTGAGCGGCTCTCTCCTTTGCTTCTTCGTTCACAGGGCGCCAGGGGCTGGGCCGCCCTACACAGGCGGCCCCTCTTCGACGACGACGAGCCGGCCGCCAGCGTCGAGCTCCCGCCCCTGACTGCCGGGATCGGACCCTGGACGAGCTCAATGCTTTGAAGCAATTGCAATTCTTGAGCTCGGTGCGTTTCTTACAGCAACTTATCTTGCGATTCTGCTCTCAATATGCTGTTAGGTGGCGCTCGAGTCGAGACGCTTGCAAAAGTAACAACGGGCTGCGCACGACCGCCGGGTCTACATTCAAAGCGAAGTGTTGGGTCGACCGGGTCCTGGAGGTCCTGTTCTCCCCGCGCGCGCTGGGGTCGGGTGGTGTGCAGTGGCCACCACCTGCGCGATCCGACAGCATGCGCACCATTTGTGGTCACGTCCACAGAGTGGTTCCGCGCGCCCCGCGCGGGGCGTCCTGACATCTTCGCGAACGAAGAGCAGGCAAAAGGGCTACTGCAGCGGTGCAAGGCTTTTGTAGGACTGCAGATAGCCTGATTCCGCATGCAGCTATAGTCTAGGGTTCTACGACATCGTTGGTTTTGTATGAGATCAATTTCACGAGGCCGAACTCTGTACCCTTCGATCGCAAGTTAGCCACCGGTGGCTAACTTAGGGGGGAATGAACAGGGGGGAGAAGCGCAGGGGGGAAGAATAGGAAAAAAAAGGAACTTCCGCGCGCCCGGCCATGCATGCAGCGCGCGAATTCCGTCCGCTGCGCATGCGCACTGCCGCGCGCACGCCGTGCTCAGCCCCGCGGCGCCACGCCCGCCCCGCAGGCGTCTTCGCCGCGCCCGCGCACGCGAGGAGTACACATCGCTTGCTTCATCGGCTCACCCGCGGCGCCGGCGGCGCGCTAGCTACACGCTTTCGCTTGTCCGAGGTACTCATCTTCGAATTCTGCAGCCGTCGCCCCATCCTCGGCAGCTGTAAGGCGGCGCGCAGGGACTCGAGCTCTCAACTATGGCGTCGCCCGGCGGCCCAGCGCAAGCAGCTCTGAGCCAGTAGGTCCGTCCCGGAACCGCCCCTCGGACCTGCCTGGGCGCGCTGTCTTCCGATCCTGCTAAAAAACGTGTTTTCGGGGCGACATTTTGGCACTATGTTCACTATGCCCGCCGGCCATGGGCTCGGATCGGGCCGGGGCCTTTTTCAAGCGATCGCCGGCGCCGCGTCCGTCGTCCGACGGTTCGCGCTAGCGATCTCCCCGGAGTACTCGGTACCAGGGCCTAGCGATCGCCGAAGCGATGAGAAGGCTCTCTGACCGGCGATCGCTTGCGCAGGAGCTGCTTCAAGTTCGTCGCACCAGCCAACGCCAACGCCTGCAGTGCGTGCCCGCCTCCCGTAGCGCTGTGGGCATGCTCGCATAGAGATTCTCTATTCAATGCGATCGCTACATCTCTGCCCCGCGCATAGAGCCTTCTCATTGCTCGGCGATCGCTTTGTGTTCGGCGCCATACCCAGCGGATCCGATCTCTAACAAAGAGCTGCTGGGCCGGCGATCGCTTCTGTGTTCTCAGTTCTAACGGTCGCCGCGGGCTTGACGTCCACAGCCTTCTCATTGGCCAAGCGATCGCTGGTTTTCGGTGTCTTATGCCCGTCTCCGCAGCATGCTGACCCCCGGAGAGAGGAGGCGGACCTCCCTACCCCCCGGAGTGCCCTCTTCGGGGGGGAAGAGAGGACGTGGACCTCCTTCCCCTCTCCCAGCCCCTCTTCGGAGGGCCCCGCCCCCGCCCTTCCGCCTCCCCCCGGCCCCGCCCCTCCCCCCGGCCCCGCCCCTCTCCCCAGCCCCGCCTCTCCCCCCGGCCCCGCCCCTCCCCCGGCCCCGCCCGGGCCCCGGGCGCGCCCCTCCCCCGGCCCCGCCCGGGCCCCGGGCCCGCCCCTCCCCTGGCCCCGCCCCTCCCCCGGCCCTGCCCGGGCCCCGGGCCCGCCCCTCCCCCGAGCACCCGCAGCATGCTGACCCCGGAGAGAGGAGGCGGACCTCCCTACCCCCGGAGTGCCCTCTTCGGGGGGAAGAGAGGACGTGGACCTCCTTCCCCTCTCCCAGCCCCTCTTCGGAGGGCCCCGCCCCCGCCCTTCCGCCTCCCCCGGCCCCGCCCCTCCCCCCGGCCCCGCCCCTCTCCCCAGCCCCGCCTCTCCCCCCGGCCCCGCCCCTCCCCCGGCCCCGCCCCGGGCCCGGGCGCGCCCCTCCCCCGGCCCCGCCCCGGGCCCCGGCCCGCCCCTCCCCTGGCCCCGCCCCTCCCCCGGCCCTGCCCCGGGCCCCGGGCCCGCCCCTCCCCGAGCACCCGCAGCATGCTGACCCCCGGAGAGAGGAGGCGGACCTCCCTACCCCCGGAGTGCCCTCTTCGGGGGGAAGAGAGGACGTGGACCTCCTTCCCCTCTCCCAGCCCCTCTTCGGAGGGCCCCGCCCCCGCCCTTCCGCCTCCCCCGGCCCGCCCTCCCCCGGCCCCGCCCTCTCCCCAGCCCCGCCTCTCCCCCCGGCCCCGCCCGGGCCCCGGGCGCGCCCCTCCCCCGGCCCCGCCCCGGGCCCCGGGCCCGCCCCTCCCCCTGGCCCCGCCCCTCCCCCGGCCCTGCCCGGGCCCCGGGCCCGCCCCTCCCCCGAGCACACGAACCCCCGAGCACACGAAGCCTGGCCCGGGGGCCTGAAGCCGGCGGGCCGGCCTCAGATCTACAAGTACAGCGGCGAGCTGGACGCGGCGACCGAGCTCCTCGACCGCGCCCTCTACTGCCTCGAGGCAGCCTGGTGCGGGGCGGGGCGCGGGCACGGGCGCGGCGGGGCGGAGGATGCGTTGCGCTGCAGTTCGTTCACTTGGTTTTGAGCTCCGTCCCCGGCAGGCACCCGCAGTTCAAGCCGGCGAGCGGCGCCTGCCGCCTCGACTTCGCAGTCATGGAGAACAAGTGCGCAGAGAACCCGTTGTACCCCCGAGGATAACCTGTACCCTCCTCCGGACTCACCCCGCCACCCCCAGGGCCTGGTCTTCCGGCGCCTGCAGATGCTCATTCGCGGCGGCTGCTCCCGCACCTCCCTCGGTACCCCCTCGACCGCTTCCCCCCTACTCGGATTCGAACCGAACGTCGTACCTCCAGAGACGGCCAAGCTGCTGCTTGCGCTGGACCCCGACAGTGACCTGATGGGGGTGCTCCAGTGCATCGACTACTTCGCCCTCCGCGCCAGGTACCCATAACCTTCCCCCCCCCCCCAACTTCCCCCCCCCCACCTCATTTTTCTTCAGGGAGTACAAGTTCCTTCTGGAGCTGGTGGCGGCGCCGGCGCTCCCGGGCGCTCCGCCTCGTTCGTGCGGGAGCCGCCCCTCTCGAGGCGGGAGCCGCCCCTCTTCCTCCCCATCGCCCTCAACTCCTCGGGTACCCCCACTTAGCCTCTCCCCCCTTTTTTCCTGGCGCCGAGCCGGGCTCGCAGCGTACGCGCTCATGCGCGTGGCGCGGGACGGCGGCGCCGCGCCCGTCGACGAGCTGGTGCCCTGCGCCCCTCCGAATCTCCTCTAAGACTGAAGCGCGGCAGGTCCTCCGGCGCCTCTTCTCGCACACGCTGGACCCCGCCTCGCCGGCGCCGCCCCCGCCCTCTGCCGCGGCCCTCGCCGCCGCCCTCCTGCGGCAGGCGGTCCTCATGTACCCCGGCGCCGTCCGCCCCCTCCTCGAGAACTACAACGTCAAGCCCGACTCCGGGGTGCGGGGGAGGGGCGGGACTCCGACAAGGCGAGCGTCTTTCCTCTGAGCTTCTTTACTTTCCGAGTCCTGAGCGGCTCTCTCCTTTGCTTCTTCGTTCACAGGGCGCCAGGGGCTGGGCCGCCCTACACAGGCGGCCCCTCTTCGACGACGACGAGCCGGCCGCCAGCGTCGAGCTCCCGCCCCTGACTGCCGGGATCGGACCCTGGACGAGCTCAATGCTTTGAAGCAATTGCAATTCTTGAGCTCGGTGCGTTTCTTACAGCAACTTATCTTGCGATTCTGCTCTCAATATGCTGTTAGGTGGCGCTCGAGTCGAGACGCTTGCAAAAGTAACAACGGGCTGCGCACGACCGCCGGGTCTACATTCAAAGCGAAGTGTTGGGTCGACCGGGTCCTGGAGGTCCTGTTCTCCCCGCGCGCGCTGGGGTCGGGTGGTGTGCAGTGGCCACCACCTGCGCGATCCGACAGCATGCGCACCATTTGTGGTCACGTCCACAGAGTGGTTCCGCGCGCCCCGCGCGGGGCGTCCTGACATCTTCGCGAACGAAGAGCAGGCAAAAGGGCTACTGCAGCGGTGCAAGGCTTTTGTAGGACTGCAGATAGCCTGATTCCGCATGCAGCTATAGTCTAGGGTTCTACGACATCGTTGGTTTTGTATGAGATCAATTTCACGAGGCCGAACTCTGTACCCTTCGATCGCAAGTTAGCCACCGGTGGCTAACTTAGGGGGGAATGAACAGGGGGAGAAGCGCAGGGGGAAGAATAGGAAAAAAAAGGAACTTCCGCGCGCCCGGCCATGCATGCAGCGCGCGAATTCCGTCCGCTGCGCATGCGCACTGCCGCGCGCACGCCGTGCTCAGCCCCGCGGCGCCACGCCCGCCCGCAGGCGTCTTCGCCGCGCCCGCGCACGCGAGGAGTACACATCGCTTGCTTCATCGGCTCACCCGCGGCGCCGGCGGCGCGCTAGCTACACGCTTTCGCTTGTCCGAGGTACTCATCTTCGAATTCTGCAGCCGTCGCCCCATCCTCGGCAGCTGTAAGGCGGCGCGCAGGGACTCGAGCTCTCAACTATGGCGTCGCCCGGCGGGCCCAGCGCAAGCAGCTCTGAGCCAGTAGGTCCGTCCCGGAACCGCCCCTCGGACCTGCCTGGGCGCGCTGTCTTCCGATCCTGCTAAAAAACGTGTTTTCGGGGCGACATTTTGGCACTATGTTCACTATGCCCGCCGGCCATGGGCTCGGATCGGGCCGGGGCCTTTTTCAAGCGATCGCCGGCGCCGCGTCCGTCGTCCGACGGTTCGCGCTAGCGATCTCCCCGGAGTACTCGGTACCAGGGCCTAGCGATCGCCGAAGCGATGAGAAGGCTCGATGCCATGCGCTAGCGCTAGCTGCTGCTCCAAAGTTTTGCAAGGCGGGCCGGGGGCGGGCGAGCTAGGGGGCCGGCGCACGTCCAGCTCGGTGGGGCCGAGGGCGGCGATCGGGGCGAGCGGGGGCGGGGGCGCTGGCTAGAAGGCGCCCTCGTACTGCATTTCGGCGAAGATGAGCTGGTCGACGAGGAAGCAGTGGCCCATGTTCGCGTGCCCGACGAGGCGCGCCAGGCCCTCCCGCACCCGCTGGTCCTCCCGCTCGTCGGCGTCCTCCTCCTCGCCCGCCGCCCGCCGCACCCCCCGCAGGTACTCGTACGCCCTCTCGAAGAGCTGCGCCCCGAGGTGCTGCTCGGCCCGCGCCCTCAGGTTCTTCGCCTTCTCGCGCCAGACGAGCCGCGCCTGCGCCGCCACCGCGTCCGACGCCTCCGCCGGCCACTCCCGCGCCGACTGCGGCCGTGCTGGCGCGTTCGCCGCCCGCTGCAGCAGCGCCGCCGCCGCCTGCACGTCGCTCGCCCGCTCCCCTTCCTGCGGGGGGTACCGCCGTCAGCCCGGCAGGGTGGGCACGACGCGAGGGCCGCGGGCGGTACCTCCTCCCGCGGGTCGTAGGTCTCGAATTCCTCGTCGCTGTAGGTTTCAAACTCATCGTCCGAGTAGCCCGTACCCCCCGCGGCCGCGGAAGGGGGGACAGGGGCCGGGGCCGGCCGAGGGGCGGGCGAGTGGGCCGCGGCGGAAGCTGGGGCGGAGGCGGGGGGCGTGCGGCGGGCCGGGGGAGGGGGCGGGGGCCGCTCCGGGGTACCCTCGTGCCAGCGGACCTCCTCCCCCGGAATGTGGTCCCCCCCGTCGCTCTCGGAGCCGGAGCGGTGCCCCGAGGAGCGGGCGGGGGGCGCGCGGGAGGGGGCGGGGGGGGCCCCGGGCCGGGGTAGGGGCTCGTCCTCCCGGTGAAGGCGGCGGGAGGGTACGGCGCCGGCGGGGGCGTCGTCGTACCCCGGGCCCTGGTCGGCGAAGGCGGCGACAGAGGCGCGGGGCTGGGGCGAGTTGGAGCGCCCGCGCTTGTCCGAGACGGGGGCCATGGGCGAGGCCTGCCGCGGGCCCGGCGCCGGGGCCGGGGCCGCCGCCGCCGGCGTCTGCTGCCGCAGGGCCGACAGCTGCCGCGGGGTGAGCCGCTGTACCCCCGCGGCGGGAACCTCCTCGGGGGGCGGGATCCGGGCCACGGGGGTACGGCGGCCGGCGAGGGCCGCGACGGCGGGGTCTGCCGGGCCGAGGGCGGCCGGCCGTGCCCAGGCGAGTCCGAGTCCCGCACGCGCACCCTGCGGCGGTGGGGTGAGACGGGGCGCCAGCGGGGCGGAGGGTACGGGCGCGCCGCTCGAGGCGGGTGGCGGCGTCGTCGGCGGGCTCGGGGTACGCGCGCGGCTGGCGGCGGTCGGCGGGGGCGCGTGGAGGGAGGCGACCGAGCGCCGCGGGTCGGGCGCCTTGTCGGCGGGGCCCGCCCCCGCGGGGCCCAGCGGCGGGTGGACCGCTGGCTTCTGGTTCTGGGGCGAGGCAAGACTGCGCGGCGGCGGCGGGCCCAGCTGAGTGAGCGGGGGTACGAGATGGACCGGGAGCGGAGGCCAGTACCCTGCGATCATTTGGGCCCCGAAGCTCGTCATGTCCATGCACAGCTCCTGCGGGCGGTGCGAGCGTCGGTCCCGGAGGGGGCGGGGGGAGGGGGGGGGAGTCCAGGGGGGTACGGGGGCACCTGTGCGCGGGACTTGACGAACGGGAGGGCGAGGATGGCGTTGGCGGAGGGGCGCGCCTCGGGCGAGCGCGAGAGCATCTGGGGGTACGTCAAAAGAGGCGCGCGGGGCTTCCAGGGGGTACCGCGCCTTTCGGACGAGGTCGCGGAGGGGCTGGGAGTACTGCTGGGGGATGGCCGGAGTGGAGCCCTGGGTACAGAAGCGTCAGAGACACGGCAGGGGGGCGGGGGAGAGACCAGGGAGGGGAGTACGCGGGCGCCTGCATGATCTTGTAGACGAGGCCGGAGATGTTGTTGGCGTCGAAGGCATGCCGGAGGCTGCAGAGCTCGAAGAGGACGCATCCCAGCGCCCTGCACAGCCCGGGATTGAGGCACGGCACGAGCGGGGCCGATGGGCCCGCGCGGGCCGCTCCGGCGGACCATATGTCGGATTTGTAGCTGTAGGGCTTGGACTGGCAAAGCTCCGGGGACACTGCGCGCGGGTCGGAGGAGAAGGAGGAAGGGGTCGGGCGCTGCGGGCCGCGGCGGGCGGCGCGCACTGTAGTACGGCGTGCCGACCACCTTTGAGGGAGGGGCGGCTTCAGCGGGGGGAGGCGAAGGCAAGATCCAGGGTACGGGCGCACCGTCATTGCCATCTCGACAGTAGAGCCCAGTACACGGGCGATGCCAAAATCCCCCACCTGCGGGGTACAGGGTTCGGAGGGGGCCCGGGGGGTATCTCGTGCTGTCCAGGGCGGGTGCGCGCGCGCTCGCCTTCACGATCCTCCCCTCCTTCGTCAGAAAGATGTTCTTCGTCTGCGCGGGGAGGGGGATGAGGCCGCGGGAGGGGGGGGTACGCGGATCCGGCGCCGCGGCGGGCCTTCAAGTCCCGGTGGAGGATCTTCTTCTCGTGGATGTACTGGAGCGAGAGCAGGATCTGTATGAACCAGTTGAGGATCATTTCCTCGGGGAACAGCCGCCCCGCGTTCTTCTGCCGCTGGATCGCGTCGTTCAGGTCACCGCCCTCTGCGCCCGCGCGCGTGAGGCGACGGCGCGCGGGCGCGAAGGGCGGCGAGGCGGCGGGCGGCGCGCCGCAGTACTGCATAACGATACACAAGAACTGCGGTGGGCGATCGTTCAGACCGCGGGCGCGGGCTGGCGGCGGCGGCGGCAGGCGGCGCGGGTGAGGCCTGGCGCGCACCTCGTCGCCCTCCTTGTTGCTGTAGAAGAAGGACTCGTGGTAGGCGACGATGAACGGGTTGCGCAGCGAGGCGAGCAGCCGCACTTCCTGCAGCGTCGCCTCGCGCTCCTCCGGCGGCAGGTCGTTGATCGAGATGCGCTTGATCACGTAGTGCTGCCGCCGCGTGAGGCGCAGCGCAGGGCAGCAGCGCCCGGCGCACCCGCCCGTCGTCCCGGTTCTTCGAAAGATACACTGATCCATAGCTTCCTTTGCCGATGCATTTCTTCACCTGCGCGGCGAGTCGCGCGGTCCCGCGATGGGCGGCCGGCCGGAAATCGGGGCCCGCACCTCGTAGCTGAAGGTCACCAGGTGCAGACACGGCGAGGCCTCGTCAGCGAGCGACAAATGAGAACAGCGGCCGCGGGCGCACCGCTGCATCCCGCGGCGCCGAGGCCCGCTGCAAAGCGGCAGATGCGCTCAAAATGCCCTGAACGAGGCGGCACGATGGCTGCTGCGGCCCGACGTCGCCGCCTGCGCCGCTGCACTTGAATTCCCCGCCGAGAAAGGAGCTCGCAGGAGTCGAACCCGCGCGGCGCCAGTCGACGTCCCCGCGGCCCGGCGGCCGCCAGCTGCATGCGCAGCATGCATGCGAGCTCAATATTTGCCGACGTGTACAGCCTCGTAGCTACACCTCGCGATCGAGGCGCACTGTCTACAGCGCTAGGTGCGAAGCCGCTGCCCCAGCGCCATGGCCAGCCGCTGAGCCCTGGCGCCGGCCGGGCAGGCTGCCATGGCCCCATGGCCAGGCTGAGCTCAGCTGCAGATCATGATCAAGCCCGCCGGCGCGCTCACAAGTCACTTATAATTAGCGCTCACAGTACAGCTGAGTACAAGTACAAGTCAAGCGGATCGATATCGATGTCTGAAGCCCAGCCGCCCGCGCGCCGCGCGCGGCGGCCCGCCGGGCCGGCGGCACGCGCGCCGGCGCCCGGCGCCCATGGCCAGCTCCCACTGGGAGCTACGCGCGCGGGGCCGCGGGCACCCGCCGCGGCGCGGTCGAAAGTTTTGAATGAAAAACGTATACTCGATACTTATACATATCTAGCGAGGTTGAAAAACGAGAGGGAAAGCACAAAAAAGGGGGGCGGTGGCGGCCTGCTGCCATGGCCGACCGCGGCGAGACGTGCCGCGTGACAGCAGCGGGGCGATCGGCCGAGGCGGGGGACAGGGCGGGGGACGGGAATCCGGAGGAGGAGAGAGGCCGGCGCGGGGGCGCGGGTGGCGGGCCGGCGCCGGATCGGGGGCCAAGGAGGACCGTGCCGCAGTTCGAATTTGCTCTCTGCGAGCTCCGGCGAGGCGGGCCGAGGACCCGGATGGGCGGGCGGGCCTCCGCCCGGCTCGCCCGGGGGCCGGACTCACGCCTAAGCAGATCTCGCCTCCTCCACCTCCACCTCCCCCTCCCCCCCCTCCTCCTCCTCCTGATCCTCGTCGCCGTCCTCGTCGACTTCGTTCTCGTCCTCCTCCTCCTCCTCCTCGTCCTCCTCATCCTCCTCCTCCTCGTCCATGTCGGTCTCCTCGTCCTCCTCGCCATCGCTGTCGGACTCCTCCCCCTCGCTGCACTCCGCGTCCTCCTCAGCACGCACGCGCACGCCGGGCAGCAGGATCTGCACGGGGAGAGGTGGGGTGAGGAGAGGTGCCGGTTGAGAGCAGGCGCAGGAGGCATAAGGGGCCGGGAGAGCACCGGCACGGCCTCGCGGTCCGCGCTCATCATGAGGGGGCCGGCGGCGCTCCCCCGCAGCACGAGTTCCCGCAGGCCGCACGGAGAGGCCTGCAGCTGCGCGGCGCCCGAAGGGTGAGGCGGATGGCTTCGAATTCGCTCGGATGTGCTCGGCGGACCTTTTCGTCGTTGCCGAGGGCGCGGGAGACGATGAGCTCGACGGCGGCTTGGAATGGGGACCACGTGACAATCCTCCGAAGGGACGGAACGTCTAAGGCCAGCCGCTGCGCGAGCCCCACGCGTTAGAGGGCCGTGTTCGTTCGTGCCGGGGCGCACGCGCGGGGGACTAACCGTGAAGACGCCGCCTGGGATGTAGAGCCCCGAGGAGGGCGAGCAGCGGAGCTCCGCCTGGCGAAGGGACGTCCACCTGGGTACAGCGATTTCCGTTCGGGCCGAGCGCACGAGCGGAACACGCAAGGGACGTCGACGGCGTACCCCTTGAGGCACGTCCTCCCGAGCTTCTGGAAGGCGTGCCACGAGAGGCGGAGGTCCACAGCCTGCGTACAGATTAAAAGGGGGGGGGAAGAAGGGGGGGGGGGAAGGGGGTGGGGGAGACCTCGAGGGCTCCGAGGAGGAAGAGCTGCTCGGGTATGGCGGCGTGCCCCTGCGCATGCCGCGGGGCGTCGGTCGGTCGGCGAGGGGCGAGGAGCGGGCGACCGGCGGGGCTGCGAGGGGAGGCCGAGGGCACCTGGCGGAGCCGGAGGAATCGGAGGGAGGATGCGCGCGAGGCGAGCGGCGCCGCGCTTGCATCGGGGTGGAGCGCGAGGCTCAGCGCCTGCGGCCAAGGCGGGGGCGGGGGCGAGATCGGCGCGGCGCGGCGCATACGGAGGCAGCGGGCGGGCGGGCGGGGGTACGCACCGCCAGCTTCGGCATGCGGGAGAGGAATTCGATCGCCTTGAACTTGCAGCCGGCGTCGAGGGCTGCGCCCATCACCGGATCAGCAACAGAAGAGGAAGCAGCGGCTCGGACGGGATCCGGAGGGCGGCGGCTCACACTCCATTGCCGTGAGGCGGGCGAGGAGCGTGGAGTCCTCCCATTCGCAGACCGGCCAGACCTTCCTGTTCGGGAGCGATCCCTCCTCTTCCTCCCCCCAGAAGCCAATCCGGAGCCGCTTCAACGCTGCCGAAACATTGGATTCTGAAGCAGAAGCAGCGAGCGAGGGGCCGGCGGCGCGCTCGAGTGCGTACCCGTGAGCTCGGACACCTTGGCCAGCACCGGGCGGGCCGTGGCCACGGCCTCGGCCTCCGGGTCGGATGCCAGGAAAGGGGGTACGACGTCGATGAAGAGGGTCTCCAGGGAGGGGGCCAGGGCGGAGAACGCGACGGGGGCGAGGTGCTTAAGCTCCAGAGGGATGCTGCCCGGCCTCCGCGTCAAAGAGCGATCGGGAAGGGTCGAGGCGCGGGGGTACGGTGGGCGCACCCGCTGAGATCCAGCTCGCGGAGGCCCCGGGCCTGCTGGGTGACGGGGTCGACGGCCGGGACGCGCCAGGCGGGGCAGCAGACGGCGGAGAGGGAGCCGCGGAAGTCGTCACCGAACGTGTCGAACCGGAAAACGCTCTTGACGCGGAACGCGACGGAGCGGAGGTTCGGGAACTCGGCGAGGTTCGCGATGGACGAGTCGCAGCCGCCGTCCCAGAACACGTCGATGTGCGTGACGTTGGGGAAGATCTCGCGGAGGCGGCGGAGACGCTGCGGGTACAGGTCGTAGGTCTCCACGCGCAGGCGCCGCGTCCGGAGGCGCGCTGCCGCTGAAGCTGGCCAGCTGCAGCGGTTGAGTGCGCGGTTCTGCGCGCAGTTGGCCTTGCCCAGCCGCAAGATCACCCGCTCCCACGCTGCGGCGTCGACGGCGTCGGGATCGTCGATGAGCTTCCGGAAGCGGCGGTTCACGTTGCGGAGCCGCCGGAGATTCTGCGGGACGAAGTCCGGCTCATCGAGTTCCCCTCCGGCGAGCTCGAGCGCCGGCGAGCACGGGGGACGCAACGCCGGCCGACTGCTGTCACGGGCGGCAAAGAAGAGAATGCGCTGGACCACCGCGTCGGGAAAGACGCCGAACTCGCTGGAGTCTTCCTCTTCGGCTGCTTCGGCTGGCGCTGGCGCTTTAGCAGCAGGCGCTGCAACAGCTTGCTGATTGACACCGGCTGCTGCTGCAGCTGCCTGCGCGCCATCGGCCGCAGTTGGCTCCTCGGCAACGTCAATGTTGGCGCTGCATCCGATGGAGCGGACGCGCTTCGTGCCCGAGGGACCGTCCCCGTGCGCATCGCCATCTGCGCGGCGTTCCCAAAAGGTCAGCGCGAGGTCGCGGAAGCGCGGAGGCGCGAAGGGATTCGAATCCAGCGCGCACCGTCGTCGCCCTGGAGCTGCTCGAGCCTAGCGCGCTTGTCTGATGCGGAGCTCATGTCTCTCGTTGTACTACGAAGCTTAAGCTTAAGATCTGATCATGAGACCCGCGGCAAATAAGATCTTTCAAAAGTTCGCGGCAAAAGACCCGCGTCCGTACCCCCCCTCGGCCGCGCCCGGCGCTGCCGCGCGCGGGAGTGCACGCGCGCATGCACGGCTCGGCAGATTTAATGTAAAACTGATCAGAGAAAGCAAAACAGGCCAGTGTGGAGCGCGAGATGAAGCGAAGATGCGCCCCCGCCAGAATTCGAAGAGGCCTAGGGCCGGGCGGAGCCGCGCGGCGGTGCGATGCGGGCGGCGGAGGAGCGGAAGGCGGCGCGGGAGATGACGCGGGACGGGACGGGGGAGAGGGAGGCGGGGAGGGGCACGGGAGCGAGCGGGGCGCCGGCGCCGGCGGCGGTCATGATCATGGATATCCAAATGCTTGCGCTGATGAGCCATGACCAGCAAGCCCCGGATCTGCGCGGGCGCCCGCGGCCGATCAGCGCGCCGGGCTGGCGCTCGGAGCCTCGGAGGCGCCATGCGCCAGCGAGCGAGAGCTTTAGGGGCGCACGGCACCTCCAAAATGACGCGGGGGGCGGAAGCGGCAGCGAGAACGGAGAGGAGGGCGGCGGGAGGCCTGGCCGGGCCGGGCCTACGGGGATTCGAGCCCCGCCTCCAGCGCGAGGCCCAGCCCCACCGGTGCCCCCGCCGGCGCCGCCCCGGCGCGCCAGCCCCGCCGGAAGGGCTTCGGCCTGCCTCCCTCCTGCGGCGGGGCCGGCCGCCGCAGCTCGGGGGAGGCGCCGCAGCCGCAGGTGAAGCCGGCGGCCGCGGCGCAGGCGGGGCAGGAGAGGAAGAGCCTGTCGCACGCCACGCTCGCGCAGTTGAAGTACCTGTATAAACAAACGTAGAACAAGTCACGACGTGAGTTACTCGAATCATATAAGCTTTAAGCAGGCTTGGTCGGGCGCGGAGGGGATAATGCAAGCTTAAGCGTTAAGCAGGACACGGCTTTAAGATTTGAGCAAGCTTTAATGCAAGCTTGAATAATAATAATAATAGTGCTTTAAGCAGGCTTGGGGACGCGGATCGGACCGGTCGGCGGGGGTGCCGCAGTGGGCGCAGGCGGCGGAGGGGAGCGGGGGCGCCCCCCCGGGGCCCCCCGGCGCGACCGGGGCCGCCACGCGGTCGTCGAACACGAACAGCTGCGAACGAAGGAAAAGAGGCTATAATTAGAAACCCGAAGCTCAAGCTCAAGCGCGGGCACGGGCGGGCAATGAGCTCATGATCAGTCGAGCTCAGGTTCTAGATCGGGAGGTTGCGGGCGCGGGCCTAGGCCTCGCCCCTCTAAAGAGAGCCGGGAACGAGCGCACGCTTCCGCCCCAGCCGGCGGGACCCACTTGAAGGCCGTAGTTCACGATCCCGCCCTGCCGGGAAGGCCTCAGACTCAGGTGAACATGTGAGGAGAGGGGGCCGGGCGGGCGGGCAGGCGGCGGGCGGGCGGGCCTGAAGGCTGAAGAAGGGGTTCCTGATTCCCGCGTCGGCGAGAACCGAGCCCATGTACTCGCAGCTGGGGCGGGAGTCAGGAGGGGGTACGGCTAGGGAGAGATTGGGGTACAGCGGACCGGATGCCGCCCGTGCAGCACATGAGCACCTGCCATTCCGGGCGATCGCATCAGGTTGGATTGGCGCGTGGGATGGGGGGGTAGAGGCGCGCCCGCGTCCGCTCGGATCGCACGTGGGCCTGGATGAGATCGGGCAGACCAGCGAAGTCACGGAAGGTCTGGGGGGTACGTCGGGTTCCGGTCGGGGGTGGGGGGTCGGGTCGTCGAACCTTGTAAGGTGGCAGAATAGCGGATTCCTCTCTTTTTGGAAGGAAGCGCCCCACCTGCGGGGTACAGTCAGGGAAGGGCAGGGGCTGGAAAGGGAGCGGGGGGTACGGCGGGGCCCGCCTCCCATTCGAACTGGTTCCTCACGTCCACGAAAACCGTGTCCTCGTCTCCCGACTGCAGCGCCCGCATCCACTCTGCGGGAGGGCGCATCGGCGGGCGCCGGGCCTGGGCCCGCCCGCGCGAGGCGCCGGCGCACCGTGCGGCGCGACGGGAGTCGGGCGGCGGGAGAGGTCGGCCGGCCGACCCAACGCGACCAGCTGCGGCCTCTCCTTCACTCTCAAGTCCGGGAACACCTGCTCGTGGTGCGGCGTCTCCTGCGGGGCGAAAGTCGGCGTCGGCTCGACTCGGCGATGACGAACGTGAACGAGCGTCTCGATCCGGCCAGCGGCGCTCACAAGGAACAGGGCGTCCGCGTAGCGCTCCCGCGCGAACTCGTCCAAGTAGCGCCGCACGCCCTCGATCGGCCCGCTCACTGCGCACGGGCTCGAGCTCGCACACGACGTCAACCCAACCGCGCACCTTGCGCGTTCAGTCCTTCTGGCGAGATGTAAACCCTCCCAAGCATCTGCGCCGCCTGCAAGGGACGTCGGCAGCACGCCTGCGGGCGCCGGACCGAGCGCACCTGGAGCGCCTGGCGCTGGAGCGCGGCCTCGCGTGAGGGGTCGCATAACCTCCGCAGCGAGTAGAACGAGACGATGGAGTGGCTGGCGCCCGCGCGGGCAGCCGCCGCCATCTTCGCTGTACCCTCACCCCCAGCCCTCGCGTACCCGTTCTGGAATTCAGCCAAGTCTCCCCCGTTCCCTTTGAGCCAGCGCGAAGCGAGCCCGCTGAGCTTCGCCAACTTTGCTTTCACAGTCGAGTCGAGGCAGCGAGCAGGCAGCAATATCGCAGTCGATCCACATGGCGGCCGAAGTGTTTCTCGGCGGGTCGTGCAACCCGACGACGTGGCGCAAGGACATCGCCATGCCTGCTCTCGAAAAGGCTGGCGTTACGTTCTACAACCCTCAGGTGCCCAGGCGTTACCGCCCCGGCCGCGTACGCCGGAGCTCACCGTGGTGCCTGACTGTCAGGTGGACGACTGGAAGCCCGAGCTCGTCGCCATCGAGGCCGAGGCGAAGCTAATGGCTCCGTGCCTTCTCTTCGTCATCGATTCGCAAACGCGGTCGCTAGCTTCCCTCGTCGAGGCGGCTGAGTTCATCGCGGCCGGCCGCAATGTTGTCCTCGTGTGAGTGCTCGCCAGACATGTGCTCGTTAGCTGCTCGTTGTTTTCAAGTTTTTCGAGCCGAGCCTTCGGATCTCCCGGCCGCACGCGCGCCCGATCTCACGGCCGATTCCCGCCCCGCAGCATCATGCCCCTGCCCGAGAACGCGACCGTCGCCGGGGAGAAGGTGCAGAAGGGCGAGTGCAAGGACATCAACCGCGCTCGGGAGTACCTCCGCGGTGCGAGGGGGCGAGTGCGCACGCGGAGCGAAATTGATCGGATCGCCCGCAGACGTGGCCAAGCGGCACGGCGCGCGCGTCTTCGAGAGCGTCCAGGCGGCCATCGACGACATCGTCCAGACGAAGCGCACGAAGGGGAGCATCCCGAAGTACCGCGGCGGCTCCGGCAACGGCGCGGCGCCCTACGTCCTCCTCTTCGGCGCCCTCGTCGCCGCCGGCTCCTTCGTGCTCCAGAAGGTCCTCGAGAAGCGGCTCTCGAGGTAGCCGGTACCCCGGCTAGCCAGATCTAGTCCTAGTAGTAGTAGTCTTGCGAGTCGCGGTCGGCCTGTAATGGAACGCGCGCTGGCCCGTGGCGGAATCTTTATGGATCTTTATGTGTAGTCCTGTCCCTGCATTCCCGCTACATCCTACACCCCCTACGCTGCCCTGCCCTGCCTGCACCGCTGCTACCTCTTCTTGCCCTTGTCGGCGGCCGCGGCGCCGGCGGCGGGGCCGGCAGTCGAGGCGGAGGGCCCGCCCGCGTGCGGCACGCTCGGGATGGGGTTCAGCTCGAAGACCTGCGGGGGGGAATACACCTCGCTCAGCTCATCCCGCAGCTTCGAGTTCGAGAACGAGAAGGAAGGGTCCTCGCCTTCATGCGGTGGGAGATGCCCTTCTCGAGGAGCCGGTCGACGGCGTTCGCCTGCCGCGAGCGGATGATGTTCGTAACGCTCGACGAGATCGCCTCCCGATCCCTCCCCGCCCGCTGCGCGCAGTTCAGGACGGACGGGAGGGCGGATGGATGGATGGATGTGTGGATGGAAGGAGGGGAGGAGGAGCATCGCACCTGCGCCCTCGCGGCCGCGCCCGCCACACCGATCCCGCGCGCCTGCGGACGAAGGCGTCTCCGGAAGGGATTCGAAGCGGGGGGGGGGGGTACGCGTGGCGCGCCTGGGCGAGGTCTCGGGCCGAGAGCTGCGGCTCTGCGTACTCGTCCTCCTCGGAGTCCGAGGGGTCTTCCCAGGGCTCCGCCGAGTCGCCCCCGGCGCCCTCCAGCCCCCGGCTCGGCAGCCGCACGGACCGCGTGCTCTTCGACCGCGTCGTCGCCGCCGCCGCCGCCGCCTCCGCCGCGTCGGGGTGCGCCGTCGGCGCCGCCGGCGGCGGGATCAGCTGCCGGACCGTGAGCGCCGGAAGCTACGGAAGGGGGGTACGGGAGCACGTTGGGTACGGGGTTGGCCCACGTGGAAGGATCGGAAAGGGACCAGTAGGACTGGGGCCGGAACACGCCCACAAAGGCACCTGCCCTCCGACGCTCATTTAAACGTCTGATGTTTAGGAGGAGAAGGGGTACCGTTGAGGGTCCACAGGCAGATCGAGCCGTCCACGGATCCCGTGAGGAGCATTTGGTTCTTGTCCACAAAGTCAAGGCTACCGTACCCCCCCAGGCTTAGAATTCGACGGAGAAGGGGAGGGCGAGTTCAAGGGTACCTGACGAGGGCCGACTCGTGGGCGCGCCAGTGGTAGAGCTCGACGAACTCGCGCGCGGTACCCCCCTCGGAGGCGGCGGCGGCGGCCGCCGCCGCCGCCTCGCGGGCCTCTCCGGAGAGCTTCGAGACGTCCCACACCTTTTCCCGATGATCGTCACGGGGGATACGGAAATTCTGCAGGGGGATGAAACGGCGGGGGGTACGGTACCTTGACGTGGCCGGCGGCGTCGCCGGTGAAGAGGAACGAGTCGGACTCGTCGGCGCAGAGGGCGACGATCGCCTCGCCCTTCGGGTGGCCCCCGTGCTCCCTGCGCGAACGAAGTTTGGGGGGGGGAGAAAGGGGGAGGAGAGGCAGGGGGTACAGCGCACGCGACGATCTGGTTTGCGTCGCGGAGGTTCCAGGAGCGCAGTACCCCGTCCGCGCCCGCAGAGACAAGCACGCCGTTCGCCCCGCGGCTCTTCAAGAAGACCATCTGGCGGGGGGTTTGAGGGGTACGTGTTTGAGAGAGGTTGCAAGCGGGGGGTACGCGCCTGCTCGACGGCGCGCTCGTCGGCAGGGATGCGCTCCAGTTCGGGGGCCGCAAGCGAGGCCTTCATGTACCCTAGCAGAGAAGGGGGGGGGGATGATCAGGACACGGGAGCGGGGTAGGGGAATGCGAGAGAAGAGGGGGTACCCGAATCAAGGTTCCAGACGAGGATTCGGCCGTCGTAGGAGGCGGTCGCGAGCATGTTCGGGGCGCAGAAGGCCACGCACAGGATGTCCTCCGCGTGCCTGCGGGGGGTACGCCAAAGTGTCTCAGACGGACCGGGGGGACGATCCGGGAGGGGGTAGGCGACGCGGTGCGGACCCCTCGAGCTCGCGCATGGTGGGGACGTCGTGCGTGTTCTCCTCGAGCCACATGAGCACCTGACGAAGGAGCCGATCAGGTCAGGTGAGACTGAACAGACGAGATCAGATGAGATTAAGGACCTTGCGGTCCCAGCCGACGGCGACGATGAACTTGTTCTGGCCCTCGTCGATGAACCTGAAGGCACGCAGGGCAGGGGCGCCCCGCCCCGGTCGGCCTCGATCTGGCAGGGGCGGGAGGGGCGGCACTTGACGGAGGTGATCTCGTTCTTGCCCGAGTGCACGAAGTTCTTCAGGCACACGCCGCTCGAGAAGTTGTACATCTGCGAACGAAGAACACTGAGCCCGGGGGGCCACTTGATCTCAAGTATTCCACTAGAACCCAGCATTAGCAAGCTCAGCTGAGGCCCGGCCCGGCCCAGCAAGAGACTGGACCGAACGCTTCTCTGACCGCTATGCCCCAAGGTAAGCTAAGCCAAGCCAAGCCAGAGGTCCACTAGGGCGTTGGTTCAAGCAGTCCACCAGAACCCAGCGCTAGCAGGCCCGGCTCAGACCCCGCCCAGCCCAGCAAGAGTTGGGCCGAACGCTTCTCTCGAGCTAAACTTGTGCCCAACGAGCCCGGCCCAGCCCGTGTCCGCGCGGACCTTGACCTCGCCGTCGTGGAAGCCGGTGATGAGGCGCCGCCCCGCCGCGTCGAACGCCAGCGACGTGATCCGCTTCTCCTGCCGGCCGCCCCGGCGTCAAGCGGTGGGCGGCGCCCAGCTTAGGCCCGGCCAGCGGCGGGCGGGAGAGAGAGAGAGAGGGCGAGCGAGCGAGCGCATCTCTCGGCCCGGTCCGACCCGCCCCGCCCCGGATGCCCCGGACGCGCCCAGCAAGCGGCGGGCGGCGGGCGGGCGGGCGGCGGCCCAAGTGATGGCATCTCTCGCTCCTCGTCCCTCCCGGCCCGGGCCGACCCGCCCCGGATGCCCCCGGCGGACCTGCTTCTCGTCGACGGAGAAGCGGAAGACGATGTCCCCCGTGTCCAGGTCCCACACGCACACCGCCCCGCTCTCGTCCGCCGACACGATCTGAAGGACAAGAGTCAAGGAGAGTGGGGCGGGGGGCGGGGAGGAGGGGGCGCGCTGGCGCGCTGGCGCGCTGGCGCGCGCGCCTGGTGGAAGGTGTGGTTGTAGAGGGCGCCGCCGAGGGCCCGCTCGTGGCTCTTCGTCCCGTGCTCGTTCTCGTCCCGCCGCTGCATCGGCAGCACGTGCAGCCGCGTCGTCGCCGTCACCAGCGACGAGTGCTTGAAGTCGTACCTAAAAATAGGAGGAGTGTTTGTATGAAAGGGGTACGAGAAAGGGGGAGGGGGGGGCGGACAGGCAGGCGGAGATGCGGTTCTCGGGCCGGTGCTTCTCCTTGTCCACGATTGTCTGAAGGCACCGGTGGTTCCGCACGTCCCACACCTGCCGCTCGCCTCAGGAGGCTGATGGGGGAGTGGGGGGGAGGGGAGGGGGTACGCGTGCCTTGATGACCTTGTCGACGGAGAGCGAGATGAGCTGGTTGTGCCAGTCGTTCACGATGACCTGCTCCCGCCTGGACGTTAGGCCCAAGGGTACGCACAGAAGCTCCGGGGGGTACGGGGTTCTGCGGGCCTCCTGGACGCTGGCGTTGTGTCCGTGGAGCGTCGCGACGGCCTTGCTCGTGTACGGGTTCCAGAGGACGATGTGCCGCTCCAGCCCGCACGACGCGAAGAACTGCACGGGGGTACGCGTTGAGGCGCGGGAGTACAAGCTGAGGGGGGGGGGGGGGGGGGGGGCTGAGGGACCTTGTACGTCCTGCACCAGTCGAAGGAGTAGACGCCCTGCGGGGCACGGCGGCTCGAACACAAGATGAGGGGGGGGGGGGGCTTCAGGGGTAGGGTACGGGGCGCGCCTTGGAGTGGCCCTCGAGGGTCACCTTTAGCTGCTTCTTCTCCACGTCTCCGACCTGGGGATACGGCGATCAGAAAGAAACAGAGGAGGGGTACAAGTTTTTAGGATGGGGATACCTTGATTGTGTTGTCCAGGGAGCTGGAGACGAGGGACGCCATCTCCGGCACGTACCGGACCTGCCGGGGGGTACGCGGTTCGGAGGGCGTCGGGGTACACGGCAGGGGGGAGGGTGGAGGAAGGAAAAGGAACGGGGCCCGCCTTTGTGACCCAATCCTTGTGCGTCTTTTGCTGCGAGCGGGGGTAAGGGAAGGTCGGACGGGGGTACGGGTACGGCTCGCCTTGAAGAGCTTGGTGCCCTCGAGGACCCCGTCGTACATGTGGTACACGTGCAGGTACCTGCCGCGCCGCCCCGGTCGTGAGCTGCGCCCCGCACGACGTACCCCACTGAGGACGGATCCGCGTACCCCGCGTCGTCTCCGAACGCGAGCATGTCGCGCTCCTTCGCGGGCCAGTACCCCAGGCAGAGCGGCGCGTTGTCCAGGTCGCTGTGCGCCGGGCGGATAGGATCAGCGCGCAGCGGGCGGGAGGGAGGGTACAGCGCGCGTAGTTCGCACCGGATGCGGCCGACGCATTCCATCGAAGCGGCGTCGTAGAACGAAATGGAGCGGTCTGGCGCAAGAAGTGCTTGAGCGGGGTACGACAGAGAGCGGGGGGGTACGAGGCTCGCCGATGGAGGCGACGGCGAGCTTGTTGCAGAGGGTCATATGAGCGCAGTCGGTGATCCAGGAGGGGCCCTTGGCCTGCGGGTCGTTGGGCCGCGTCGGCGGGTCGTTCCGCACGGTCTTCATGTGCGCCAGCGTCGTGGCGTTCCAGATCCGCAGCGTCCCGTCCCGGCTGCCCTCGGCTCAGCTCGGCTAAGCTAAGCACGGCTGAGCCGCGCTCGGCCGCGCCCCGCTAAGCACCTCGTCGTGATGTACTTGTCGGAGTTGGGGAGGAAGAGGACCCGGTCGATCATGTCCTGCAGGGCAGGGGCGCAAGTCAGCTTCTGTCCGGGGAGCCAAAGCCATCCTATCCTTCTTCTATCCTAAGATACCTTGTGGTAGACGCCGTCGGCGCCCCCGTCGCCCTCGTCGGTCTCCACGTACTCGTTCTGGAGAGGGGCGGGGAGGGGCGGGGCGGGGCGGGGCGGCCTGAGCGCGCGGGCGGGCGCGGGGGATCAAATCATATGCGCACGTTGACGCCCTCACGGAGGGTGGCGGTGCCCTGCGACTCGAGGAGCATGAAAGTGGAGAACTCGTCCCAGTCGACGCCGCCGTCGCTGTTCGCGTCGATCTTCATGAAGAGGTGCTGCAGCTGCTCCGGCGTCATGTTCTTCCCTATCACGCCCCCGAACGCCTCGATGAACTGCGCACGCACGCACGCGGCGGCGCGCCTCAGCGGGGCGTGCGTGCGGGGAGAGAGAGGGCGCTCGGGCCGGCGGCGGGCGGGCGGGCGGGCGGGCCTCCTCCATGTCGAGCGAGCCGCCGCCGTCCACGTCCGCGCGGTCGAAGATCTCCTTCAGCTCCATGAGCGTGCTCAGGTTGATGGCGTCCTCCGAGTCGTTGCCCGTGTCCCTGCGTGCCCCGCGCTCGTGGGTTGCCGTTGCCGTGCGGGCCCAGGCGCAGCGATAGACGGAGCAGAGGACAGCAGAGGTTCTTGTGCTTACCCGGGCTTCTTTCTCCTCGCGCCGCCGCTCGACGTGGTCGCGCGCCCTGTCGGCGCAGCCGCAGCGGCCGCCGCATCGCCCTCGGGGTTGAGAGCGGTCTGTAGACGGCAGAGGTCAGATGAGAAGCACCACCTTAGCTCGGGCGAGGGCCTGGGCGCCCTACGAGGCTGAGCGGGTTCAGTTTTGAGCGCACCAGCGGCATTCGGCTAGGGCCGGCGGAAGATTAGCTGACGCTCACTACGGGGCTGCGTGCTCAATCTGAAGCTGCTAGCTAAAGCTTTCGAATCAGCTGCAGGAAGTTGTGCTGGTCGAGGCGCTGTACCCCAGGCCACCGGACTTGCGCTGATCGACTCCAGATCTGAGTGCCACCGCACGCGTGGCTGTGTGACAGCCCCGCGCGTGCGGGCCCCAACGCACGACCCCCCTCACGAGCTGACACCATCAAAAGACGAACTCGACTGTTCTCAATTCGATGAAACAAGAAAACTGCCTCTGCGCAATTGAAACCTGCAGCTGAAAGAAAACTACGGAAAACCTGAGCTACCTACCCCAGCCCCCAGACTCCAAACTAAGAGTCGGCCAAAACTCAGCTGACTCTCACAAGCCCCCTGAGCGCAGGACGAGCCGAACGGGGGGGCGCACTGCCGCCTCGCAGGGCGAGGGGTGGGGCTCTAACGACATGAAAAGACGGGCAACTGCATAGAGATCCTACCGACTTGCGGCCGTATAAAAAAGGAATAGACCTCGGGCTGGCGGGCGGAAAGGAGAGGAGAGGAAGGAAAGGGTTCGAGGTAGGAGGCGGCTACAGCTCGTAGAACATGGCGGAGACGGAGCTGCCTTCGTGGACGCGCAGGATGGTCTCGCCCAGGAGCGGCGCCACGGAGAGGACCTTCAGCTGCTCGAAGCGCTTCTCCTCGGGCATCGGGATGGTGTTCGTCACTGCGCAGGGAAGGAGATCCAAGGTGAGAAAGGAAGGGGGAAAGGAAGGTAGAGCAGAGGAGGAGGCGAGGCGCACCGATGACCTCCTCGAAGCAGCCGGAGGAGAGGCGCTCGGTGGCGGGAGGGGAGAAGACGGCGTGCGTGGCGCAGGCGTAGACCTCCTTGGCGCCGCGGGAGCGCAGGAAGTTGGCCGCGTTGCAGATGGTGCCCGCCGTGTCGATCATGTCGTCGACGAGGACGCACGTCTTGCCCTGCACCTCCCCGATGAGGTTCACCACCTCGCACTGGTTCGGCGCCGGCCGCCGCTTGTCCACGATGGCGAGCTGGAGCCCGCCGAGCTCCTTGGCGAAGGCGCGCGCGCGGGCGACGCCGCCGATGTCGGGAGAGACGACCACAAGGTTGTTGCCGAGGTTCTTGCCGCGCAGGTAGTCGAGGAGCACGGGGCTCGCGTACACGTGGTCCAGCGGGATGTCGAAGTAGCCCTGCGTCTGGAGCGAGTGGAGGTCCATAGCCACGACGCGGTCCACGCCCGAGGCCGTCAGCAGGTTCGCCACCAGCTTCGCCGTGATCGACTCGCGCGCCTGCGACGCCTTGTCCGCCGGCAGCAGCTTGTCCGCGCTGCACGCCGCGTGCACGTGAGCCACGGCGCGGGACGGGACGGCCGGGCGGGAGGAGGGGGCGCCCGCGACGAACCGGGAATAGCCGAAGTAGGGGATGACGGCAGTGATCTTGGCAGCCGACGCGCGGCGTGCGGCGTCAATCATAATCATAAGCTCCATCACGCGATCGTTGACGGGGCAGCAGGTCGGCTGCGCGCGGGGGCGGGCCCAACGTCGGTGACGGGTCGCGTGCCCGGCCAACGTGACGCGCGGCGGCGGCGGTCAGCTCACCTGGATGATGAAGACGTCGCAACCGCGCACGGACTCGTCAATGCGGACGTAGCACTCGCCGTCTGTCGAGCAAGGGACAAGCCAAGTAAGCACAGCGAAGAGCCGTCAAGCCTGGCGGCCGGGCCTGGGCCCACCGGCGAAGCGCTTGTGCTGACACCTTCCGAGAGACGTCCCCATGTAGTTGGCGGTCTCCTCGGCGAGGGCTGGGTTGCCCTGTGCACGGGATCAGTGGCGAGCGCGACGAACTCGAGTTCGGGCCCCCGGGGGTTGCGGGCGGTGGATCCCTTATACGATAGAGAAAGAAGAAACACGTGGAATAGGGGTGAGCAGCTCACCGGCCCCGAAAAAATCTTAAGGCGGGCTGCATCAACGATCTGGGGGACTGGCAGAGGGGCGGGCCGGGGAGCGAGATCCTCGTCCTCGAGGAGCGTTGAACGAGCAACGGGGAAGAGAGTGCGGGAGCGGGGAAAGCGCGGGGTGAAGACGGGGTCCGTCACGCTCGGGGCGGCTTCGGCGGAGGCTGGGTGGCTAAGCGGCTGGGAGCTCTCTGAAGTCGGAGTGGGGCGCAGAGAACGATCTCGCCCAAGGAAGACGCGCTCGCTGCTGTTGAAAAACTTGCGTTGCCGGATCGTGTCCCGGGGGCGGCTGCTCTCGGCCGCGATCGCCGACGGTACGCTATGGGTAACTCCGACCTTCTCTGCTGGCGCGACCGCCGCGGCGCTGCGCGGGGACGAAACTCCGACCCGCGCACACGCCGCCGAAACAACAGCCGCCGAGAAGGCCATTTCAGGCAACCCGAGTGATTCCTGACGCTGGCACAGCCTTTGCCGCCTGTCGGCGTGAACAGACAAGCACAGCTGAAACTCTGGCACACTGTACCCCGTCAAGCAACCGCTGCGCCGAAAAGAGCGCCTCGAGGCTCGCGCCGAACCAGCAGCAGCCCAGCCTGTTGCTCTGCGATTCAGCGCGAAGAAGAAGAAGAAGCTGTTCGACGCGACCTGCAGGCTGCAGCCGCTAGTGCACGAGCGACGAATCGAATCGAATAGGCGACGCACGAACGGGGAGTATGGCGCAGTACGGGAGCTCAACGTATTGGGATGAGCGTTACATGAAGGAAGCGCAGAGTTATTTCGACTGGTGAGCAGGCGGCGCGTCGATCTAGGCGGCTCATCTAGGCGGCCACCTCTGGCCGATCGTGGCGGCGCATCTGTGCTTCCAGGTTTAGCATTAACTTCGCACTTAGCTATCCGCTTGTATTTGTCGTCGCGCCGCCCCGCTAGGCGGGGCATCGACGCATTTGAGCGGCACTGCCCGCGTCTCTGGTCGCGCGGCGCTGACACTCATGATCACGGCCGCTACTTGAAGGTATCAAAAATGGAGTGGTGTGTCTTCCATGCTGCAGGTGTACGTCAGGCCTAGCGATTCCATCTTGATGGTAGGGTGCGTCGGCCGGTCTCGCTCCGCTGGCCTTTCCGCTGACACGCGCGCGCGCAGGTGCGGGAACTCGAAGATGAGCGAGGACATGTACGAGGATGGCTACAAGGACATCACGAACGTCGACATCAGCCCCATCGTCATCGACGCGATGCGGCGCGCGAACGCGGAGCGTTCAATGCACTGGCACACGATGGACATCAGGCAGCTGCCGGCCGACTGGGCTGGCAAGTTTGACGTCGTGATTGACAAGGTACTGCCCCGCCCCGCCCCGCCCCGCCCCGCCCCGCGCTCGGCCCGCTGAGCGGCGCCGGCAGGGTACGATGGACGCGCTTCTGTGCGGGGAGGGCTCGACGGCGAACGTGCTCGCGATGTGCCAGAACATCTCCCGCGTCCTCAAGCCCGGCGGCGTCTTCGTTATGATCAGCTACGGCGCCCCGGACCACCGCCTCTGCTACCTCGAGAACCGCGAGGTTCGCCCGTACCCCCCGCGTCCCGCTTCGCCCCGCTTCGCCGCCCCGTTTTCCGTTCTTGATGCTCCGCCGCGCAGTTCGGGTGGGGCATCAAGGCGAGCGCCGTCCTCCCCCGCACCCCCCCCCCCCCCCCCCCATCTGTCGCTCTCTCGCTGACGGCCCTTACCCCTCCCCCCTCCCCCCCCTCTACCAGGTCCACACCATCGGTGCGCCCGCCGTTCCCCGGCTGCCTTTCCGCCCCCTCACGCCCGCCCTATAGCCAAAAATCTCCCCAAGTACACCACTATTGACGCGGATGATGAGGAGTCGAGTAACGTGCACTATATTTATGCCTGCACGAAGTTCGGCGTCAAGCCGGCGGCCGTAGAGCCGACCGCCGCCGCGGGGTAGATCGGAGCCGTCCGGCTGTGCGCCCTAGAACCCGCTCCCGCTCCCCTCCCGCGCCCCCACTCCCCTCGAGCCGACGCTGTACCCTCGTTTCCTGCAGAGACGAACGACGGGCCGGCCAAGCACTGGGTCTACTGCTCGAGCACCAGATACAAGAAGCAGGACCTCTGGCAGTAACTTCAGTTGCAGCAAGGCGGCAAGTCGCACGTTAAGCTTATCGATATCGATTTCAGCATTAGTTTACAATAGCACTCTAACGATTCATTTTACATCGCTCCGTCTCTCCCTCGTTCGGCTTCTCTCCATCAGATGACCGGGCGACCCCATCCGGTCTCCTCCCGCGTCGCCCTTGTACCTGTACCCCCATCCGCTTCAGTCGAAGCGAATCGAAGTGGGGCGAATCGCCCCTCTCGCACGCGCCTTTGCCGGGCTGCGCGTCGCCGGTGGCCGGGCGGGCGACGGCGCCGGCGCCAGCCCAGTGGGAGGTCCGCACGACGGCGCCGAGCGGGAGGCGGGAGCGGAGCCGCTCGGCGGCGGCGGGGGTCACCCGCGTGCACTCCCGCACGTCGACGCAGGCGAGGGGCGGACCCAAAGCGTCCACCCCCGCGTCCGTGAGGCGCACGCCCGCCGCGTTGAGGAGGCGGAGGCGCGGCAGGGCGCCCGCCGCGGCCGCCACGCCGCCGTCCGTCAGAAGGCGGCAGCTGCTCACCTCCAGCTCCTCCAGCTCCTACTCGCGTACCCCCAAGTCAGCTGCAGTCAGCCCAGGCTTGCCCTGGCCTCGATCCTCCTCTTCGAAACGGACGCACGGGGCAGCCGCGGGCGACGGCAGCGAGTCCCTCGTCGGAGAGCTCGCCCACGAAGGAAAGGACGAGCCGCCGGAGCCGCCGGCACCGCGCCACGGCCCCCGCCGCCTCGTCCGTCAGCCGCGCGCAGCTGCGTGCGCACGGAGCTCGGGGGGTACGCGATTACGCGGGGGTACGGCGTTCGCGCCTGTAGAGGTTCAGGCGCTCGAGGGAATCGGCGAGGGGCTCGATCCCCGCGGCCAGGGCGCCGTCGCTCAGCAGCCGGATGTTCGAGAGGTCCAGGTCCTGGGGGGGATGGGGAACGCGCGCGGGCGATGAGTGGGAAGAAACCGAACGGGGGTACGTCTTCACGCGCACGGTAACGGAGCGGAGGCCGGAGCCCAGGGCCTGCGCGGGGAGTGGGCGGGGCGGGGCGGGGCGGGCGGGGCGGGTCAGGGATGGGTACAGAGAACGAGAAACGAAAGAGCGGCGCACCCGGACCGACTCGTCGGTGAGGCGGCAGCAGAAGCCGATGCGAAGCGAGCGGACGTTGGGGCACTGTGGCGCCGTCGCGCGGTCTCAGTGGAAGCTAAGAGAAGAGTCCGCGGGGGCCGGGTCGGGGCGGGGCGGGGCCCGGGCGGGCCTTGTCGGCGATGCAGCGGGGACCGTTGTCGGAGACCTTCTCGCAGCGGAGGATGTCGAGCTCGGCAAGGCGGGGGCCCACCAGCATCGCCACGTGCAGCAGCGCCCTGCAAAGGGACTTCAGGGCGAGGCGGCGGGCGGACCGGGCCGGAGGGGGGCGCACCGGCTGGTGAGCTCGCGGCAGCCGGCCATGCGGACCGTGTGCAGGGACTTGCAGCGCTGCCCCAGCTGGAGGACGTCCGATCGGCTGGCAGCTGGAGGGGTGGGGGGTACGCGCTCACCGCCTGGACGCCCGTGTCCGTGAAGTTATCATTCCTGCCGGCCCGTCAACTTAACTTCGGGGGCTAGATTTCGGCGCGGGGCCCGGCATGCACCAGCCGATGTCGATCTCCTCGATGTCGGGGCAGCAGACGGCGGCCTGCCGGCGGGGGTACGAGGTGAAGGTCCGAGAGGGGGGTACGAGACGCGACTCACTGCGCCGAGGGACTGGTCGGTGAGCTTCGGGATGTTGTGCAGGGAGAGGGAGCGAAGGGCGGGGCAGGCCTTCAGGAGGGGTATCGCGCCGGCGTCCGAGACCATGCGGCAGCCGGCGAGCGAGAGGCGCCGCAGCGGCGGCGGCGCGGCCGAGAGGTCCTTCAGCAGCGCGTCCGTCACCTGCGCCGCGCGGGTTCGAATCCGGAAGGGAGGGACTTTCGGCGCGGCGGGCCTGGCACTCGTCCAGGATCAAATCCTGCAGGTCGGAGGCCGTCTGGAGGACGTAGGAGAGCGACTTGGGAGTTACGGCGCGCAGGCCCGCCAGAGAGAGCTCCTGCGAAGGGTCCGTTCAGGGGGCGGCCGCAGCGGGCAAGCGCGCGGCGGGCCGCGCCTCGAGGCACACGCAGTTGCGCAGGGCGAAAACGCCAGCATCTGCGGGGGCGATTCAGAGGGCGGACGCAACTAGTTCGTATTCAAATGTACGCGCCCGTCACTTCCGCGGCGCCGTCCAGGCGCAGCCGCTTGAGCGCGGGGCCCAGCGCACGCCCCAACGCCATCACAGCGGCGTCGCCAATCTGCGGGCAGTCCCTCAGCTCGATGTCCTCCAGCTGCTGCGCCGTCTCCACGAGGTGCTCGACGTCTGGGTTAAGGAGCTCCCGCGCGCCGGACAGGTCCACGGCGGTGAGCGTCGGGCATGCCACGAGCGCATCCAGAATGGGGCGGACCTGCGCGTACGCATCCAGAGCTATTAAGCGCCAGCGACGCGTACGCATCACAAACCTCGTATGGGAAGTCCCGCTCGAGGGCCGCGCGCTGGCCGTCGACGAGCAGCGCCTCGGCCTCTTCTCGCGTCCAGGCGCGGGCTTCAAAACGAATTACGCCGCCCGTCGCCATGTCGAAGCTGCACGAAGCCGCCATATGAACGACGGCGCCTTGCTGGCTGCAGTGCCGCTTCCGTTGGAGCTTGTTCGATGCTCCAAACTCAGCTAAATTAGCTGCTGCTGCTTCAATCAGCGGCGCTTGAAGCGCTTGTGAGGGGTACAGGACTTCAACGAGCTCCGACCCGAAGCCGGACCTGGCAGGCGTGGGGGGCGAGCAGAGAGATTGGGTGACGTCGTGGTCGTGGCGCCTTTAGCGTGCGATGTGCCCCGAACTATTGCGCGGTCACGTCGCGGAAGTTTCGATGCTGTGATGTCCCCTGATCTCTGATCGTGCTTCGATGGAAAAGAAGGCCGCTGGCGAGAGGCAACACTGCTCCAGCGGCTGCGGCCGGCCCGCGGCCGCCGTCGACCTCCTTGAGGCAGTGGCAGCATCGCGGCGAACCCATGTCGCCCTCGCTGCGCTGGCAGCTGCAATTTTTATTCTACCCACACTGGTGCGGCTTGCGTCTCGCGAACACCGTGCGCGGCTCGGACCTAACTAACCTCCGCCTCCATGTACACAGGTCGGCGTTGATGATGGCGGGATCGTGCGGGCTGGCTTCGTGGGCTTGCTCGCGGGAGGACTCGGCGCCCTTCTGCTGCTGCGCTTCCTGCCCGTCGAGCTCCTCCTCGGGCCGCAGCAGGTCCGCGCGGGAGCTCCTTGTCCCTTGGTGTTGCGAGCCGCTGAGCGGGCGCGCGCAGGCCCAGCAACGGGCTCGCGCGGGAGCAAGCGATGCGAAATACCGGAACGAGGCGGGCAGGAGAGAGAACGGCGACCCGGCGGGCAAGCCCCCGCGCGCGAAACCTCGCGACGGGGCGGCGCGCGGCGGGGCGGAGGACGATGCCCGCGCCGCGGAAGGCGGGCGGGAGGTGAAGGGACCCGACGGGAAGCCTGTGGACGAGGACGAGGCGTGGATCCAGGCGGTTAAGCAGGTCGTCAAGTTCGCGCGCGCCGAGGCCGGCCGCGCGCGCCTCAGCGCGCCCGGCCGCTCGTACAACGCCGCGGAGCTGCGTGCGGCCGCCGCGAGGGCCGTGGTGGTCGCCGCAAGGGCGGCGGGGCGGGAGGCGCAGGGATTGCCGCCGCCCGCGCCGCCGCCGATCCCGGCGGGCGGCCTGGTCAACGTGCGCCACCTCAACATGCACGGGGACGTGGCCATCAAGGCCCGCCGCGATCGGGCGCCGCGGGACGGGGGGACCGGCTTAGCGTCCCCGCCGCTGCCGCCGCCTCCGGGCCCCGTCAACGGCGGCAGCATCGCCGGGACGGAGTCGCCTGGCCGCGCCCCGAGCGAATCGTGCGCGGCGCCAACGCTTTCGCCCTCTCTATTCGCTCCGCTGCGCGTACGTGCTGACCGGGGAGCCGTCCGGCCGGCCGGCCGCTAGGAGCGACCCGATGTCAGAGCAGCTGCGGGATCGCCGCGACAGCGTCGCGTCGTCGGCGGCGAGCGTTGTCGCGCGGGCCCTCTCCCGCCAGTCCTCCTTCACCATGGAGCCCGCGGAGCCTGCTTCGTTCTCCCAGGTACCCGGCCAGCCATCAGATAGATAGCTGGCTCCCTTGTGCCTGACGTGCTTGCTTGCTTGCGTCTCCCCTCGCAGGCGCGGGTGCGGGCTATCCAGCAGGACGTGCACCGCGAGATCGCGACGGCGACGGCGCGGCTCTTCGCGGCGTCCGGCGGCGCCTCGTGCCCCCGCTGCCTCTCCTTCCCCGTCAACTACTTTGCGAAGCAGAAGGAGGAGCCGGAGGAGCGCCGCCCCGTGCGGCCCCGCTCCTCCTCCATGCCCTACACGGGGGCCCCCCAGCCACTCGCGTACCCCCCCGAGCCCCGCGTGGAAACCGTCGACGAGGCGGACCCCGACTGCTGCGTCGAGGAGGGCGAGTGCGACGGCTGCGATGAAAGCAAGGAGGGCGGCGAGTGCGGCGGCTGCGGCGAAAGCAAAGAGGGCGGCGAGTGCGACGGCTGCGGCGAAAGCAAGGAGGGCGGAGGGTGCGGCCGCAGACAGGGGCCTGCGCCCCCCACGCCGATGCACTCCCCCGCCGTGCGGGACCCGGGTACGCGGGCGTTCTTCGGGGACGACTACCCCTCTCCCGGCGCGTCGCGCGTACCCCCGACGCCCATGCACTCCCCGGCCGTCCCGGAGGGGGGCATCCAGGCCTTCTTTGCCGGCGGCTCGTGCCCTTCCTCTCCCTCCCCCGCACCGCCGAACCCTTCCGACGGCGCCGACGCCGCCGCCTCCCCCTCCTCCTCCTCGGGGCTGGCCGGCATAGTTTTGGACCCGGAGGGCGCCGGCGGCCGCGGGGGCCTCTTCGGACGGCTCGCGCACTCCTGCGCACACGGCCGCCCCTGCGCCGTCCCCGCCCCCGGCGCCTGACCCGGGCCGCCTCTCCTTCTCTCCCCCCGTTCCCCCTCCCGGGTTTCTTTCAAGCGGGTTTTTCTCATATGCATCCACATCGGATGCCGACTTTTTCGTGTGCCTCTCTGATTGCATCGCCCAATCGATATCATCCTCGATCCAGTTTTCATGCAGTATACATGTCGCTCCTCTAGTCCTCGATATATTGGGTACTGAACTGTAGTTGCACCTGGCGCCTTCAATGTTTCAACGTAGTAGTATACTAGTACTATAGCTAGTGTATACCCCCCGCGGAAGTGTATGTGCAAATTAAACGTACATTTACATGCGTATGTACAAGCGGACGCGCGCGTAGGCCGTCCAAGAGTGTCGACGCCGGATCCGCAGGCGCCGCGGCGGTCGACGTCGATCGCGACGTTGCGGAGCGCGCGCGCGCCGCCAGGCGCCGGCCGCGTCCGCGGGGGCCCGGGGGCTACCGGGACAGGGGCGCGCGGTGGACGTCCTTGTAAATGATGTACCGGGAGCGGCTCTGCGGGGCCCGGGCGCTCAGGGGTACGGAGATAATGAGAGGAACGTTCAGGAGGGTGCTGGGGTACCTTGCCGAGGGCGGCGTACCACTGGGGAACGTACGGCCCCATCCAGATGACGTCGCCCGCCGTCACGGGGTACCAGTCGTCTCCTAGACTGGAGGGGTACGCGTCGGCGTCGGCGACAAAGGGGGGTAGCTCAAAAGCTCGAAGCGCAGCGAAGGGGGGGTACCGATAGATGCCCTCGCCCTCGAGGAGGAGGAGGCCGTGCTCGTGGTAGTGTACCTCCTTGATCGCCAGGTACTCCCCCGGCTGCGGGGGGTACGCGTTCGGTTGGTTGGGGGGTACGCCTCCAGCGGCAGGTTCGGGGATAGAGGTACGAACGTTGAAATCCATGACGTGGACGTTGAAATCGTACGCCGGCTCGACGGGGAGCAGCTTCCGTAGGATGAAGTACTCCCCTGGGGGCAGAAAAGACTCGACGTCGGACGGGTACGGGATAGAGCGCGGATGCGATGAATGTTAATGTACCCGGGACGACCTTGCCCTCGAAGTCGCGCTCGTGGCCGACGATGACGCGCGGGTTGCCGCCGGGCAGCGGCGCGTGCGTCCGCTCGTACACGAGGACCTGTACCCCCCCGGCCGTTCCGTTTCAGGTCGGAGAGCCCCGCAAAGGGGGTACGTGTACGCGCGCGGACCGAGGCGACGCCCTCGGCGGCGAGGTTAAAATTAGAGTCCGGGGGGAGGTAGCAGAAGGCGCCCGGGCCCTCCAGCCTCGTCTGGTTCTGCGTTCCGGCCTGAAGGAGGGGGCGCGGCGGGCGGGGCGTCAGCTTCTCGAGGTCAGGCGCTCCGTGCTCGGCGGGTCGGAGCCTCGGGGCGACCTTGAAGAGGCTACCCCCGGAGGAGAAAGAGAGGGCCAGAGAGCCGCTGAGGACGTACACGAAGCGCTCGGCGCCGGCCGGCATCCAGTTCGTGTACCCGCCGTCCTCCAGCGTCGCCACGTACATCAGGAACTGCGCGCCCATCGCTGCGGGCGCGAAGGTCAGCCGGGGCGGAGCGGCGGCGTTTCAGCGGGCGCGGGCATGCACCGGGGGAGATGTACACCACCGCCGACGTCTTGGTCCAGCCCGGAAGCGGGGCGCCGACGCGGCTCTCGGGCGTAACGAGCGCGTAGTCCCTACTGGGGCCGTCGGCAGCACGCGGCGGGGCGGGCGGCCCGCGCCTGGCCGGCGGCGGCGCGCGCACCGGCGGACGACGCTACGGGTGTAGCCGGGCAGCGCCGTGATGGGACGCGGCACGTGCGTGATGTGGGAGGTCAGCGGGTCATAGTTCGCAGCCTGGCCGAACGCTTCGTGGCCCGGATAGGCAGTCTCTGCCCGCGGCGTTAGGCGGCCGGCCGCTGCGGCAGGAGCGCCGGAAACGCACCCGCGTTGGCCGAGGCCGAAAGAACTAGCACGGCGGACAGGAGGAGCCCGAGCAACCGCTCCATCGCACTTGAGCCGGGTATCACTATACCCAGTTGGCGAGATGGCGGGCCCAGCAGCAGCCGGCGCGAAGCCGCCGCGCAAGCAGTCGCCCCTGACCAAGCTGTACCTCATCATATACAACCTGGGGATGGTCGGAGGCTGGGGATACCTGCTGTTCATCATGGCGAAGCACTTCTCGGAGAGCAAGGGCGAGATTGGCAACCTGTGGAAGAAGATCGAGATGCCCCTGAAGGTTCGCAAGGGCCTGCCACGTGCAGCGCGCTCCGCTCGGCCGCGCTACCGGCGCCAACCCGCGCGAGCAGATCTTCCAGACGGGGGCCGTTATGGAAGTGCTGCATGCGATGTTCGGCGTCGTCCGCAGCCCCGTCTTCACGACGGCGCTCCAGGTCGCGTCGCGCGTCGGCCTCGTCTGGGGCATCACCAACATCTCGACCGCGGTGCGGCGCCCCGCCCCGCGCCGCCGCCGCCGCCGCCCCCGCTCGCGTCGATCGATGCACACCTCATCTCGCGGCCGCACGGCTGACGCCCCGCGGCGCCTGGAAACAATCAGGCCCAGACCTCGGGCTTCCTGGCGCTCATGGTCGGCTCCTGGAGCCTTGTGGAGGTCCCCCGCTACCTCTACTACGCCTGGGCAATCGTCGCGCAGGTCAGCTCGCTCGCTCGCTTGTCGCTCCTCCCGCCCGCCGCCCGCCCGCCCGCTGACCCCCCCGCAGGTCCCGTACCCGCTCCTGTGGCTTCGCTACTCGCTCTTCGCGATCCTGTACCCCACCGGCATCACCGGCGAGGTGATGTCGATCTGGGTGAGCCTGGAGACGCTCCAGAAGTTCACCAAGTTCGACCTGGTGCTCCCGAACGCGTACAACTTCTCCTTCTGCTACTACTACGCCGTGCTCTTCGCGCTCGCGACCTACATCCCCGGGTCGCCCACCATGTACAAGCACATGGCCGCCCAGCGCAAGAAGTACCTCGGCAAGCCTAAGACCGCGTAGTGCTAGCGCTAGCCGCTGAGCCGCCCCGCGTCTCGGCCCCGCCTCAGGCCTAGGCTTCTGGATTTGCAGTTCATTTCACTAGCTAGCTTTCGAATTCGGCGGTATTTGCCTCGCCGCGGGGCGCCGGGGCGCCGCTGCCCCTAACGACGTCAAGATCTACGCACACGGTATACGCTAGCTGTAGGCGGCACTACCCGTGCACATGGGCCCTGCCACTGGCTACCAGGGCTGGGGCGCGTTGACTAACGAACTTCGTTGTAACGGCGGCATCGAACGCCCTCTCGAACCTAGCACTAACAACGAATTAAAGCTGAAACAATGAGCCTCGGAGAGATACACTCTAGCCCTGTGACTCCAAGGAAAACCGTCTAGGCGGCTGTTACTGCTCTCAACGAAAGAAGAAAGAACGGAAACTAACAATTATTGATTCTACAAGTACAAGTTATTATACACCCTAGTTTTCGACCGCCAATCAAAAAACGCCACTACACACTGACCTGCATGTCGGAGCGAAACGCAAAAAGAACACTACACGAAAGCTAAGCTCAAAGAAGCGAAAGCGAAGCTGTACATGCAAAGGAGAAAGGGTGCCCGGCCCCCTTGGAGGCTGGCCACGGGTGGAATTTAGGGCGCCGCCGGCGGCTGTGCGGTCTGCGCCTTCGTCCCCCCTCGTCCACGGACCTCGCAGTCAGATCAAATCACCAGATCCAGCGGGCGGCGTGCGGGCCGCGGGTGCCGAGCTCCAAGCGGAAAGTGACGCGGCGTCCGCCGCGCAGGGCGACAATCTGCACGCGGTCCCGCCACGCGTGCGCGTACAGCTGCCGGAAGGTTCGAATTTGAATTTGAATTCGAATTCGAATTCGAATTTGAATTCGATCGCACCGCGCGGCCGAGGTCCAGGCGCCCGCGGATTTCGGTCCCGTCGAACACGATGACGCGGTCCTGCGGCCGCAGCCCGCCCTCGAACGCGGCCGAGCCCTCCAGGACCTGAAAAGGGGGGTACGCGGTTCGGCGGGGGGTACGGACGGGGGAGGGGGGTGGGGGCGCACGTTACGGATCGGGGCGCCGGGCGCGCGCGTCTCGTCGTGGTCTGCGGGGAAGGCGTGCGCTCAAAACGGTGCCGACGGGTACGCAAAAGGCGAAAACGCGTACCCGGGTCGACGGTGACGCCGAGGAACGGGTCGGAGAGCTTCTGGCGCCGCGTGAACACGTCCACGAGGCGCACGACCTGCGGGGGTACGTCAGCGTCGACGGCGTCCTCCGGGGGTACGCGAACGCGGAGGGAGGGGTACGCGCCTCGTCGGCGGAGAGAGCGAGGGAGACCTGGGAGAGGCTGGAGGGCCAGGTCTGGTGGGACCCGAGCCCGGAGCGGATCGCGCTCTCCCGCTGCGAACGAAACGCTTGGGGGAGGGGGTACGAGGGGATGGAAGGGGAGGGGGTACCGAGATGCCGATGTGGTTGACGCCGACGACCTCGCCCCGCGAGTTGACGAGGGGCCCGCCTGAGTGAGGAGGGGGGCGAGGGGGTTAGGAGGGCGGAGGCACGGAGAGAGGGGGGCACGGCGCAGCGCGCTAGGCGAGCGCAGAGAGGCGGGAATCGGAGCTCCCACTCTAGTCGCCCCTCGAGCCGAGTCCCGGAGCGCGAATCGAAGCGCACCGGAATAGCCGCCCCTCTAGCCGCCCGTTCCCCTCTAGCCGCCCTCTAGCCGTCCCTAGCCGCCCCTCTAGCCGCACCGGAGTAGCCGCGCAGGATCGGCGCGTCGGTCGCCAGCACGCTCGCAGAGTGGCCCAGCCACATCTGGGGAGGGAGGGAAGCAGCGTTAGACGAAGGCGGAGGGTTCGTGGGCTGCTGCTGGGTTCGAGCGCGGGCCCGGGGCTAAATATAGCGCACCGTGTACCCGGGGAGGTTCGAGAGGACCATGCCCGAGCAGACCTGTGCACGCGCGCGGCTCGGCTCAACTCGGCTCGGCTCGACGCTCAGCGAATTCGGTGGTGGTTTTCATTCTAGATCTCAGGAGCGATCGGATTCTATTCCCCCGGGGGTCTCCTGGCGACCCCGGCATCCCCCTTGCTCAACTACTGAGTTGGGATAGCTTCTAAACGTGGGAGCAGGCCTCCGAATGCATTGCGCATTGCGCGGGCCTCAGAATGTAAATGAGAGCGGAATGTATGGATGTGAGAGCGCACCGAGTTGGTGATGTCCTCGCGGTCGGGGTGCCGCACGGCGAAGACGCGGCGCGGGTCCGCCGTCCGCGCGAACTCACTGCGGGGAGAGGGGTGAGGGGGAGGACGGGGAGGAGGGGGAGGAGGGCGGACGTGAAGGCCGAGCCCAGGCGGTCGTCCGAGTAGGACTCCGAGGGGAGGACGCCCTGCCGGAGATTCGAATTCGATCCGGGAGGAAGCGGAGATCGATCAAGGGGGGCCGCGGGGCCGGGGGGGTACCTTGCCGAGGAGGCGTGCGACGGGTACGGCGTCGGTGGCGGGCGGCGGGCTGGTCCCGATGCGGGCCGACTCCACCCAGGCCTGGCGGCGTGGAAGATAGTTAAAGGCAGAGGCAGAGGCCTGGGCCTAGGGTCGGGGGAGTCGGCGTAGGGGGTACCGGGAGGCGGCCGCCGGGGGTACAGGCGCGCAGGACGGCGAGGTCGCGCGCCGCGTCGGTGCCGATGATGCGGCAGGGCACCCGCACGCCCTGCGGCCCGCGGTCGGCGAGGGGCGGGTCAGAGACTCAGGGCGGGTAGCAGCTGTCGAAAACGAGGGGACCTGGGTGTGGATGACGACCGTGCCGCCGGGCCCGGCGGCGGCCGCGACCACGTGCTGGCACGTCACGTCATCAGTTTCGACGGGTAAGACGCGAGCGCGCCGCAGCTCACCTGGCACGTCACCACGATGCCCCGCGCCCGGTCGTAGACCCACCTGCGCGCGGCTCGGCTCAGCTCAGCCGCCCCAGCCGGCTGGCCGGCCTGACTGTGCCCGGCCGCCCCACAAGGCTTCGCCGAGCGCACCCGGTGCCGGTGGACGAGGCGCCCTTGGAGCGTGAGCCCTTGGGGGCCTTGGCGGCGGCCGTGACCGTCACGACGGAGCGGAGGAGGCGCTCGGCGGCGCGCCGGTCCGCGATGCCGGCGCGCAGGAGGTCGTCCACGACCCGCCGCTCCTCCGCCGTCGCCCGCGGCTGCTCGAATCGGCTCAGATCAGATCTGATATGAGGTGACGCGATCAGATCCGATCGTACCTGGGGGTTCAGGGCGTCGAGCGCGAGGATGAGGGTCATCGCCCAGAGAACGTTCATCTCGATGGTCGCGAGGACGCTCGGGTTCGTCTCGCGCGAGAGGAGGTACCCGGCGAGGCCCGAGGCCACGGCGGCGAGGCCCGAGGCCGTGCGGTTCGAGAAGGAGGACGAGGAGCCGCCCCCGGCCTCGCCCAGGGCCGAGCGGAGCTGCCAGACCACCGCGAAGAGCGCCAGGGACTCCAGCACGAGAGCGAGGCCGTGCCCCTCCGGCAGCGCGAGCCGCGCGATCCCCGCCACCTGCTCCGCCGCCGCCGCCGCCGCCGCGAGGGAAAGGGACGCCACAAGGGGAGCGCTCAGCGGGAGAACGTTGACCGCGGCCGGCGCCGGCGCCGGCACCGGCATTCTGCGGGGCGCGCGGAAGCTTTGGTCCGAGGCGTGGGGAACGAAAGATGGTGGGAGAACACACCTCGCCGGTGCCGCTCCGAAGAAGGCGCGGCGCTGACGGAGAAGGAGACCTCCGCTGGCGGCGGCGCCGCAGCGAATGCGGGTCGGCGTCGCGGCGGGCCGCACGGTCCGCATGCTCCAGCCCGCGGTGGCGGAAGGAATCATTGCAGCACGGCAGCCGATCGCCGGCGCCACCGCAAAAAGGGCTCGCCGCGCCGCGCCGGTGGTGGCGCCGGCGGCCGCCGTCGCACCCATCCACGGAGCGGACGCGGGGGCGTCAGGAAGCGCTGCGTAAAAGATCAGTGATTGTCTGCCACGCGTAGCGGCGATCATGCGACGGCCGCCGGCGCACCAATGGCAACTCGGGACATGACGTCGACGGGCAGGTCAGCACTCGCCTCGCGTCTCTCAGTCAAGCTCGCAGCGTAAAACCTGCACGCATGCAACGATGTCAACAAAGGCAAATCGCTCGTGTGCCCCCCACTACTCGCGGGGCGCGGGCCCCGGTCAACGCGACGGGCGCGGGCGCCGGGGCGCCGGGCGCAAGGAGCAACCATTAAAACGTGCTCTATATCAATTTCTATGCCGTAACTGGCCGCGGGATGCTGGTCGGCCGCGCAGGGGAGCCCGCTGAATGGCCGTAACGCTGACCTTGTCAAGGTCTGGGGGTTGGCGTGGGGGTGGCGCAACTGCCGCTGCAGGACCTCCTGCACTCCACTTCACTCGCGAATTCCGCGGCGGCGAGTCGCTCGACGCGTCGGCGGGCTCGCAAAGTCTCCTATCGGCGTACCCCTCTAACGGCAGGCCAGAGTCGTGGCCTATACGTGTTTACGCGGCGCTTCAGCAGCCCCAAAGGCGCGGGCAATCAAAACGCAGGCATATATCGCATCGAGACAGCGCTTGAGCACGGCACGCGATGGCGGACGACGACGAGGTCGAGCAGACGCTGTTCCTCTGTCGCGAGGCATTTGTGTACAAAATCCCTCCGCGTGCGACCTCCGGAGGCTACCGAGCGAACGACTGGGACGTCAACAAGTGCGTGCCCCACTTTGCTGCGCGCCCGCAGGCCTCACTCGCTTTGCAGATGGGTTCGTCGACTAGCTCGCCTGGGCGCCATTCCAATGCACCCTAGCTGCGCGCTTGAGCTGTCGCTTTGCCCTCTGCTCCACCATTCGAGCTAGCTGGTCACCGCCCGCGCTGGTCCCTTTGCTGACTTCATCACTAGATTTGGAGTGGAAGGTGTAAGATCGTGTCGAAGGGCATCACGTGCAGCATCATCCTCGAGGACGGCGGTGGTTCGCTATCTCGCTGCCGTCCTCGCCGCCGCTCTAAGTGTTCCCGCTTGTGCAGGCCAGCTGTTCGCGACGTGCCCTATCAATGTGTCTGGCAACGGGCCGGAGTCTGTCGAGGTGCGGCATCCAAGCTGCAGCAAGCGCCTTCGCGCTGACCGTCGCGTTTGTACAGGCGGTCATTGATTCGTCTCGCTACTTTGTGCTGCGCATTGAGGACGGGAACGGAAGGCACGCGTTCATTGGCCTTGGTTTCAAGGACCGCAGCGAATCGTGCGCTTCTCTCGCTGTCGATCCTTGTAGCTACACCACTCACGCCAGAGCGCGCAGCTACGATTTCAACGTTGCGATGTGAGAGTCGTTTCTCTTTTCGAGCTGCGCTGCCTCTGTTTTGGCTGATTTCCGCGTTCCGCCTGCCGCGAACAGTGCCGACCACCTGAAGTGCGTCCGGCCGGCTCCCGTCGCATCCTTCCGGGCTCAGAGTGCTCGCAGATACGCGAAGCGCGTGCGGGAAGGTTCTAAAGAAGAGAAGGTGACCGGCCCGAAGATCGACTACAGGCGAGCCGGCCCGCGCTCGGCCATGCTCGCCGCGCGCCGCTGACGCCCGCCCAGTTTGAAAGAGGGACAGACGATCCGCATCGACTTGAAGGCGAAGGAAGGAAAGAAGGCGACAGTGACGACCGGCAGCTTGCTGAGCGACGGGGCAGCCCCGGCGACGCCGCTGCTCGCCCCCCCGCCCCCTGGCAAATCCCACACCGTACCCGTCCTCAGGTAATCCAGTTCCCGCTTCTTCGGCCTTTCTCCGCTCATTTTGCGGGACGGCAGGCCACCCCCCGGCTCGGCCCCGACACGGGTGCCGTCCGCGGCGGGCGGGGCCGCGCCCAAGTCCTCCGGCGGCAGCGCCATGGACGACCTCCTCGCAGACCTCACCGCGCCCGCGCCGGCGCCCGCGGCTTCAGCCGCCGGCAGCTCGGCGGCCCTGCTTGGGATGGGCGCTTTCGGGTCGGCGCCGGCGCCGGCCGGAGGGGCGGCGGCGCTCCTGGGCGGGCTGGCGGGCCCGTCGAGCCAGCCGATGGCGGCACAATCGATGCCGGCGACGGCGCTGGCGGGCATGGGGATGCCGCAGCAGATGGGCATGCCGATGGCGGCGCAGTCGATGCCGTCGGCGGCGCTCATGGGCATGGCGGGCGCGTCGGCACCACGGCCCGCCACGGCGGCCGCCGGCGGACCGATGATGGGCATGATGGGGTCCATGCCGATGGGCATGGGGCAGCCCATGATGCCGCAACAGCAGCAGCAGCCGGCGATGATGGGGATGATGCCGATGGGCGGCATGGGGCAGCAGCCCATGGGCGGCATGCAGCCGATGATGCCGATGGGCGGAATGATGGCGCCCCAGCAGGCGGCCCCCATGATGCCCGGGATGGGCATGGGCACGATGCCGGCCGGCATGACCGGCGCGCACCAGTCGGCCCCCGCCGGCCCCGCCCACGCCGCGAACCCCGCCGCGGCAGCAGCCGCGAATTTCGCATCCCTATCCCTCGACGACCTCCTGAAGTAGGCTTTCAGACTCTAGGTAGTGCTCTCCATAATAGAAACGAGCTGTTTAATATCGAGGGACGACGTCGACTGCTGATATTCATTCATTCATGCGAAAGTTCATTCCAGAGTCCAGCCCGACGTGGGGGTCTGGGCCCTGGCTTCGAGATCGGCTGAAACACTCAGGCTAGCTAGCTATAGCAATTAATGACGGAAACTTAAAATGCATAAGGGGAAACCATTAGCACCTACGAGGCTACCTGCAGATCTAGAGCTCGAGCCTCGGAGGTATTGACACTATAGCTAGCTATAGTGCGTACTACATATCGGAATAGAAACTCAGTGACTCGCAACAATGGATCGCGACCGATCCTCACTCACTATGAAAGCGATAAGATGGATAAATCATCGGGCACACCGGAACCGATTCCGCGCTCGCTAGTGCTACAGGTATGTGCAGAACGAAGTAAGGGTCCGGGAGATCCCCACGAAAACTGCCTAGAGGCTGCTTGCCCATAATAATTAGGGCGCCTCTAGCTGAACTCAGGCCTAGTTATAGCTACAACTATATAGCTGACCCTACGGAATTCGCGATGCGAATAAACTATGTAAAACGGCTAACATCGCGAGAAATATTACGTGGAGGCTTAGCGCCTCGCTGGAAGGCAAAACTGCAGCGGCGGGGGCGGGCGGGGCCCGCCTGCCGCGTAGATCTAATCTACAAATACAAGTATAGGTGCGGAAATAACTCTTCCGATGTATACGCCGGCCTCGGATCTAAATATAGGGCTCACATGCGGAGGCGTGTGAGGAACTGCGCGGGGACGGCGGCGGCGGCCGAGACGGCGGCGGCGGCGGCGGCGTCCTGCCCGGCGGCGGCCGCCGCCTCGTCCTCGTCCTCCGGGCCCGCGGCCGCCTCGTGGATGTGGATCTGGTGCGGTGTCGTGATTAGCGAGTGGAAGCCTTTACAAGCTTCATAGTTAGGGGGCGGGGCGGGGCGGGCGGGGGCACCTTGGGGCCGAGGGGGCTCTCCTCCGTCGCCAGGCCCCACTCCGGGTTGCTCGGCGCCCCGATCCGAATGTCCTGCGCCCAGAGTTCAGAGCGTGCTCGGAGCTTCGGAGGAACGTTCGCTCGCCTTGAGGGCCGGCATGGTGCGCGCGGTGGCGAGAAGGCGGTGGATCCACTCGGGCCGCTGCGCCATGATCCCGTCCGTGAAGAGGACGGTCTCGAGGCGCGGGCAGCCGGCGAAGGGCGCCAGGTTCCACGTCCCGCTCTCCATGACGAGGCGCCGGAGCGCGGGGAAGTGCGGGTTGGCCCCGCCCTCGTGCCTCGCCTCGTCGCCCGGCCCGCCGCACACGATCCGCTCGAAGTTGACCTCGCAGTGGTGCAGGCTGACGCTCTCCAGGTGGGGGAAGACAGCCGGCTGGCCCCGGAGGATGCGGGCCCGCCGGCGGACAGAGGCGGCGCTCTGGAACTCGCCCAGGTGGAGCTCACGCAGCGTGCGGCGGACCGAGAGGATGTTCTCGACGCACTCGCCGCCCCCGTTCAGGTTCTTAACCTCCAGGCCCTTCGCGATCAAACGTTAGGGGAGAACAACCGGGGGGGGGGGGAAGAGGGGGGTACCTCGAGGCGCTGGAGGAAGGGGAGCGACGCGAAGGGCTCGGAGACGAGCTGCGGGCAGCACTGCGCGCGGCGTTCAGTTTAGGTCCGGGGGTGGGGGGGGTACGAGAGCGGCGCACGGTGACGCTGAGGCGCTTGAGGTTGCGGAGCTCGCGGAGGGCGCCGAGGTGCTCGTCGCGGACGTCCAGGGCGTGCAGGCGAAGGTTCTCCAGGCGAACGAAGTTGGGGCCCGCGAGGCCGCCCAGCTGGAAGAACGAGAGCGGCGCCGCCCCTGAGCCGAGGTCAGCGTGGAGGGGTAGAGAGGCGAGCGAGCGAGCGAGCGAGGGCGCGGCGTACCCGGGACGAAGTCGAGCTCGAGGGTCGAGAGGCGGGCGGGTACGTTTAGGAGGGCGTCGAGGCTCACGTCAGCCACGCGGTGGACGCGGATCGAGCGCACTGCCTTGTGGCCCGCAGAGTTCATGCTGCGGCGGACGAAAGTGAGCGCGCGGCGATCAAATCGCGAGGCGGCCGCGGGGGTCCGGGCGTCGGCGCGCGCACAGGCGGACGAGCCGATGGAGAAAGGCCGAGCACTCCTCAGCGGAGACGCGGCGCGGGTTGTCGAACGTGACGTCCTGCACCGCCTCGGGGTGTGCGTGCTCCAGCAGGCGCAGGTACACGCGCTCGTCGGCCGCCGCCGCGTCGGCGATGACACGCGGGCACATCTTCAGGGGCGAGCACGCGATCTGCTCGCAGACCCTTCAGAAAGAGAGCGATTCACGCGTACGCTCGGGGCGCACTGCGAAGGCATGGAGAAGGCGGGAAACGTCGCCCTCGGCGGCGGCGCCATCGGAGAGCGCGGCGTCGATCTCCTTGCGCAGGGCATCGGCGGCTTCCGCAGAAGCGCTGGGAAGGTCCGCGATGACAGCGGAGAGGAGCGGCGAAGGCCGCAGCTGCGGCAGCAGCACGCGGAGGATCCAGTCGAGGTCGGGCAACTCTTTCGGCTCGACCGCTTCTCTGAGGAAGTGAAGAACAAGCGCATTGACGCCGTTTGGCCTGCGCGGCGCGCGCGGGGAGCGCGCAGCCGCGGTCAGCAACGAAACGGCGTTCAACGGTCGCACTCGATTGCAAGAGGGCAACGCACAGGAGCGAGACGCGCTTGATCAGCTCAGGATTGATGTTAGACGCGAAGAACTGGACTAAATCATCGTGCTCGAGGCGGTCGACAGCCTGCGCCGGCGGGCGATAAGATGATGAGCGCGGGAAGCAGCCAGGCAGCACAGCAAGGCTGCGGGCGGGCTCGGGGACACAGAGTAGGCGCTCTGCCATCTAAACAGAGGCGAGTTTGAGCTTGCGCGCAGACCTGGGCGTCGAAGACGACGTCCTCGAGAATCTCATCGTCGTGGAAGGTCTCATCAAAGTCCTCCTCGGAGAGGCCCACGGATTCCAAGCGATCTGTTCTTGGGCTATACTGCATGATCTCCTCCTCGTCGGGCTCGGCCAGAACCTTGTGGAGCGCGCGCGCCAGCTTCGCCGCGGCGGCGCGCCACGTCTGCTGCGCCCCGGCCACAGCGTCCACTGCATGCATATGTGACGCTGCATCTTTGGCGAGCCTTTGCGCAAGCGTCTCCGAAGTTGCCACTGTCTTCATGCTAGCTGTCTGCTCTGGTTCTCTATCAATGCGGGAGCCCCGCGGCCGGCCTGAAAGCCGTGGCGGAAATGGATGCCCGCTGCTGCTTCTTCTCGCTCGCTGCTCGCTGCTCGGGTTGCGCAATGCACGTCGGATCAATTTCGCATGCACGTATAAAAGGCCGGCCGGATGCGCAGCGACTTCGTTCGCAGAAACGCGTACGGTGAATTTGACGACTTATGGGGGGTACAGGCCGTCGAAACTTCAGCAAAACCGCGGCCACTACCACATCCCGCTTCAACCTCCAAGCGGCCTGGAATTCTGTCTGGTCGCTCAAGTAGGCTGTAGTATAGCCTCTAGAGCGCTAGATCGCCCCGCGCTGTTGCACTGCCACGTGGGAAGCGCTACGTATACCGGTCACTGCGGTCAGCGCCCCGCGCGCTCGTCCCCGGCATAATCGATCTGACGTGGAGGCGTGCAGGATGCGGTCGGTCAGCGGCGCGCGCGAAAAGGAACCAGCGAGTCGGATGCTCCGTAGCAGCTGCCGTTTCGAATTCGCGGGGCGAACGACGACAGCAGGCGGCTCCAGCGACTGCGCGGGCTTGCAATGCATATAGCAGCGCCGGGAGGATGCGGCCAATCGCTCGGTGCCGGCCGCGGCCTCGCCGGCGCCCTCGCCGCGGCCGCTCCTCGGAGTCCCCACCCCGCTCGAGCGCATGGGGACTCCGGCGCGAGGAGACGCGTACGGCTGCAACATCAGGCCCTACCGTTGTCCGCGCATCCATCTGATGGAGTCTGGAGGCTGGCAGTCCTCGCTGTTCTGATTATGAGCATGACCGGACTGGTCTCAGCGCTGACCATGGCCCCGCCCCCGTCGCCGCAACTCGAATCGTGGAGGACGATGGAGTTCGAATCGTACGAGGCCATGGCGAGCCATTCGCCGCTCTGGGAGTCGGCGCAGCACAGCAGCCCGTGGGTCCGCGGACCGGAGACGGCGCTCCCGGACGACCTCGCCGTGCCGGGGCTCGCGCGCGCGCTCGACGACGCCCTCGAGCTCGCTGCGCGGCGCGGCGCGGACGCGGAGATCGGAAACACGCACCCGATCGTGGTCCGCAGAGCTTCTCGCGGATCAAATCTGATCGAGCTGACCCGCCCTGCCCGCGGCCCTCGGCAGTACATCTTCTCGGTGCACAAGACGGAGGAGTACGCGGAAAGAGCGCGCATGTGGTTCGTCCCGTGGCTTCCGGCGCCGCCGCCGCCGCCGCCGCCGCCGCCGCCGCCGCCGCCGCCCGGCCCTCGCGCATTCCCAGCTCGCGGCCCCCGAAGCCGTTGAACTGAACTAATGCGCGTCCCGCGCAGGTTGAAGACGGTGCGAGACGGGGCCTCGGGTTGATCGCGCTGGCTCGCGAGGGCTGACGCGGCTCGCTCTTCGGCCCGGCGCGGCAGCTGCGGAATTCGATCCGGTCCATGGAGCAGATCCACATGGGCGCCCCCGCGCTCGTCGTCACGACCAACGAGTCCGCAGTCTTGTCCGCTCTAGCTGAGCGGATCGAATCTGATCGAATCTTTCAGGTTCGTGTGCGAGGGCGTGAAGGACACGTCGGTCTCCTGCTTCGTGGACCGCTCCCGCGCGGAGGAGGGCGGCCGCTGGCTCGAGCAGGTCTCCCTCCCCCCTCCTTGGCCCCGCCCACCCTATCTATCTATCTAAACTCCTCCTCAGCTCAACCTGAAGCTGCTGTACCTGCTGAACGCGGCGGCGCTGGGGGCGGACGCGGTGCTGGTGGACGCCGACGTCGTCTTCGTGCGGGACCCGACGCACCTCTTCGCCCGCCGCGCCTTCGGCCTCGAGGCCCGCCCCCCCGCCCGCCCGCCCGCCCGGCCCTGGCCCGACCCGGCCCATCTATCGATGTCTAGCACGGCTCCTTCGTGCCGTTATGACTAGCCCAGGACGAGCGCGTCCCGCCTCCCGGAAGACATAGACCCTGATATCTGCCTAGATCTAGAGGCTAGCTATCAGCACGCTTAACGGGCGCCTCGTGCTAGAAGGGCAGAAGCGAGCAGCATAGCCCCGCCGCCGGCGCCGCCGCCGCCCCTTCCGGCCTCCGGCCTGCCCCTTCGAATTCGACGGCCGCGAGCTGAGCTCGGGCCCCCCGCGCAGGTGCAGACGGAGGGGTTCCTGGGCACGAAGCGCATCCCGGGGCAGGCCTTCGAGGAGGTGCGCCTGCAGCTTAGCTTAAGGCTCGATCTCTTGTCTCTAGGGTTTCTAGCTTGCTGGCCTAGTTTCTAGCTTATTTCTAGGGTTTCCAGCTTATAGCAAGGGTATCTAGCTCTTTCTTTTCGGGGCAGGCCTTCGAGGAGGTGCGCGGCGCCCCAATCATAAGGATCGAGATCTGAAAGATCTAGATCTAGAGAGACTCAAGGACCGCGCCCCTGCCCGTCCCCCAGCTAGAGTCTGAGATAGATCTGGAGAATAGAAGATCGGTCTCCAACGCCGCTCGGTGCTCATCTGAGCCGCGCCCGGCCCGGCCCGGCCGCCGCAGGTCAACGCGGGATTCGTGTACGCCCGAAGCGACCCGGACACCGTCCGCTTCCTCGTCGAGGTGGGCGTACCCCCCTTCCTCCCTCCCTCCCTTCCTCCATTTTTTCCTCAGCCTCTCTGTTCCCGCAGGCGTACCGGGCGCGTTGGCCGGCGTGCACTGTGCAGGCGCCCGAGTCCTCCCCGCCCCGCCCCGCCCCGCCCCGCCCGCCCCGCCACGCTCCTCTGAACCCCGGCCCGGCCCGCAGTGCGCGCTGAACCGATTCATGCGCGAGCTGGTGCGTCTCTTCGCTATCCCCCCCCTCCCTCCCCCCCTGTCCTCCTGCTGAGGTTTCGCCCTGGCCCGGCAGTCGCCCCGGATCGACGAGGGGGCGCGGGTGCTGACGTTCCCGCGCCACAACGTCGCCGTGCACCTCCTCCCCACCCTCCTCTTCCCCGCCGGTGCGCCCGCCGAGAAGCCTCGCCCCACGCCTCAGAGGGGACCTTCGCTTCAGCCCTGGCCGGGCCTTCGACCCCTCAGCCTGAGCCTAGACCTTAGTGGGTGGCCTTCTTTTCTTAGACCTTCTCTACTCTACTCTCCCTCGTCCCATCATTCTCTAACCCGCGCGAGGGTCCGCCCTGACCGGGCGCGGCGCCGCCAGGGATGGAGTTCTTTTGGGTGCGGGCCCCGCTGCGCGCCGGCCTCCGGCCCTACGTCGTCCACGCCAACTGGCGCGCCCCGCCCACCCCCCCCCCCCCCCCCCCCCCCCCCCCTCTCTTTCCCTTTCTTCGCTCTGAGCGGGCCGGGGGGTACAGGGCGGTGCGGGAGGAGAAGGTGCACGTGCTGCGCGACTTCGGCCTCTGGTTCGTCGACCCCGAGAGCTACTGGCGCGGTGCGTACCCCGGGGGGCTCGGAGGGGGGGGGGGGGCCTGCACGCTCGCCCTACCGACGCACGCCCCCGCCCGCAGGCCGCTTCCTCATGTACGAGCCACCGGGCGACACGGCCACCTTTCGGGTGCGCCGGCTTAGACAGCGCTGCCGCCCCAGAGCGTTCAGCTTAGACCGGCAGACACAGTTGCACAGTGCCTTGAGCTTAGGTCGGCAGTCAGAACGGAAGCCTAGCTTTGAGCAAACTTAGAGCTCACCGGCTTCTTTCTTCCCCGAGCTTATCGAGCGGGCAGGACGAGATCGACGCGCTCTCGCGGGCGCTCGCGCTCTCCGCCGTAGCCAGGCGGACCCTCGTCCTGCCCCGGTGCTCCCGCCCGCCCTCCAGAGAGCGTGGCTGCCGCCGCGGCTGACGGCGCCGGCGGTGGGGCCGCGGGGCGCAGGTTCCGGTGCCGGCACATGGGCCCCGAGCTGCACGCCCTCTTCGCGGTGGGCGAGGAGTGGTGCAGCGCCTACTACTTTCTCCAGGCCTGCCCGCCCCGCCCGCCGGCCGCCGGCCGTCCACCCCCGCGGCTGACGCCCCCGCCCCCTCCCCCTCAGGTGCAGCTGCTTCAGGACGCGTTCAGCATACGCGAGTCCTCTTTCTTCGGGCGCATGCCGCGCCACGTCGGCCTCACCTTCGCCCAGGCGCCCCCCCCTGGCTTCGAGCTCGGCCGAGTCCCCTAGGCCCTCGGCTGATTGCTCGCCCGCCCGCTCGCCAGGCGCACATCGGGCGGCAGAACGAGGGGAGCATCCAGCGCGTCCTCCGCGAGGCGAGGCCGCCCCAACCTCCCCTTTCTCGAGCCCGAGCTCGAGCCGGCCCGAGCGGCCGGCGCGTGCGCAGACGGAGGGGTACGACGTGCTGCAGCTGGGGCAGCTGCAGGGGACCTTCTACTTCGAGAGCGCCGCGGAGCTGCAGCGCGTCGCGGGGCTCCTGCCCGCCGCCGTCACCTGCTGCCCGACCCTCACCGCCGCCCTCCGCGTCCTCAACCTCACCGGTGGCCCTAGCCTGGCCTTTGTGTCTCGCTGGCCGCGATCGCGCTGATCGGGGCGCGCGCGCAGAGGCGTGGCCGTTCACGACGGGCTGCCACGAGCGCGCCTCGGGCCGCGGCTTCTCCTGCGCCTGACCGCGACCGGTACCCGCTCGAAGCCCCTGCCCCTGCAAAGAAGCCCCTGCTGATCTCAGCATCATCTTAGTCGCATAATTAGTTAAGGAGCCCCTGCTGATCTTAGCATCATCTTAGTCGCTGAGTCATCTTAGTCTTAGTCTTAGTCATTGTCTCTCGGTAGTATCGTAGTATCGATCGGTAGTAATCGACTTACGTATCGTACGTATCGAAATCGTAGTTTCGATATCGATATCATGGAATCATTTAATCGACGGCAGTCGTGCTAGTACTATCCTAGTACTATACTATTTTTAAGTACTAGTCGTATAGACTCAGTAGTTATAGACTCAGTAGTTATATCAGTATATACATAGATAGTTGAAAGTTGGTCTTATCTGAAGTTTCAACGATCGATATCGATATCGACATATACAGCGCTCGCGCTCGGGTATTAGATATATCGATCTACGTATACTGTCACAGTGTGGCTTGCCGCGAGACTAGCTATCCGATTTGCGGGAGGCGCGGATCGGACCGGCCGGACCGGAGGCGGGAGCTCGAGCGATTCTAGATCTCTCGAGCGGTTCCGGTCCCTACCCCCCCCCCTTTCCCCCCCCCCTTGATTTTCGCGAAATTTGAATTCGGCCGCGGGCCACTTAATACAAGCTCCTCCCCTCGCCCAGGGATACGGCGTTTTGAATAGAGCTTGCTGCGCTCTGTCGAGTGGCCTTCCAGCGATGGAAGGCCGAAGCCGCAAGCGTCAGCTCGACGCCGGCGACGTCGACGTCGACGTCGACTGCGAGAGTGGAGACGTCGACAAGGAAAACCTTGGGGGCCAGCCCGCGGTCGCCAAACCGGCAATCCCGTCCTCCAAGCGTGCTCGAGCTTGCATCGGAGGAGGGAGCGGGCAATTGCAACCTTCTCGGAGCCTGAGCCTTCTCGGTGCGCAAATTTGGTCCTGCCCGCGGCCGGACAGCCCGGAAATTCGAAAATCTCCGGCTCGCCGGCTCCGCGCGCTCAAGATCTTGAATTCGTGCACGTGGTCGATATCGATCGATATCTGATCATGACAGTCCGTTACAACCGCAGAAGTTTCGAATTCTACAGCCCGGTCGTCGACGTCGACGTCAGCGGCGAATGCAGCGACCCCTGCCTTCAGCATCTACGCTTCGGCAGCCGCGGTGGGGAACTCGAGCGCGCATTCCGCAAATTCGAAGCCGATTCCTGCAGACACTTCTGAGCCCGTATTTTCGCGGGAATCCTGTGAATCCTCTTCCAGCTAGCGCTGCAGCCGCAGTCGCAGCCGCCCATCCGTATTCAAATTCAGCACCCGATGGTGTACACACAGCCGCTCCAGCGATTGCGGCGCCTGTCGCATGCATGATTATCGTGCATGCGGAGCTAGATAGTGCAGCCTTCGTGCTGCTAGATGCTAGTGCAGCCTACGTGCTGCTAGGGCCGACGTCGGCGTCAGTACGCCTCGGCCACCTCTTATTATAGCTAATACGGGTACGCCGGGCCTGTCCGGGTACACATCATTCATTAGGGATACAGTGTTACTTGCAATACTACAGAAGCGACAGCGATCCCTCGTGATCCACTGAGCCCCGTCGAGCCACGCTCGACCGGGAGCCTCCCCGCGTGCTTCCCCACTAATCCCGCACGCGACAGGCGCCACTGCTCGGAGCTGAATCTTTAAGGGTCAGGTCGGGTCGCTCGCGATCCCGCCTTCGCGCGCGCCGCGCACGCTCGCCGTAGCATCGTAGTGTCATTTCCACACGTTTAGCTCACAGTAAGCTTCCGGTCAACCCCGGTCGCCGAAAAGTGAGGGCCTGCGTTCCGGTGACCCCGGAGACTGGCTGGCTTGAGTTCTTTAATCGGAACTCTTGCCCTGCGTGCTGAAGAGCTGGCTGCGCGCCGCGCTAGAGCCGAGTCAGCCGACCGCCCTCGTGCGCGTCGAGCCGCCGAAGTTCCCCTAGGATTCGCGTACCCCGACCTGGAGAGAAAGTAGGTGGCGGGCTCCTGCCCGCTGGGCGCCTCTCCGGCTGCCGCGAATCGCCTCGGTGGCGCCTCCATCCCTCCTTTAGCTGGTTAGCCGCGCGTCCGTTAGGAATCCGCTCCGTGGGTCGGTTCGGCGAGCCACTCCAGCGGACACCAGCGGCGGCTTTAGCAGCTGCTCTCTCGTTCAGCCCAAGCACTTCTCTGCGGTAGCGATCGGCCGCCCGCGGCTATGGGGTCGGCGACCTGCGCTGCGCCCGCGCAGATGATCGCCGGTCGTGTGAGTGCACGCCCGCGTCGCGGCCGTGGGCGTCGTGGCCGCACAGATGCTTGGATTCCTGGCGAGGCGACGTGCTTCTGAGCACTCGGGCGGCCCGGGGCCTCCCAACCCCCGCTGCAGCGGATTCCGCGTGCGCACGCGCGCCAGCTGGAGGAGGTATCTCTCGGCCGAGGAGCACAGGTCGCCGGCTTCGGCCGGCGATGCTGTGCGCCCGCCGGTTTTCACCCGGGCTCTCACGGGCTCCGGTTTCCGGCCCTCCCTGGGGTTAGCTGGCTTTGCTCCCTTAGTGCGCATCTTCCCTATCAGATGGAGGGCTATAGTTCAGGCTGCGCGGCTCCAACCCCATATCCTCGCTTATACCTGGGTTCTCTCCTGTAGGCTCCCACGTCTTGAGGGGGGGTTATGGTTGCTCTGTCCTGATTTGGCTCTCTAGGTAGGAGTAAGTAGCGTTGCTAGGTGTGTGTAGGTCGCTTTCCTCAGTACAATAGCTCCACCCTGTCCGGTTTCTGATGGCTAGCATTGCGCCTTAGCCTAAATTGTTACCTTTCGACATGACACAGTCAGACACCCCAGTTACATCACTAGCTGTACTGTCTCGGTGTGTGCGAATTCAGTGATGGAAGCCGAAGTTCCCCTAGAGGGCAACTTTGTGCCATCGCCGATCCCTGGCCTGCGAGCCTGGATCGTGCTCCGGTGTGTTGCGTAAGCAGCATATCGTCGCCTGTGCCGTCGAAATCCCGCGTTTTACGCGGCGACTCGGCCTCAAAGAGCTTCGTGCTCAAATTTGATCTGTCTTGTACTTGCCACTGTGAAAGCCTGCCATGTCGCGGCTTCCGGTTGAGCTGCCGACGAGCGAGCGCGATCGCATGATCGCACTCAACTCGTCTGCACCCACGAGCGGCGTGGCCGTTCAGCAGATGACTGCTGCGGCGCCCACAGTTGATGCGAAGGGCTTGCCCTCCATCACTCCGCTGTCTGCGAACCCTACCATCGAAGAAGTCGATGAGTGGCGCCAGCAGATTAGCACTTTCGTCTCCACTCAGGTGCATAAGTATGCGTACGAGCCCGAGGGAGACAGCTGGACCAAAGTTGAAGCGCTTGGCGGCTTCATGGTCTCGCAGCTTTGCAAGGGCTCGCTGCGCTCTCAGCTGCAGCGCATGCGCGACCAGCTGAATGACACCAAGGCTTCTCTTGCCGCTCAGCGCGCGCGTCTCGCCGTGCTGGACGCCCTGCCTGCCGAGGCCCGGCTCCCCGAGACTGAGATTGAAATCCTCCAGCTTGAGGCCACGATCGCACGCCTCGACGCTGAGATTGCTGAAGGCCGCGATACCTTCCAGCGCGCTCCCGGCGTTGAGAAGTATATCATTTCGCGCGTGACGAAGGGCCTGCCCCACGTCGCCGAGGCCGCGATCAATTCCGCCTATACCGGCGAGGACCCGCTGACGTGGGTGAACTGGATCGCCCCGCATGTGCGCCACACGTGCCCGTTGGGCAAATCCTATTCGGAGCACCGTGGCACCTGATCACCGTGATTGGGAATGCGCTCTCGCGCCGCCAGACCGGGCTTGACCCGCAGTATGATAATTACGACGTTCGCGCGGCGTATTATTGGTGTTGTTGGGCCCGCTCTGCTGTGCTGTGGCTGCCCAGCTGTGCTCCCAGCCCGTGCGCTACACGCGAGATTGCCCCGAGGGGTGGTGGGGCTGTATTGGGAGCCGTGGTGCGGTCCCGGAGGGTACAGCGAGACTACTGACTGGGGTACATGGTACGAGTGGCTCGACTCAGTGGGAAACCAGGCTGGCAACATCTCCCTCACTGGTAAGACCACGTCCACGTGGTCCACATCGAAACGGCAACGACTACGCCCGCGTGGTCGGGGCCGGGACGGAAGCCGCCTAGGCCTGGCAATGAACCAAGGGCCAGAAGAGGGACAACTCTCAAAGGCCGTCCGAAAGATCGAGGGGTACGCCGAGGGAACGAGGGGTACAGGGATCTCCCTCACTGGTAAGGTGAAAGCTACCGGGGGGGATCTCCCTCACTGGTAAGGATGAAGCCACTACGGAACTGCACGAGAAAGGACAGGGATGAGAAAGAACCCGCTATCCAGGGCAGCAGCAAGGCACGAGGTCTGAAGAGGCCAAGCCACTGATGGGACCCTGGGGGCCATACAGAGAGGCACCGGCACTTGCATCCCACAGCAAGAGACCAGGCAGAAAACCACCACCCGACGGGAAAGGAAATGGGAAGACTCAAAAGAGGAATGGAGAACGGCAAAGGATGCAAGGGGGCAGGGCCCGGGGGAGATCGACGTCGGGGTACAGCACGTCAGCGACGGGGAGGGGCGGCTCGGGCAATCACGGGGCCATCTTGAAGCCTCGATTGCGAGCGGCCGCATCTGAGCAAGACAGCAAGAGGGATCGGTCAGAGCCATCCTTCCGCAGGGGCCATCACTCAGGCGGGAGGCTAGCAGCTCGGGACCGGCGAGGCAACTCTCTTCGGGGCTCCAACGGGCCATGGCAGGCTATGCGACTCATCGGATACATCATCCGGGATTGGAAGGGGCAACGCCGCATCGGATACATCATCCGTGGGCCATCGGGCAGCGATAAGGGTCACGACTGAACGGCGCGGGGGCCGGACTCCCAGTCGGTTGCGACAGACTCTCAGTCGGAAGCAATATAGACTCTCAAGGCTCATAGACTCTCAAGGCGACTGGCATGGGTAGCCGAGTCGCGGGACACGCATAGATGGTTCCCTTCTAAGAGCGAGTCTCGGGGGGCGAGCTGCTAATGCGATGGAAAGAACGAGAGAGAGCGTATCTTCAGCGTGAAGATGTAGCTTGGTCGCCGCCTCCAGTCCGTATGCGCAGGTCCGGGCGATCGCGGCCAAGTGCGCGCCGGTCTGGTTGGGCGGACTCCCGGGACGCACAGCACTCGCAGACAGCGCTCGCCTTTGGCGCCCTTGCTCACGCGCGCGGAGCGCGGCGTGCTGGGTCGCTGAGGCACGCAAGCCGAGGCTCATGCCGGAATCACCCGGCCTCCGATGCGCGATGGCGCTGATCGACGTGGAAATGACACCAGCCAGGGCTCATGAGGGATGGAGGAGTTGATCAAGGGGTGGGCGCGCGGGTCTGGTTACGGCTATCACCGAAAACCATGGCTCCCCCACTCAGGCGAACCTCCCATATTGAGCGACCCATGGCCGGCACCTCGCTAGCATCTTCGGCTAGATAGATGACCGGTCGGAAGGGCGCGTCACGTAGAACATTGATACATGTGCTGTGGTGTATCAATGCGACGTCCACTTTTGCAAAAAAAAAAAAGTGGAAATGACACCAGCTCTCGATCAGGCGGCACGGATTGCGCTGGAATCACCCAGCTGCCAAGGCTGCTGCAGGCGGCACGGGAATCACCCGACGGTCCGACGCGGTCCAGCGCGCAAGGGCGAGGGCCGGTCGCGGGGCATCACCCGGTGCTGCTGCTGACGAGCACATCGCTGCGGTCGCGGTTGGGATCGCCGTCTTCTTCTCCTCCCTCCGCTTTTGAAGATTCGGCCTCCGTGCCGATTGTCCCTCCTTCTCGTAGTCCAGCGATCGCGCGCACTCTCCACCATGTAGAATCCACGGACTCTCCACCGGCGCATGGACGTCCGCAGCGTCCGTCGACGGGGCCAGCGGCTGTCCCGGCGAGGGTATTATTGGTGTTGTTGGGCCCGCTCTGCTGTGCTGTGGCTGCCCAGCTGTGCTCCCAGCCCGTGCGCTACACGCGAGATTGCCCCGAGGGGTGGTGGGGCTGTATTGGGAGCCGTGGTGCGGTCCCGGAGGGTACAGCGAGACTACTGACTGGGGTACATGGTACGAGTGGCTCGACTCAGTGGGAAACCAGGCTGGCAACAGGCGCTCTGCGCGCGCCAGAACGAAACCACCATGACGTACATTCTGCAGGCGCTCCGCGCGGAGTACGCGCGTTATGGGGCCACGCTCACTGCCCTGCGCGTCGAGAAGATTTTCGAGGAGCAGTGCGACCGCCACGGTCGCCGGACCGTGCGCCTGCTGCAGGAGCCGTCCCAGGAGACTGAGCCCTCGGCAAAGCGCTCCAAGGGGCCGGCCGGCTTCAAGGCTCCGCCGTATGCCGGCGACGTGGATGCCACGCCAATTAAGGCTGTGAAGCCTGCAGCTGCAGCAGCGGCTCCTGCTGAGGCTGGGCGTGACCCCCCTCCTGCAGCTGATCGCGAGGCCCGGTCCCTCGTTTCTGCACATGGGTCCTCTTGGGCCGTGCAGTCTAGCTCGCCAGGCGCCCTTGCCGCTGTGATGCAGCGCATGGCTGAGCTTGGGTACCCTCAGTACCCTCCGGCTGAGTGCTGGAACTGTGCTGGCGACCCCAGTGTCCCAGCCTCCGAGCGCCTTCACTGGGCTTTCCTCTGCCCGAAGCGCCCCCCGCACGCCCCCCGCCACCCCTGGGTGCGGAATGACCAGGCGGGTGCCCCAGCTGAAGCGTACGACGAATCGTACGACGATTCATACAACGATGAGTATGAGGATGAAGCGGCAAACGAGGTCTGCGGTCGCTGCGGCGACACCGGGCACCACCACAGTGCCTGCCCCGACCCGCCGACTCGTGCCAAGGGCAAGGCCCCTCTGGCCCTGCCGGCGCCTGCTCCCACGGACGAGTAAAACTCTCTCTGGGCCTGGCCGGCTTGGGCAGCCGCCAGAGCAAGGCCCTGAAAATTTTGCGAAGCACCGCGAAATTTTTCGCCAGCCCCCGGCCTTCTGCGAAAGCGCCGGCGTGTCGCTGTAGTATAGCGGCCAGTATACCTGCCACGAGCGGGCTGTACATTTGTACATTTGTACATAAACTCTTGACGTCGGGGACGACGTTTTCCGAGAAGAGGAGTGAGGTGACGAGCCGTGAGCTCGCGCCTCCCGAGGCCTGACCTGGGCCGGCCGTACCCTAGCAACGGGTACAGCGCTTTCCGAGAGGAGGAGTCCCTCCTCTCTCTCTCGCGATTAAGAGTGTGAGTGGGCCCCGGTGCGCATCTAGCAGCCGCGCAGTGCGCGAGCACGCGATGATCATGAGCCCCTTGTAAATTTGTAAATATTTGCAAATATTGGCATCCGGTTCGCCCTCTGCGCGAAACCGAGCGTCGCGTACCCCTCCGGGAGGGTACAAGTCTTCCGAGAGGAGGAGTCCATCCTCTCTCGCGAAGCGAGCCCTGGAGCTCGCTGAAGAGGCGGCCCAACGCCCTGAGGCACGCCGGTACACACCCCACCGGGCGGCTCGGTTGCCGCCGCGGTCGTCAGTCTTCCGAGAGGAGGAGTCCCTCCCCCCCTCGAGGAGCCGATCACGAAAGGAGCAGATCGCTGCCTCAAAGAGCGCCTGTGCACGCCCCGACGAGCTGCCTGGCCGCGGCCGCAAGTGTCTGTCTTCCGAGGGGAGGAGTCCCACTTGCGGATCCCCTGATGAACGCCCTGACTGGCCTCCGAGCCGTCACGGCTGCACGATTGTGAAAGTGGGAGGCCGACGGCCCCACTGTGCATGCAGCTGCCTTCGGCTTTGGCCGATCGCGAGCTTCGGCGAGCTGAGCTGCCGAGCTCAAACGTGAGCTGAGGGGGCTTGGCCTGCAGCCCGCCTAACGCTGCAATAAAAGCTCCAGCGAGGCTCGCAAGTTGCGGCCCGCCCAAGAGAGCTGAAGATGGGCGAGGAGCCTCATGGCCCCGTCTCATGCAATTGAAATTGCAAGGAGCTCCGGATTCCGCAAGGCCCGAGAGTCTGCGGCGGGAAGCTGCCTTCGCACGTGCTGAAAGTAAGAGGCCGCGGCCCAAGGCCCGTGCCCGCTGCACGCTGCTCCGTCGAGCCCCAGCGAGGCTCTCAGCCTGCGCTAGGGAGCTGATCATGACGACGAGTGCGCTGAAAGATGCGGCCCTTGGCCCCATCGCGCGCTGGAGCTGAAGCGCTCCGAGACGTGATCCGCGAGCCCCGAGCTCGGGATCCACTCTCAAAGAAAGCTCGACGCCCGAGGCGATCGCGAGACGCCTGGCCCAGCGCTTGGCCGCGCGTCGTGAGCTTGACAGGCGGCCTCTCGAGCCCCTGCAAAATTTGTGAGCCTCCGAGCTCCAAAGAAGGGCGAGCCTGAGGCCATGGTGCCCTCGAAAGCTCGAGCCCGAAGCAAAGTCCTGGCCCGCGGCGCGCTCTGCGAGACGGTCAGGCCGCTGGCACTGGCCCCGAGCCTGGCGCAGCGACGGCTCCATTGCGAGCCTGGCAATTATGAATTCATTGCAATTGAATTCAAGTCCTGGTAACGCCCGCCGAGTTGGCATCCAGGCGGCGCGCTGCGGCCACGAGCCGAGCGTGTGACGGGCATTATTGCCCCGCCCATCGTGAGCGAATGAAGTCCTGGGGACGCCCGTTCAGTTGGCATCCAGGCGGCGCGCTTCGACTCGACGTCGAGCGACGCGACGGGCAGACTCGCCCTCCGCCCATAGTGAGCGACGGGCCGGGGCTTGACGACCCCGATCTTGGCGCGTTCCTGACGAGAACGGCGCGACGGGGCTAAACGACCCCTGGGCCCTATATATCCTGAATCGAAGTCCCAGTGAATGGGCGGTCGGCCGGCTCAAGGTCCGTGCACGACGACGAGAGCTCAACGTCTCTCATGCATGAGAATCCACATCGGGGACGCTCGATGCTGGCTCTTCTCTCCTAGATGGAAGTCACGGGCTCGGGCAGGGGTGCTCGGCGCCGCGTGCGGCAAAACCGGATTGCACTCTTGTGAGCGGTACCCGGTCCCAGAGCCGGCTCTATCCTCGTCGGCACGGTTGAATCCTCGCCGATCCGATTACCTGTACTTCACCACTGCGAGAGCCTAAGGAGTGCTCGCCTGGGTGGAGCTCTGCGCGGCTCGCACTTGGGTCACTCGACCGCGTCGCGGTTGGGGGGCACACCGGAGGGGGCCGTACGCTGCCTGCGCGCCACGTCGCCTCGCGCTGCTCTTTCGCGTTCGCATCTGCGGCGTGCTCTCGCGGCGCTTGCATGGCATCTGGGCGAAAGCCCGCTGTGGAAAGACATCCAATGTACAAACCAATTCCTCACCCCCTTGAGCCGCCGGCTCGAAGCTTGACCTTGGCCCCCTGGGCCGGAGACGGACGATTATTTGCGGCCTGCTGCCGCCCCTTTGACTCGGTTTTACATTTAGAATTTGGTAAATGATTTATATATAATCAGATCTTGGCTTTGATTTAGAGATTCGATGATTTAGCGATGTGAATAGCCCTATAGCTACCGGCCAGCGGTCTTCTTCAATTCCCGGCAGTAGCCGGCCACTTGTCTATTTTCAATTCCCGGCAGTCGAGCCGCCGGCGTGCGCGAAATTCGCGGATCTGTAAATACGGCTTCCAGTCTTTTATTCCCGGCAGTGTCCTGCCGCGAAACCTTGTAAATATGCTTGCTTGTAGTGATTTCCGTGGTACTTAGCCCACGAGGACGTGGCCTTCCGAGTGCCACGGTGGAGGAGTTGTCGCATGCATGATTATCGTGCATGCGGAGCTAGATAGTGCAGCCTTCGTGCTGCTAGATGCTAGTGCAGCCTACGTGCTGCTAGGGCCGACGTCGGCGTCAGTACGCCTCGGCCACCTCTTATTATAGCTAATACGGGTACGCCGGGCCTGTCCGGGTACACATCATTCATTAGGGATACAGTGTTACTTGCATTACTACAGAAGCGACAGCGATCCCTCGTGATCCACTGAGCCCCGTCGAGCCACGCTCGACCGGGAGCCTCCCCGCGTGCTTCCCCACTAATCCCGCACGCGACAGCGCCCAGGGAAGTCGGATCAAATTCGATTCCGGTTCTCGTGCCGCCTCATGCTGCAATTTCGAGCTCCGGGCAGTCTGCTCATGATCAGGCTGCGAATTCGCGCTGCGGGAAGTCTGTGGCATCGGGAGGAGCGAGTTTCGCGGAAGGCCCGCACGCACAGCGCCAACCCGCGGCCGCCGCCACGTGCACCGGAGAGCGCGCAACCGGTCTCGAGCTCGAGTCGGAGCCGGCAGCGGCCTGCGCGGATCCGGACGGCCGCGTGTGCCGGATCTGCCGAGGCGGGCCCGTCGAGGACGACCACCGCGAGCTCTTCCAGCCCTGCGGCTGCTCCGGCAGCATGTCCTTCGTCCACGAGGTGCGCATAATAATAAAAGTCGAACTTAGGGCTTCAAATCGCGGTCTGAAGATTTGAAATCGATTAAAAGTCGAATTTATTATGGGCTTCAAATCGCGGTCTGATCATGAAGATCTGAAATCAATATTTGCGGTTCTTTGCAGGATTGCCTTCTGACGTGGCTGGCGAAGAAGGGACGCGAGCAGTGCGAGATCTGCAAATGCAATGTTCGCGAGCGCTCCGGGAAGTTTCGATCGCGAACACGGAATTAACAATTTAAACTCGAATTTGCTCGACAGATCAAATTCCAGGAGGTCAAGACCCCAATCGCGACCCCGGCTCTGCCCCCGCAGGCTCTCCGCAACGCCTTGTGGCGCGATATTCGATTCCACATCGTATTTACTCTTCTTAAGCTTATTCTTTTTTTAGTGCACGTGATTACATGAATTGATTTCTTTCGATTTACGCAGGACCAGTTCCTCGATATTTTTGCGATCGTTCTGATCGCCGTCCTTCACTGTGCTCGCGCTGCCTCCGGATTCATCCTTTTTTACTGCTTGTTCAAGCACAACTGCGCATGCCTCCGTCTGTTCCACGTTCACGCTTCCGCCCCTGACATTCCAGACTGGCTTAAACTCAGCGAGTTCACCATTACGGTTCTCGCGTATCTTGACGGTACAATTAAATTCGAGTGCGTTTGAATTGGAATTTACTTTTAATTATATAAACGAGCACGTGCGCTTTTGCATCTTTGAATTTAATGTTAATATTGATCATTATCTAGGCGGTACCTAAGCGAGCTTGCGAAAAAATTGAACGAGGTGCGCAAAGACTCTGAATGAGGGGCCAAAATTATACGTATACGTATATATATTTACGTATGCGCAGTTGACCGGCGCACCTCCGTCTGCGTCCGCATGGGCATTCATGCCGCCAGGATCGCCGCCCTCCCCGCACGAGCTCGCCGGGGTGCGCATACGCATGCCGGCGCCCTCCACCAATTGCAGTGGCCGCGCGCTGACCGGACGCATGCGCAGCGGGCTCTGTGGCTTCAACTTGCCCGCTACGCCATCGGTAGCACCGTCACCCCCTTGGCTGTGCGCAATCTCGAGCTTCAATGTAGCTCTCAGCGGCTAGATTCCCAAAGCAATATTAATTCGAATTTTGAGCGCAGGCGATCGGAGCCGCGGCCGCCTCCCGAGCCGCTATTCCAACGCTTCATTTTCGCATTGAGCTCTACGGGGACACGTGGAGGAACGTGGTTGCGGTGCAGACATGTTTTAGCGCTACATGTTTTAGCGCTATCATGCGCATACAAAAGAATTCATCGAATTCGCCTTTTCCTCGCGCGCAGTCCCACATCGCATGGGCCTGCGTCTATATGTTTTTGAATTTACGCGAGCCTTTCATGCGGTACTCTGTTCTGGATGTCATGCTCAAGATTTCCGCCTGGCCTGCACGGTGTGAAGGACGCGGGCGTAAGCTCCGCACTTTAATTTGCGATTGGATGTGACGTGTTTTCGCAGCTATCTCTTCGGCCTCTCCGCGGTGCGACAGCTCGGCGAACCGAGCTCGAGACCCGCCGCCAAGGGGCTGGCCTTCATCCTTTCCTCGACCATGCTCTTCGTCTTCTTCTGCAACCTCATCGTGCTCGCCTCTGCCCTGGGTACGCACGTATACGCGCGTGGCGCCCAGGAATTTCCAGGAATATAATCATGTTCGCTGCTTAATTACGCTGAACTTGGTGCCGGTCGCCTCCGGATCCAGCGGCGGTGTCGCGCCACCTCTTATGCGGTCAGCTGCTCCCGGCTTTTGCAGTCGGGGGGGCTCCGGGGGCGGGGCCTCCGCCCTGCGACGTCAAGGCCGTCGCGTGCCTTGCTCTCCTCCTCGCCCTCATCGGCCTTCTCGTCTTTGCATGCCGCGCCCTCAAGGTGAATTGATACCGATATGCCATGATGTGCTACCTATGTGCGAATATTTATAAACATGCTTGAATTTGCAGGCCGACTTCGCGGTCCAACACGCGTACGATTTCTGCGTCACTGTGCTCCTCTTCGCGGTGCGTGCACGTGCGCTTGCCTCGATTATTTAGATCTATCTAGCTATTTATAGAGTCGTTTTAGTTTAATAATTGATAAATATCGACACACGTGAACGTTGCATGATATTAGTTTCGACATATTCGAATTCATCGTGCGCGTGCCTCGCTAATCAAGATCTAGATCTAGATTTGGTTTTCTATTCTATTATATTCTATTTCTATCAAGATCTAGAGCTAGTACTGGTCGTCTATTTTCTAATCGAAGCCGTCGACATGTGCACGTGCACCGCTTTTGCAGATCATCCATGTGCTGCTCATTTCAGTCCCTGTGCTGGTTGGAATCTTCTTCTCGTACGTCGTATTCCCCTACCCAGCACCCGACACCACCGACTCGGCGGTCAGTGCGCGTGGGTCGCCGGTCGCAGCTGCGTGCGCATGCGCACGCCGCTGCTGCAACTGATGCCCGATCTGTACTTTTAGGCCGGTTTCTTCTACACCGCTTGTCACTGGCTGTGGCTGTGGATCCTAGGATCCCTCATCGTGGTACGTGCATGTACGCGTGCGCATATGCATATGCATATGCATGCACGTGATCACGTGCACGCGCAGTATCTAGATTTAGCTATATTGGGGAAGGGTAAAACACTTCCCCTGTCCCTCTCCTTTGGGCCCAACCCTGCCCCAAATCCCGTTTCCCCGACTTCCTCAAAACCCGGGCCGCGCGGTACACCCTGAAAGCCCATCCCCAGGGGACCCCGAAACCAAGTCTCCCGGTCCCGTCCGACCAAAGGGTGATCCAGGAACAGGCACCAACACCCGGGACAAAAATGGGTCCAGCGATGTACAGGGAGCAGATATACGGGCCAGATCAGTTCGAGATCGATGCTTGCATTATTCCCGACATTCTGTAATGCGAGAGCGAGGCCGGGCGCGAGCGCGGTCGCGTAGTAGGACGTTGCGCGCGCTAACCAATCACATTGGAGAGTGCGTTAACTTACCCTGCGAAAACCTCTTAAGGTACCCCCCCGGCCGCTTTCTCCCCCGGGCGCCGCAGCTCGGCTCGGCTCAACAATGGTTACGCCTCTCGCGCGCGTGGCAGTTTGCTGTGGCTCAGCGGCTAGCCGTGCCAGCCGCGCACGCTTCACCCGCGCCAACCGCGCACGCCCCGACGGAATTGCACAAGCCGGCCGCAAGCCGGCCGCACTTGGCCGGCTATGCCACTTGCAACAAGCCGACGCCCGCGCGGCGCGCGCGCCGCGCGACGCAGAGCCCCCGCGCGCGCGCGATGCATATGCGCATGCCTGCTGCAGCCGCGGCCGCTGATCATGAGCTGGCCCGCTGCGCCGCTTTCTGAGCGGAACGTGAGCTTGAGCAGCGTCCCCGCGCCCGCGCCCAGATCGCGCGGAGGCCCAGGCCAGCCGGCGCCGCGCGCCTCCGCGCCACGCCGTGACGCACCCGCAGCACATGTACTACGGTACATGTGCACTAGTACTCGTGCACCCGCCACGCCTCACGCGCGCGACGGTCGCGGGGCATGCGCAGGAGCTCGAGAACGTCCACATGTACACAAGGTTATAATTAATATTAACGCGTACGTTCAATTTGCGAGCCATCCCCCGGCCCGCCCCCGGGGCCCGCGCCCTATATAGCTAGGCCCTGAGGCCTACCTCTAGAGGACAGCTCGCCTCGATATCGATCGCGAGGACATGTACTACGGTACAGCTCGCCTGGCATGGGCAGCGCTAGCCTCGGAGCCGGCGCGGCCCGGCGGCTCGCCCGCCCACCGCGCGCCCTCTTAAGCTTAAGCTTAAGTCCCTGCTCTCTGCATCTAGATCTAGATCTTCGAATTCGCCGAGGTTAAATGCCCTTCCCCGGACCCAACTGACGCGCGCGGCAAGTCAGTGGCCCTTTATATAGCTAGCTATAGACGCTCGATGCTCGCACACGAACAATATTAATTAATTTAAATATGATTGCAATCGCAAGCTATCTCAAAGTCTAATTAAAAACGCCGGCGCCGCGCGCGCAGTGGGCACTCAAATCTCCTGCTGGGGAAATTGTCGTCGGAAAGCCCATCCACCGCCTGCTGCAGCTCCCCGCCCACGGGGGCGAGCTCGAGGATGCGGTCCTCGCCCTCGTCGCCGCGGTTCCCCTCCTCGCCGCCGCCGCGTGGGCCGTCCTCCGCTGGTGCGGGCCGGGCGCCGCCCCGCTCCTCTTCCGCGGGCCCCTCGTCCTCCTCGCCTGCCTGCGCGTGGCCTTCGCGGTGCGCGCCGCGGCGTAAGAAATTAGAAATTTAAAGGAATAATTGTGGTGGTCGATATCAGATCCGGGAGTGGGTGCGGAGCGCGGAGCGGCGGGCGCGCGCGGAGGTCTTCGGCCCGGGGGCGGCCCGCGAGCGGCGCCTCCTCAACCGCCGCAGCGTACGCGTCGACTCGAGCTGCAAAACGAATCCGACGTCGACCTGAAGTGCCGCGGGCTCCCAATCGATATATCGAACCAGATGCAATTTCAAATCGAACCAGATGGTGAATTTCAATTCGATTCGTTGCGAACTCTTATATATACAATACATTTGGGCCGGTCCTCACTTAGGACCCGTCGGATTGTCTCTCACGCTGTCTTAGGCGGCCAGAGTCTAGATCAGGGAAGGTCAAGTATCCGGACAATTCGACTCCCTCGCGAAGGCCTCGCTAAGCTCTTCTTCGCGATAGAAATTGAAAGGCTATATAGCTAGGAATAATTGTGGTGGTCGATATCAGGTCCGGGAGTGGGTGCGGAGCGCGGAGCGGCGGGCCCGCGCGCAGTTCTTCGGCCCGGGGGCGGCCCGCGAGCGGCGCCTCCTCAACCGCCGCGGCGCCAGCGTACGCGTCGACTCGAGCTGAGAATTCGAACCGAATCCGACCTGAAATACGGCCGGCTCCGAATCATGATTAAACTCAAATCGAACCAGATGTTGAATTTCAATTCGTTGCGAGCTCTTATATATACAATAAATTTGGGCCGGCCGCGGGTCGGCTGCAACGTTAACTCCTCCCTTAGGACCCGTCGGATTGTCTCTTATGCTGTTTAAGGCGGCCCATGTCTATATCGGGGAAGGTCAAGGACGATTTCACTCCCTCGCGAAGGCCTCGCTTTGCAGAAGTCGGGGCTCTAGATCTAGATCTAGATCTACGTATACGGTGCCGCGCCCCGCGGCCGGCGCCCTCTTCAGCCCTCGCCGAGTCGACTGCGAGATGCGAGATGGGGAGCATTTAATATTGGCCTGCTCCGGTACAGAAAGTGGGGTATAATACGTATGACTACCTCATGATCAAGATCCAGTTCAGACGCGCTTCTCGAACTCGACGATGCTACCGCAGCCGCTGGCGAGATCTGTGGGCCCCGAGTCGGAAATGCAAGCGGGATCCGTCAGGATGTCGGCTGCGCGAAAAAGTGTAAGAATGACCATATATAAAATGTATCCGAACAACATGTACAGCATTTTATATATTGCAATCACCGGCGCTCTTGACGACGCGGAAGATAACCGGCGGGGAGGAGGGGCCGGAAACGGATCCATCGGGGCGAACGACGCGCATGGTGCACATGTAGCGGTCGCCGACCTCCCACGCGGGAAGGGAGTTTAGGTGGAGCGGCCTGCCGAAGAGCGGGTCCATGATGACGAGGCCCTCGGCTGAGGGGACGACAGAGTGAATGGGAATGTCGCTAGCCAAGTATGACCATGGGTTGGGAAACAGTTTCGTAATGTATTCGCTGACAACGGAGAGGGTGATGCCGGTGCGTGAATTGCGGCACTCGGACATCACGTTGTATAAGAGCGGCCCCGGTTGGAAGAACTCCTCTTCAATGAAGCCAGTCATCTGGATCCGAATCCACAGGTACTCGCGCTCCGGATTCTCCGGGTTCGGATAGCTGCTCTTTCCCGCAGTGACGTTGGGATTCGACGGTACGGAAAACCGCGCGTTGTCTGCGATTTCAAATTAAATATGATCACGCAAATTTATGCTGCCGAGAAGGTCGATATCGATCTATGTTTAATTTATTTGACGCACCGGGCCCGCGGTAGTTGGTGACCGCAGCCCCGAAACAGCCGAAGCTCTCTTCATATGAGCAGGCCGTATCCGCCCGGATTTCATCTGTATGTGCGCGCGCAAATTTAAACACGGTCAGGGGTTCATCATCATCAAATTAAACGTCAATGTTCATGTATACGTATGTGTGGCCGGTCGTCTCAGCTTTCAAATTATTGAATGATACCTAGTTCTCACCTGCGCTTTTGACGACGCGGAGCATGACCGGCGGGTTCGCGGGGCCGGAGACCGACTTGTCGGGGCGAACGACGCGCATGGTGCACTCGTAGCGGTCGCCGACCTCCCACCGGGGGAGCGAGTTGACCGTGGCGCCGAAGAAGTTTATGCCTTCAGTCGAAGGAACGAGAGCCAGAATAGTGCCGCCGAAGCCCACAAAGCCTTCTGTGGCTGAACTAGCGATTTGGAAGAGCAGGTCATCGTTCGCGAGGACAAGGCCGGAGGTCAGGTCGCGGCACTCGGCGCGGGCCCGGTACTCCGAGAAGAACAGGTCTTTAACAGGCATCGGCAGCACTGCCGGATCCACGTAGCCGATGAGCATAATATTAATGAGGACCCTATCCCGAAAGCCCTCGTCTGCAAACTGTCCCCAGTTGGAGAAGACGCCGAAAAGCTGAACCTTTGAAAAGCGGAAAGGATCTGCGAGAATGAAACGCGCAAGCGCCGCCGGCGCCACGCAGTGGTCATTCTCACACGCAGGGCCGCGCGCGCGAGTGGTCATATGCATGATCAGAATGGCGATAAAACGCACCCAGCTCGCGCGGATTGGTTTCGACGCCGACGGCCGCGGGGCGCGCGAAAGCGCCGAGGGCCGCGCAGGCCAGGACGAGGGCCGCCGCGAGGAGCGGCCGGCGCGAGGGCGACATTCCTGCGCGAAGGAGCGCGGGGAGGTGCGCGGGTCGCCGGGCGGGCGCGCAAGTCAGGATTTCGTGGGAGCGGCGCATCGGGGCGCGCGCGCGCGGGCATCGAGACTCGCGCATCAATTTTTGGGGGCATCGAGAGATCGAGACATCGAGAATCGAGAGACTCGGGCATCGATTTGTGGGGGCAGCGCGCACGGAAGACGCGGACCGGACCTTGCAAAATTGGCAGCTGCAAAGAGATCGCAGGGTTCAGGCCTCGGTCGCTCGCCACTGAGAGTTAGCGCTGCACGCTGCAAGTTTGCAACTGAAATTAAAAACTGGTCGGACGTGACGCCGTGACGTGAATGCGAACCGCTGCAATAAATTTTAAACTAGTACTAGTTGACGTCTGACTCATGATCATGCCATGATGATCAGTACTAGTACTAGTGCCGTTCCGGTGACTAAGAGCAACTAAGCAACTGAAGCAACTAAGAGCCTTCGACTCGGCGAATTCGAATTCCCGTGGAGGGATCCGCGGCCGCGCGCGCCTTCGACTCGGCGAATTCGAATTCGAATTCGAATTCGACTCGGCGGATCCGCGCGCGCGCGCACCGCGGCCGCAGCGCAGAGTCCATGCCGCCGGCGCGGCGGCACCGATATCGATCTGGTTAACGTTGCACCCGCGGGCAGGGCGCAGCAACAGCGCATGCGCATGCGCACGCTAGCGCTGGCGCGGCCGCCGCCCGGCCGGAGGGGTACACCTCGAGCTCCATCGTTTTTTTACGGCGGTTCACGGCGAGCCTCCTTAAGCTTGAGAATCTGAGATGACCCTCTTTCGCACCTCGGACGTTCATTTGCGAGCGCTAGCCGCGTTCCGCCCGCCCGCCTTCCCGCAGCCAGCCGAGCCAGACTGAGACCGAGACCACGGCGTTCTGCCCGCCCGCCTGCCTGCAGCCAAGACTGAAACCGATACAGCAGCGTTCCGCCCGCCCGCCTGCCCGCAGCCAAGACTGAAACCGAGACAGCAGCGTTCCGCCCGCTCGCCTGCCCGCAGCCAGGACTAAAACCGACCAAGACCAAGATGGTGTGTGACGACATGCCCGCGGGTATCGTGGATATGACCCGCATCGCGCTGCTGGACGCTTCGCCAGACGCCCGCATCTACATTGTTAAGGTGCGGACAGCGCCGTCGGCAGGCCCCCAGCGGCCTGACGAACGATCGATTCCGAACGATCGCAGTTCCCGAACGATCGCCAGTACTTCTCGCACATCAGGTACGCGGCGAGCTCCGCCCCGGGCGGCAGCCCCGCGGAGGCGGCCGCCGCCGCGGCGCTGGAGAGCGACATCAGAACTCTCCGCGACTTCGAGGTGCCGCTGCTCGCCTCCTTGTGCGCACAGCGCAGACTTCGCTGACGAGCTCGAGCGCTCCCGCGCGCGTGCGCAGCACTCGTCGTTCGCTCGCATCCTCGCGATGGAGAAGGACAACGGGGGCACGCACGTGCTCACGAGCTACCACGAGCTCGGCACGCTCGGCACGCTCATGCACCGGATCCGCTCGGGCTCGGCGCCGCCCCTCGCGGAGGGCGACGTGCTCCGCCTCGCTGTCGACCTCCTCCTGGGTACGGAATCATCCAGATCTCTCCAACTTTTCACTTACAGTGATTCCACACAGGTCTCAAGTACAGCCACGAGCGCCAGGGCGTCGGCCTCCGCCTGGTGCCCGACTGCATCCTCCTGGGGAAGGGTGCGATCCGCGTACCCCCCTTTCCTCCCCATTCTCTTACCCCCCTCCAGGTCTCCGCGCGCGCATCTACCCCCTGGAGGGCGTCGTCCGCAGGCTCGCTCCCGGCGAGGACGGCAGCCTCGACCTCCGGTACATCTACCCCCCTGCCCTCTATTTTTAAAGCTCACCATGTACCCAGGCACGTCGGAGACATCCTGACCCGGATGGAGGCCTGTACCCGGACCGGGAAGTTCAGCATACTCCTCGGGCAGCTCAGGGATGGGCTCCTCAAGACGGGTACCACGATCGACAGGGCCCTGCACCTCCCCGTCATCACCGACCGATTCGTCCTCCTCCAGGTCCTCTCTTCCTGTACCCCCCTTTTTCCGTCTCAACCGGTACCCAGGACGTCGACCGCCTGAAGAAGCTCGGCTCGGGAACCTTCGGAACCACGTATCTGGCCCGCCACAAGGTGCCGTACCCCCCTGCCGCTCCTTCTATTTTTAGAGACGGACGGGTCGTGTCCCAGGTGGACGGGCGAACGTTCGCCCTGAAGCAGATTCGGGTCTCGAACCGGCCGGACCTCGAACCGGCAGGGGATCCGGACTCCGTCGATCAGGAGTGCGCCGTACCCCCCTTGCGTTGCCTCTGTGCGCGCAGCGACGCCGCAACCCCGCAGGTGCGCGATCCTTGGCAGCATCAACCACACGAACGTCGTCAGCGTGTACCACGGTTCGCGTACCCCCCCTCCTTCAGCGTCCGCCGCCGACGCCCGCCCGCATCGATTTTTTTCGCCGCAGTGGAGCGCAACGGCAACACTTATTCGATCCTCATGGAGCTCTGCAGGCGAGCCGTGCGCCCTCCAGGATCCCGTACCCCCCAACCTCCTTCGGCAGCGGCGGGGATTTGCAGGCTCTGATTCACAACAACCGGCGGGGTATCGACGAGGCGACCGCGCTGAATTACATGAGCCAGGTCCGCGCATGTACCCCCTCCCGCGCCCCTCCGTTTCTTCTATGTACCCCGCCCCTAGATCTGCGTCGCCGTCGAGCACCTGCACCGCCGTCGGATCCTCCACCGCGGTCATTGGCGTAACCCTCCTGCTCTCTCCGCCCCTCGCTGACCCGGGGTACAGATCTGAAGCCCGCGAACATTTTCCTCAAGGCGAAAGACTCCACGGAGGTTCGCGTCGGAGACTTCGGGCTCTCGAAGGAGCTCGCGCACACTCTCGAGCTTGCGAAGACGCGCTGCGGGACGGTGCGGCCCCCCCCCCCCCCTGAAATGAAATGGAAGAATCCTGTACCCCCCTTCCCCCTCGCCCCTTTGACCTTCGTTCGCAGCCGGCGTACTTCTCGCCGGAGCTGATGCTGGGGAGGGAGTACGGCCCCGGGGCCGACGTCTGGGCCTGCGGCGTCATTCTCTTCTCGTGAGGCCTTCCGCCGTCTTCTCGATCTAGATCCAAAGCTTAAGCTCCTTGTCTTCTCGCGCCCATGTTTTAATAATTGCGGCCCGGCGTGCACACGCGCGCGATCTAAAGCTCAAGCTCCATCTCGATCTAAAGCTCAAGCTTCTCTTCTTCTTCTTCTCGCGCCCATGTAATGATATTTGCGCGCAGGCTGGTGACGGGCGCGCACCCCTTCTACACGTACGACGGCACCTTCAGCTACGTGCGCCACGCGAAGGGCGACGTCGGGGGCTGGCCCGAGCATGTCTCCGCCGACGTCCGCGCGAGTGCGCCCCGCCCCGCCCCGCCCCGCCTTTCCCTCCCATCGCGAGGAAGACATAAGTATGATTTCAATTTAATGTTAAAATCGCATAGTAATCGGCCATCTATAAGACTTAGTAAAGTAAAGTGAGAGTCTTATGATAGAGTGGTCCCTGCCTTCCCCTCCGAGAGGCTTGGCCGCCCAGCCGCTTACATGAGCGACCCGCAGTCGTGCGGGCGTGCCTGGAGCCCGACCCGAAGCGGCGCCCCAACATATCGCAGGTGAGCCTCGGAGCGATCGCGAGCCAGCCCACAGCGGCTTGAGCTTTCACGACCCACTGGTTCCCTAGTACTTAGCGGCTTAAGCTTTCATTTCATGGCTTAATTATAAGCCAGACCACAGCGGCTTAAGTTTTCATGGCTCTCTGGTTCACTAGTACTAGTACTGACCCGCCGGGCGGCCCAGGTCCTAAACATGCTAAAGCTTAAGCTGTTCATCGCTCGCTGGTTCCCCTAGTACTGACCCGCCGGGCGGCCCACCCATGGCCAGGTCCTCAACATGCGGGGCCTGCGGGGCCTGGCGCCGGCGGACCACGGCCTGTCGGACCGCGCCCTCTTCGTCCCGGCGCCCCTCGTCCCCGATCGCGAGAAGGCGGGAGCCGAAGCCGGAGCCGGAGCTGGAGCTGGAGCTGGGGCCGGGGCCCCCGACGCGGACCTGCCGCCGCCGCCGCCGCCGCCGCCGCCCCCGAGCGCCTTCGACGAGGACCCGGCGGGGGAGGAGGAGGGGCTCGGGGAGGAGGGGCCGGGCGGCGCGGCCGCGGGCGCCGCGCGGGGGCTCCCCGCCGCCTTCCAAGACCTGGTGACGATCTAACTAGCTACAGTACTCAGCCTAGTCGTCGTTGTAGGACGTTGTAGTGCTGCCCGGCCCCGGGTTCCGACCCCAGCTGTACATGTGCCGTCGTACGTGTAGCTTAGTAGTAACACATCGGGCCCGGGGGGCCCCCCAGATGTAAAACTTAAAATAGCTAAATCTCATGATCACTTAGTGATGCCATGATGCAATGACATCAGAACCTCGGAGTCATGATCATGCACGTGATCATGATCATGATCATGAGTCAGGGCCCGGCGGCGGCCCGGCTTAAGAGTCAGCGTCTCGAAGTCATTGCACTGCAGCTGCGGCAGCTGAGTCGAGATATAGATCTAAAACTTGAAAATTGAGAAGAAGCCTTGAAGCTCAGGGGCGAGAGCCCGTTCAACGGTTAAACGTTCATGATCATGAATATGATCGTCATGAGGCTCATGAGGCTATGATCATCGGATCATGATGAGGCTCATCATGGCATCATGATCATATGAATATATGAGCCGCTGCGCTAGAGCCCGTTCAACGGTTAACGTTCAGATCATCGGATCTAGATCTAGGCCCAGACTCGGCAGAATCACATGCATGACACGTCGAGTGCACGTCGACGTCTAGAGGAGTGGAGGTGGGCAAAATGACCGTCAGGACAAGACAGTGATTTAATGAATGATTGCACAGATCATGGCAGATTTCGCGATATCGATCGACTTGAACTCGGAAGCTCGCTGGAACTTGAACCGGGGCTACATGCATATGCTACTGGTTGCAGTCACTCTAAAAAGATCTAATTGCAAAGACTTGAATTGAAGCTCGAGCTCGCTGAAAAGCAAGCTTAAGCGCCTTGAAAGTTGAAGCTCGCTAAAAAGCAAGCACCAACGGAAAATAATCGAGAATCACAAAGCCTATAATGATAGAAGCATCGATAACTGGATGTCACATGTACAATAAACTAAAGACCACGAATCAAGAAGCACCAGAAGAAAAAACGAGCAGCCACAACTGGAACCTGAAAAATACTGGAGATGTAGGATGCATATACGTAGACGGCAGGACTGCGGGCTAGCACTGGGGTCGGTTCGGAGAGGGCGCATGCGGGGCGCCTACAGCTCGGGGGCGCCGGAGGGGGGAAGCTCGAGGAAGGGGCGGAGGCTCTGGAGCATGCGGGAGGCGTCGCGCTGGCCGAGGGAGGCGGCCCGGGCGCAGAGGCGCGAGGCCTCCGCAAGGTCCCGCGGCGCCCCGTTCCACCCCATCCTGCACGCCCGGACCCGTCAAATCACATAAGAGAGTGAGAGCCGAGGCGGAGGAGGGCGTGTGCGCACACGTGGCAGAAGGCGAGCGCGGCGATGGCGTCCGGGTGCTCGGCGACGGAGGCGAAGAGGCGGAGCAGCGGCAGGTTCCCGCCCTCGGCGCATCGCGGGACGGAGGCGCCGCGCACGTCCACGCGGCGCAGGGCCGCGGGGCTCGCCAGGATCAGTCGCCGCCAGGAGCGGCAGACGCCGAGGAGCCGGCCGGCGTCGGCGAGCGAGGCGCCGTCCAGGGCGAAAACGAGGATGAGCGCCTGCAGGTCATCCGGCAGACAAGCGAAGCCGGCGGCCGAAGAATCCGCGGGCTGGTCCGACTCCGGGACGGCGGCGGGCAGAGCCGGAGCGCGTGCGGGCGACGGCAGGACCGGCCGCGGGGGCTGCAGCGACCGGAGAAGAGCGTGGCGGTGCGGGAGAAGAACCACGGTGTACTGGCGGGTCGACCGGTCAGCGAGATTTGAATCCGGAAATCGCGGGAGACGGCGCGGCCAACGCACAATAAGCTTGAGGTGCCGGCATAGGAGCGCCTTGCTCACTTCCTTGGTATACAAGTTCATATCGGCGGCGATGAGGCCGAAGTCGACCCTGCGCAGGTCCCGCCGCTGCTCCTCAGCGAAGATGAACAGCCTGCGCGTGCGAGATCATGAGAAACGATCGAGGGACTGCGCGCCGCGCGGCCCACGCGTGCGCACGAGAAAAGATCGACCGGCTGCCCTCCCATCTTGGGTGTCTTGAGGGGCCGACCGGACGCGCGGTGGGAATACAGAAGGGCCGCGATGAAAGACTGCACCGGGTCGTACATCGCGTGGCCGCTAGGGAAGCCGGGCATGTTGACCGCTGAGCCGCAGGGAATGCGCCCCTAATCAGCTATTGCAGCAGAGCAGCCGACTAGCTGTGAGGCAGCTGAGGGCCGCGCAGCGCAGGCGGGCAAAGAACTGTCGCGAGACCAGCGGAAGACTGCAGCGGGCGATTCAAATGTGCATGGAAAAGCCTTGCGGATAATCCGCAAGCCGCGTTGACCCCGGTCAGCGCTGCAGCTGCTAGTAAGGGCGCGCCATTGAAAGTGTCTACACGGGAGACAGGACCACGCGACGACGCACCAGAAAGTCGACATGAACGACAGGGAAGCTATCCGCAGCCCCGCGGCGCCCGCGTTGCGCTCGCAGAGGCGCACGACGATCCGAGAGACTTGACATGTCGGGCTGACGGGAGCCTGGATCTTCGCATAAGCTTTTAATGCTGTAGCATGCATTTCAGCGAGCTCTGGGGCGCGGCGGACGCTGGGGAAGCGCGGGCGGAGCGAAAGTTGACGGGGGGTTAAGCCGGTCAGGGGTACGTACGCCACTCGCTCCCTCAACAAAATGGAGCGCCTTTCCTCGCATCCCGACCACGAGGCCGGCCGCCTGCACGCTGCGCCCGTCGGCGGGGCCGTGGGCGATGCGGATTACAGCGGGCCGCGGCTGGGGATCGGTCCTCGCCGCGACTCGCGGCCCGACGAGGGTGCGCGCGCTCTGATAGAGTCCGAAAGTGGTCAAGGATCGTTTCTGTCGTCCCCTGCCTGTCCCCGACGCGCCGCTGCCACTGCGCGAATTTCGCCCTCAGCGCCAAAGCGCGCCCGCGCCCTCTGACGCCCGAATCGCGCATTTCAGGACCGCAGCTCTCGATGCAGAACCGCGCGAGAGCCGCGCAGGAGGCTGCGAGCTCGGAAGAAGACGAGTCGCAGTCGCTGCGGTCCTTCTACATCTCCCAGGCCCGCGGTGCGGTTTCGAATTCCGAGGCGCCGGCCGCGCCGTGCGCAAATAATCCCCTTCTGATCACTCAAGCGTTTCCAGAGCGCTACGGCGTCGGGGGTGAGTGAAGCCGCCCCTATCGCAAATTCCATTTCTCTCTCACTACAATTTCCCAGATCGTTCGTGAGGGACGTCGACCGAATCCAGCTCTGCAAGATCAGACTGGATCCGGGCGTGCGGGGAGTGGATTGGCGGCTCCCATAGGGAGCGGGCGTCTACAGTTCGTTGAAATGCGAGCGCTTCGAGTTCTCAATGTAGATAAAATCAAGCACTTGCATGGTCGCTCGTCCAGAAACGAGGTGCGAGGGCGAGCCGGGTGCGGGCGGGTGGGCGGGTGCGGGCGGGGTTCTTTCCTTCTCCGAGTTTCGGGGCCTTCGGCTAGCGGGCGCCGTTGTGCGCGAAGCTGAGGCGGTCGGCGATGCCGACGCGGTGGGCCTCCGAGAGGAGCTCCTCCTGCCGCTTGCGCAGGTTCCGGAGGATCTCGCCCGGCGTCAGCTCGCTCGCGCCCGCCTCCTCCGCCTCGCCGCCCGCGCCCTCCTCGTCCGACCCCGCCGCGCTGCAGCGGACACTCAAAAAGCGCGCGCGCGCGCCGCAGAGAGCGGTGCCGCGCAGTGCGCGCACCGGAAGTAGGGCGAGGAGGCGCGGATGCGCTCGTTGCGGGCCGCCGTGGATCCCTTGCTCAGCTCCTCCCAGCGCTTCGTCGAGGTCGCCAGCACGTCCGTCCACGCGCCCTTCTGCTGCCGCCTGGGTCAGCGGCTCTGAAGCACCGAGGAGGAGGGGGACGCGGCGGGCGCGCCGGAGGGGACGGGGAGCGAGCGAAGCTGGAGCGGGCGGGGGTCTCGCCGGCGGCCTTTCGGGCGACCTGAAGGAGGGAAATTTTTAGAAGGGGCAGGGGGCCGTGGGAGGGCGGAGGGGCGCACGCTTGCGCGGGCGAGAAGAGCCGAGGGCCGCACGGGCGTCGCAGCGCTCACGCCGACGCGGGGGGCCATAGCCGATTGCTGAGGGCCGAGGTCAGGGGTACAGGAAGGGCAGGCGGGGGGTACAGCGGCGCCACCTGCTGGCGCAGGACGGAGAGGATCTCATCGGTCTTGCGGAGGACGTCCGGATCCTGCGAACGAAGTCAGGGGGCACGCTAGAGCAGGAACGGGGGTAGGGGTACACGCACGATGGGGTCGCCGGGGGCGGGGGCCTCCCAGTCGCGAGCGAGGGGCCCCGCGCGAGCCTCCCGGTACCAGTCGGTCCCTTCGTCCTCGAACGGGCTCTCGTACCCCCCCGCGGGGCGCGGGGCGGGGCCGCGGCCGCGGGTGGGGCTTCCGCGGCGGGCCGGGGCCGGGGCCGGGCCGGTGCTCGGTCCTCCCCGCTGTCGTAGGCGCCGCCGGCGAAGGGCGACGCGGCGCGCGGCTCGGCGTAGTTGCTGCGGGTGCGAGCCCTTCAGTTCTCACATCGCGCGGCGAGGACTCGAAAAGCGCGGACCTGGGGCGGTAGTAGAGGGCGTCAATGTTCTCGGCGGGACCCGAGCCGGAGGAGGCGCGGGAGGCGGGGCGTGCCCACGCCGGCACGGGCCGGCCGGCGGTGCGCGGCACCGCGGCGGTGCGCCCCGCGCGGCCCGCGGCTGCCGGGGTGCGTGAGCGGCGCCAGGCAAAGAGAAAGGCGCGGAGGTGCTTACGGTCGTGTCCCTCCGCGGAGTGATGCGGCCGCCGGCGGGGCGGGGGCGGCGGCCCGCGAGGCGCTGGCGGGGCGGCGCGGGCGGCCGGCGCGGGGAGGGCGAGCGGGAGCGGATGCGCCCGGTGCCCTGCATGTAGGAGGCGGGCCGGGCTGCACGGGGCCCGGGCGGGAAGGGCCGGCTGGCGACGCCCCCGACCTCCCGTACCCCCTCGGCCATGGCCACGTCGAGCTGCTGGGAGCGGACGTGGAGGATGGGCCGCCCGGCCTGGGCCCGCCGCGGGGTACCCCCCCGGCGGGGGCCGCTCCCGCGCGAGCCGCAGCGCCTCCTCCTCGGCGGCGCGGCGCTCGGCCTCCTCGCGGGCCAGCCGCTGCTCGCGGGTCTCGCGGACGAGGCCCTGCATGTAGCGCGGCGGCTCCCGCTTCGGCGGCTCCTTTGCGACCGCCGCCTTCTCCTGGTGGTACCGCTGCCCCGCCCGCCCCGGTCAGAGAGGAGATTGATAGTGATCGTGTTTAAATAAAATACTCTTTAAGAAGATGGGCGGCAGATGATCGAATTCAAGGAGCCGCGTTCTAACGAACGAGCAGAAGGAATCCAAGGCGAGGACTCTAAAAAGAAGAGGATGCCTCTCTAGGAATTCGATGGGAGGGCGCACGAGGTCGCTGACGCGGTCGACGGTGCGGTTGAAGTGGACGAAGTCCGACACCTGCCGCGCCCGCCATCAACATTGGAACTCGCTGTTCTCTTGACATAGCGCCATCGACATTCAAGGTTTATATCTAATACATCTAGCCCTTCTAACAACCCCGCGCTCCTAAACAGCCTCGCTTTTATCAACGACTCTATTAAAGTTTAGCCCTGGGGCCCAATCGGCGCACCTCGGGGGCCTCGCTCAGAAGCGCCCGCACCGGCTCCTCCTGCTCCAGCGTCTGCGGGGGAGGGGCGAGGAAAAGGTGAGGAAGGGACGAGGAGGGAAAGGGAAGGGCAGGGGTGAGGAAGGGAAGGGAAGGGGACAGGAGCTCAGCGGGGCTCTTCCATTTCTTGTTTTTGCGAGGGCAGATTTCCGGAGCTCATCTTTAGCCGGGGGTACGCACGCGGAGCTCGGCGGCGAGGATGGCCTCGTCGGCGGCGGAGGCGCGGCCGGCCTCGGCGCGGCGGCGCGCGAGGCGCAGCTGCCGCTCGTGCTCGTGGGCCTCCCGCTCCTGCCGCGCCTTCTCCTCCCGCTCCCGCTCCCGCCGCGCCGCGCGGTCCAGGTCCAGCGAGGAATCGCGCGCCGGCGTCTTCCCGCGCCGGTACTGCCCGGGGATGTCCACCGGTGAGTGCGGCGGCTCGCCGTAGTACTCGGCCGCCCCGCGGCGCGCGTACTCCTCCCGCAGCGCCTCGTGCGGCGCCACGGCCGCCGCCTGCTCCCAGGGCTCCTCCGGGATCCGAACCCGCGGCCCGACGTGGTCGGGGGGGCCCCGCGCGTGCGCCTGGCCGGCGTAGGGGCCGGCGGGGGGCGGGAATGCGTCACGCGGGGGCGGCCCGTCGAACTGGAGGGAGCGGCGGGCGCCGCCGGGGCGCCCGAGGGCGGCGGGGCGGCCGCGGCGGCCGTCAGCGCCGAGCCGCGGAGGGCGGCGAGATCGTTCGCGGGGCGCGCGGGCGCGGGCGCGGGAGGCTCGTCCCAGGCGTGCCGCGTGCCGGCCGGAGGCTCCTGGAAGGGGTTGGGCGCGCCGGCGCCCGACGGGGAGCGGGCGGCGCCCAGCGGCAGCGAGAGGGACTGGCGCAGCTGGCCCGGCGGCCGCAGGTACCTGCGGGCCACGGGCGGGCGTGAGGGCGGGAGAGAAGAGGCGAGGTCGGGGGCCGCACGGGAGGCGGCCGGCGTGGGCGTGGGCGGTGCGTGCGATGGCGTCGACGGCGGCGCGGACGTCGGGAAGCACAGGCGCCCCGTGCCGCCCCGCCAGGCCCCGCAGGAACCGCCGCGCCCTACCAAAATAGATGAGAAGCCTCGCGAAAGAGACAGGGAGGGAAGGGCGCACGCGGCCTGCTCGGCGGCCTCGGCGGGCGAGACGCGTTCGCGGCCGACGAGCGTCCCTGCCGCCAGCTGCTCGATGCTGCACGGGGCCGGGCCCGTCAGTTAGTTCGACACGCCCCCGAAAGCAAGGCGGGCCGAAGCAGAAGAAGGCAAGGCCAGCGTCGCTCACACGAGGACGATGTTGCGGCCGTTGCAGACGTACTCGACGCTCTCCACCCTAACAAAGAGAAAGTGAGCGATCGAGGGGCCAAGAAGAAGAAGAACAACTGAGGAGGGGGCACATGGGGACGAGGGAGCGCGTGCGGGAGTCGATGACGTAGAGGAGGCACGCCGCCCGCTCCTTCGCCATCGCCTGCGCCCCCGCCGCAGCCTCCCGTCAGACTTCTACTCTTGCATCATCGAAGCTTAAATCGCGAGCTCAATTTTAAGCTTGAATGATGACGTGAATAATGATGACTGCTTAGAGGTTTCGGCAAGAAAGAACGCGCCTGGAGGGCGGAGGCGTCCTCGCGGCGCTGGTGCGCCTCGGGGTCGAAGTACGTGAGGCGGCCCTCGGCGAGCGCTGGCTCGGCAATCTCCTTCCGCCACGTCTGCCGGGGTAGAGAGTGAATGAAACTGGGGGAGAGAAAGGGGCGGGCGGACCGCTGGGGCGCCGGAGCCAGCGAGGAAGACGTGCTCGGGGGGGCGGCTCCCCTGCGGGATGCGGGGCTCCTGGGCCCGGGGGGCGCCCCCCGGCCGGGTCGGCAGGAAGGAGCCGGTGGCCGGGTCCCTCGGGAGGGAGAGGAGGGCCGACAGGGCCTGCGCCGGGTCCGCGTACACGGGTACCCTACCGCCGAGTCAGGGCGGGGGAGGGGAAGAAGCGGGGGAGGGGTACGCGCACCCGTGGCGGTCGGCCATGAAGCCGAGGATGTCGCGGGCGAGGCAGAGCTCGCGCACGGCGCTCGGCTCGGCGGGCGGGCCGGCGGGCCCGTCTAGCTTGGCCCCGTCCTCCACCTGCTGCAGGCTGGAGAGGCGGGTACGTGAGAAGGGAAGGGAAAGAGGGCAGGCGGCGCTCACCAGAGTACGACGGTGCGGCCGGAGGCGACGGCCTCGGCGGCCTCGAGGGTCGGGAGGAGGCAGCGGGAGCGCCCGTCCAGCGCGTAGAAGAGCGCCGGGCAGCGCCCCCGCGCCGCCGCGTCCCGCTCCGCCCCCGCCCCCTCCGCCCCCGTCGGGCTCTCCGCCGCGTAGAACGGCACGCCGTTCCTCTAAGGGGGCGTGAGACGCGGGGCGGGGGTACGGGAAAGGACCAGGAGGGGGTACCCGAAGGAAGGCGGCGGCCTCGCTGCTGTACGCCGCCGCGCCGCCGAGGTAGACGCCGCCCGTCTCGCGGGTCGCAGCTGGCCCGGCCGCAGCCGCCGGCGCCGGCGCCGGGGTGGCCGGGGCTGGTGCTGCGGGCGGGGGCGCCTGGGCAGGGACCGGTGTGCTGCCGGCCTTTCCGAAGGACTGGGGAAGGAGGCCCCCGCGCCGGAGTCGACCGGCCCGGCCGCCGGCGCGCGCGGCGCCTCGCCGCCGCCGCGCGGGGCGGCCGGCGGCGCGCCGTTGCCAGCCTGCACGGCTGGCGCCGAGGCGGCGGCCGGGCGAAGGTACGGGAGGCGGCCGGCGTGGGCGTGGGCGGTGCGCGCGATAGCGTCGACGGCGGCGCGCACGTCGGGCAGCACGGGCGCCCCGTGCCGCACCGCCAGGCCCCGCACGAACCGCCGCGCCCTGCAAAGCCCCGAGCTTCAGGCGACGGAGCCGTAACGCCGCTCCAAAGAAGAGGGAAACGCACGCGGCGTGCTCGGCGGCCTCGGCCTCGGAGACCGCCCCGCCCTGCCCGACCGGCGTCCCCGCCTTCAGCTCCTCCACCCTGCGCCGCCGCCGCGGTGAGCAGACTTCAGATTCTTTAATCTATTAGAAGCCTGCTATATCTTCTTAAGACGGCGGCGCGTGCTCACACGAGGACGACGTTGCGGCCGTTGCAGGCGAGCTCCACCGCCTCGACCATGGCCGGGAGGCACCGCGCGCGCCCGTCGACCACCGAGAGCACGCACGCCGCGCGCTCCTTCGCCAGCGCCTGCGCCCCCGCCGCCGCCTCCCATGAGACGCTGGAGGGCGGGGCAGGCTTGGCTGGGCGGGGCCCACGTCGAGGTTGGGGGCCTGGGGGCGGCCCTCGCCCGAGAACGGGTTGAAGTACGTCAGGCCGGCCGCCTGCAGCGCAGGCTCCGCCACCTCCCTCCGCCACGTCTGCAGGGGCGGGATTATCGGCTGGAGCGGAAGGCGGGAGGAGAAGGGAAGGGGGGCGGGCGGACCGCTGGGGCGCCCGCGCCGGCGAGGTACACGTGCTCGGGCGGGCCGCTCCCCTGCGGGATCTTCGGCTCCTGGGCCCGGGGGGCGCCTCCAGCCCGCATCGGCCTGCCGGGCGACAGTCAGTCCGCCCGCCCGCCAGCCCTTCTGCCCCGAAGAATACAATATCGCACAGGAAAGCGCCCGAGATCGGGTCCGTTGGGAGCGCCAGCAGCGCCGAGAGCGCATCCAGCGGCTCCGTGTACACGGGTACCCTGTTTCGGGATCAGGAGGTAGGAACGGAGGGCGTGGAGGGGGGGTACGGCACCGGTGGCGGGAGGCGAGCTCCTCGAGGGCGGCCCGCGCGCGGTTGACCTCGCCGGCGTCCGGGAGCTCGGCCGCCGCGCCCTCGGACACCTTCTGCATGCTGCGGGAAAGGGTCGGGCGGAGGCAGAGGCGAAGGGGCGTCAGGCGTCTCACCAGAGTACGACGGTGCGTCCGGAGGCGACGGCCTCGGCGGCCTCGAGGGTCGGGAGGAGGCAGCGGGAGCGCCCGTCCAGCGCGTAGAAGAGCGCCGGGCAGCGCCCCCGCGCCGCCGCGTCCCGCTCCGCCCCCGCCCCCTCCGCCCCCGTCGGGCTCTCCGCCGCGTAGAACGGCACGCCGGCGCGCTGCGGGGCGACCTTAGACGAAGCGGCGAGCAGGCCGGGCCGCGGGGGGTACTACCTTCAAGTAGGCCACGACCTCGCTGCTTGCGGAGGCCGTCCCGCCGATGTACACGCCGCCCGTCTCGTGGCCCTCGGCGCCCGGCGCGGCGCGGCTGCTGTTGCCGCCGGCCGAGCGGCGCGGGGCCATCTCATCGACCGCCTGCTTGTCCTTCACGAGCCCCACCAGGTCCGCTAGGCGCGCGCCGGTCGCCAGCGGCCGCACGGGCTTCTCGTCCAGCGCGCCCCGCTCCGCCGGAACGCTCTCTTGCGGCTTGGCGGGGGCCGGCGGCTGGGCCGGGGCCGGCGCCTGGGACGGGGCCGCCGCCCTCGGGTCGTCGAAGGGATCGGCGGCCCGGTTGCCCCGCGAGAGATCGCGGGGCTCGTCGGCCGGGGCGCCCCCCGCGTACGGCTGCTTCCGCCCTGCCCGGTGCGCCGGCGCCGGCGGCCCGCGCTCGTCGTAGTAGCCGCGGGGCACCGCGCCGGCGGGGCCCCCGTAGTGGTCCCTGGGCGGCCCGCGCGGGTCGTCGTCGTACTCGTCCCACTGCTCTCCTTCCTCTCCGAAGTCGTCGCGGTAGAGCCCCGGGCCGTATGGGCGGCCGGCCATGCTGGGGCCACGGCCGCCGCCGTACGGGTCACGGAATCCGCCGCGGGGCGGGGGAGGGGCGCGGTCGCCGTGGCCGAAGCGCGAATCGTACTCCTCCGGGTACGCTTCCGCCTCGGCGTCAAATTCCTCGCCCGCCGCCCAGCCGGGCTCCTCCGGCGGGCCGCCCGCGCGGGCGCCGTAGCCGCGCTTGATCCGCTGGGCCTCGAACTCGCGCCGCTGAAGCTCAGCTTCTTCATCCTCGTAGCTGCGCTGGTACGGGGCCCGAGGCTGCGGCGCTGTCTCCGCCGGCGGCCGGTCGCGGTGCATCGGCCATGCTGCCGGAGCCCTCGCGCCACCTCGCCCAGGCGCTGCCGCGAAAGCCTGCGGCTGCGATCCATATCCCTGATCGTTCTCCAGCTCTTCGTAGAGCTCGTCACCCTCGCCGGCGAACCTGAGGAGAGAGGGGCGCCATCAAATTTCAAAGGCGGCGGAGCCAAAGCGGGCCCTCGCTCACTGGTCGTGGAGCTCGTGCTCCTCCGTGCCATAGAGCCTGCTACGCCTCACGGCCGCCTGATCGACACGGGCGGCGCGCGGCCCTCCATAGCCGGCCGGAGAAGCTCGCGGTTCGCGGCTGGCACGCCAGTCGTAGTCGTCCGTATGGCCATATGAATGCTCTGCGAAGACGGGATCCTCGTCCGCGAACCTGCGGCGGGCCATCTCGCGGCAAAGTTTCGAATTTCGGGGTACAGGGCTTTGCCAGCTGCAAGGTCCTGTCAGCGCCCGGTACACCGCGATGTCGGCCGACGGCGCCGACGAGCACGAGCTCTCGCCGATCGAGCTCCTCCCGCCGGAGCTCCTCCACGATATCTTGATCCGCTGCGACCTCCAGTCGCTCCTGGCCATCAGCGCTTCCAGTCGCCGCTTAGCCGCCGCCGCGCGGGAGCACTCCCTGTGGCGAGAGCTCCTGAAGCGCGAGGAGGACTCCGCGCCGTGCGAAGTCGGATCAGTCTCGTCCGCTCGGCGCGGCGGGGGGCCGCCAATAGCTGCGTACATCGTCAAGCGCTGCATCTTCCGCGCAGACGAGTCCATTCAGGCCGGCGATGCGCTAGCACGAGCCTGCCTCGCCTTCCTCGCGCTGTCTAGGAGCGGCTTTACGAGCGACGAGCTGGTCAAGGCTCGCCCCCTCGCGCACGCTCTTGCATCGCTGCAGATGTGCTGACCTCGTCGCAGCTGCTGTCGCGCTGGGCCTGCGACCCCGGGCATCGCTTTGCGATTGACACCAGCGGTGTAGAGATCGCCTCCGTTATCGACGCGCTGCTCTCCGTGGTGGGGCCGTTCCTGCTCGAGGAGCGGGTGCGCGTGCGGGATCTCGAAGAGCAGGAGTGGAGGGAGGATGCGTTCCTCGTACTGCCGAGCGGCATCCGCGCGGCCGTACTCGCCCGCGCTGGGATCCCCGATGGGCTCTTCGCCTCGGAAAGCCCCGAGAGCCTGCGCCTACACACAGTCATCGCCTCCACTTTCGGCAACACGGACCGTGCGCGCCCGCTGCGCCCCGCCCCCTCGCCGCCTCGCCCATGCTCCGAGCAGTGCACCCGCGCGCGGCGGAAACGCTCCTGTTCTCGCTGGTCAAGCTGGAGCGCTACGAAGCGGTCGCCTCCGGCCTCTCCCAGTGGGCCGTCTTCGAGGGGCTGTGGATCCGGGGCGCCGCGTGGGAGGACCCCGCGCTCGACAACATCGAGGGCCTGGAGACCGCCGCCGGCGGCCCGCACCCGTACCCCGGCGCGGCCGGCGCGCTGCAGGCCCGGCGGGACCTCCTATCGCACCTGCGGGCCTGCGAGAAGGCGCAGCCGGGCGCCCTGCGGAACGTGCTCCTGCGGCTCCGCGAGCAGGGGGCCGCCCCGCGGCCCGAGGAGGGCGCGGAGGGCCCCGCAGGGCGCGCCGCCCGCCTGGAGCGTGCCGTGCGCCTGTTCCGCCTGGGCCAGTTCGCCATGTGCTGCTTCCTGGGGCCGCGCCGGACTATGCACTTCCTCGCGCACCGCGAGCCCGTCGTGCGCTCCGACCGTCTCTCGTCCTTCTTCTTCCTCCTCTTGCCCTGACCCGCTCCCAGACGGACAACGAGGCAGGCCGCGCGGCGCAGCAGCTCTTCGGAGAGGCGCTGGAGCTCCTGCACGCGGCGGGCGCCTGCGGCCCCGGCGCGCCCCGCGAGGAGGCGCTCCTCTCGGCCTCCGCCGCCCACGAGGCGGGGTACTGCCTCTGGAACATGGGCCTGCACGAGGCCGGCGTGCCCCTCGCCCGCCGCGCCTTCGCGGCGCGCGCCGCCCTCCTAGGCCACGAGGACGCCCGGGTGCGCTTCAGACCCCGGCAACGCTAGGCTTTCCACGCACTCAGACCTGACCTCGAACCCGCCCAGACCGCCGACTCGCTTTGCAAGCTGGCGCTGCTCCTGCACGACTCTTTGCACTTCGCCGACGCCGAGCGCTGCCTCTCCCGGGCCCTGGCCACCCTCCAGGCGCCCTTTATCCTTCTCATCCTTCGTCTTCGGGCTGTCTTGGCTGAGGCGCCGCGCAGGGACTCTTCACGCCGGCGCCGCCGCCGCCCGCCGCGCCCGACCGGGCGAGGGGCGAGCCCGCCAGCGGTCCCTCGACGCCCCCCGCGCAGCTGCGGCAGCGGGTGCGGCCCAACCGACCAACCAGCCAGCCAGCCCTCCCCCCCGCTGCCTCTGATCCAGCGCATGCAGCCGGCGTCGCCTGTGCAGGCGGGAGGCCCCGCGGATCCGGCGCCGGCCGGCTCCGGGCCCTCCGCGTCCGACAAGGAGCGGGCCTGGGCGCCCCTCTCCCCCGTGGACCCCGTGCGGGCGGTCCTGAAGCACTGCCGGGGCGCCGCGCTCCCGCCGGGGCACGAGGGGGGGGACTGGGCCGCCCTGGGCCCCATCCTCCCCCGTCCCCACGCCCTCCTCCCCCGCTGCCTCAACGACCTCGGCCGCCTCTACTCGTGCGCGGAATCCCGTACCCCCCTCCCTCGCTCCCCCCCTCCCCCCGAACGGGCCGCGCGCAGGGAGATGGGGCAGGCGGACGCCGCGCGGGACGCGCACGCCGAGGCCCTCGCCATCCGCGAGTCGACGCTGGGTGCCGTACCCCCCCTTTCTCCCCCCCCGCTCTGTTCTCACTACCCCTGTAGGCGTCGGGGCCCTCGACTGTTCTCAGAGCCTCCTGAATCTCGGCGTGCGCGAGCTCGACGGTATCCCTCCCCGGCCTCTCCCCCATTCTCCGCCGAGTCCGCGGCAGGGGGGGAGTACTGGTTCGCGTTCAAGGCGATCCAGCGTAGCGTGCACATCCGCAGCCGCTGCCTGGGTACCACCCTCTGCTTTCTCGATCCCTCGGCCTGGTCCGGTCCTCGCTGAGGGGCTCCCGCGGGCAGGCCCCGACCACGTGCTGACGCGGAACGCGGCGGACTGCCTCTCCCGGCGCTTCCGCCGCTTCCTCCTCACGCTGCTCCAGCAGCAGAACGTCAACATCGTCGCGACGGCGCCGGGGGAGGAGCCGGCCCCCGGCGGGGGCGGCGGCGGGGCCGGCGGCGTCGGCGAGGGCGCAGGGGCCGCCCCTGCCATGGAAGACGAGTGGGAGGATGAGGAGGAGGAGGCGGATGCGGGGGAGGAATCGGAGGGCGGGGAAAGCAGCGGGGGCGAGGGCATCGCCCTCCAGATCGGGCCGCCGCCCCCGGCGCCCCCAGGACCCGCCCACTTCCCCTAGCAGCAGTCCCGGTCGCCAGCGCCCGAGCCTGTAAGAATATTTCAAATTCGAGGCGGCTTCTCTCCGAACAGATTTGAATTCGAAGCTGTTAAGGCCGCTGTGCAATTGCAAGCACCGCCATGCGCAACGAGTTGTACATGTAGCTCAGCGGCTAGCGCTGCAGGTGCAGAAACGCCAACTTCGACGTCGACCCAGATCCAGTGAACTCGGGGCCGGGGGCCCGCGCGACCCATTCCGGTAGAGGCCTGCAACTCCACGTGCACGTGCACCCCGTCCAAATCGGCCGAAGCATTTCATTTCGCAGCGAAGAACCTTATGTAATACTAGTAGACTAATAGCTGCAGAGTAAGATGCACAAGGTGGGACGACGGGAAACGAGAAGCGAGAAGGGACGGTAGGGGGAAAGTGGGGGGAGCGAGGGGGAGGGGGTCCGCCAACCTGCCCCGGGCGAAAAAGGAGATGACGGGATCGCAGGCGGAGGGGAATGGAAGAGAAGAGCGATTTTGCAAAGAAGAGACGAATGGACAACGGAGGGAGAGGTCTCAAAGAAAGGAAAAGGTTCGGGGGGATGCCGCGGTCTAGCCCTCGGCGTTCAAAACTCGGGCAACGTCGTCGACGTCGATCATAGCCTCCAATAGCGGTATCAAATCATACAATTCCCGGTCGCTGAGGTCGTCTGCAAGACTGTCAGCGCTCGGCAAACAACGGACAAGGGCCGGCGCACCAATGAACGAGCCGACGGGCACCGCATTCTGGGGCTGGAACATGTACGACGCGGGGGAGTTGTCAACAATGATCGTCGAGCGCAGCTCCCGCCCGATCTTGGACAAGTCCTGCAGCGGCGCGGCTTAGCTACGCTGGGAGCTCAAGACGGCAGGCGGACCTTGACGTAGTTCCCTTCGCAGAATTCGCATGCCTCGCGGAAAAGCCGATGCCTGATCACTTTGTATGTATCTAGCTTGTCCAGTAAAGGGTCCGCATACTGCGCCCCACACACCGCGTTCAGCAGACCTTCACTCGCCCGTGGAACCAGCGCTGACCTTCGCGAGACTGGCAGTGAACACGACGATCTCGAACTTCTCTCCCGTGCGCTTAAGAAACTGGTCCAGCCCTGGCCGCTTGAGCACATAGACAGGGTGGACCTCGTCGTCGATTTCGACCGGTATGACGATGTCCGCGTTGAAGATGGGCTGCGCAGGAAGCGAGCACACGTCAGGATATGCCACGAAGGGGTGTCGTGGCAGCGGACCTTGAAGCTACTATGTACAAGGGTCTCATCCAAATCCAGCACAAGGGTCTTCCTCCCAACGTCGTCCGGGTGCGGCGGCGGGAGAAGCCACTTCTGTTCCTGTGCCTGTGCTTGCTGTGCCTGAGGTTGCGACTGCCCGGGACGTCAGCTGCTGCGACCGGGTTCACAGAGCTTTGCAGACCTTTTGTTTCGAAGCCCCATCAGGAGACGGCGGGAGCGACTGCAGGTCAAGCAGTGTCAGGGCTCAGGCTACAGAAGAAAGCGGACGCTGCCTTCACCTGCTCGGCCTGGTCCCTGTTTCGGCCGATACAGCAAAATAAGCGGGACATCAGACCGCGCTTTCTCCTGGGCGGTGGTGCTGCTGCGCATACGCCTGTCAATGACCGCAAAACCGGTCCCGCGGCTTCCCCCGCTGACCTGCGCCAGTGCGGTCCCCATTCTGGCTGGAGATGGACACTGGCTTGGGAGCTGGGGCGGGCCCCCTCAGAGGCCCTTTGTTGATATCCGGGTTGTCTACGGAGGCGATGAGGCTACTCAGCTTGTCCGCGCTACTGCTGCCTGCTGATGGGCCCGCGGATCCGTTTTGGGCGCTGCCGGCCCCGTTGGTCCCCGCCATCAGACCAGGCGCCCCGATATGGGCACGCCGGACGCCGTCAGGACCGCCGCGGCCGTGACCCCCCTCGAATGCAAACCCTGTCGCGCCCTGCAACCTGGCCGCTAAGCTGTACCCCGTCTTCGAGCCCCCCCCCCGCCAGCGTGTCTTCTTGCACCGTGCCGCCCTCGCACCAGCCAGACGCAATCAGTGATTCTCAGCGTGCGGACCCTGTCCAGGACGTGTCAGCAGTAAGCCTGCCGTGTCGCTGCTCGGCTGCTTTGGCCTCACCGGAGTGCTGCGTACGCTCGAGTGGATCACTTTTGCAGCGTCGAATGCGTAGTCGATAGCTGAGGGACAAGGTCCAGCGGGCGGGATGCTGGCGCCTCGGCCAGCTGGAGTTCAGCCAGCAGCGCCGTCCAGCGGAGTGTGGGCAGCAACGCTTATCCTGCTGATATCGCTGGCATCTTCAGTGCACGGTGGAACAATCACGAACGTCCTGCCCTCGAGCGGTTCGTCCTGCTTAGTTCTCGCTAGCTACACACAGCTCTCACGCCCGCCTCGCCCGCCCGCGCCTGCTGACGTCGCTTTACTTCTCTCAGGTCCTTTGGCAGGCGGGAACGTGCGCCCAGCGCCCCCGCGCGACACCCGCTGGTCGCCGCTGACGACCCGTGCTGCCGCAGACTATCACTCTAGCTGTAGACATCAACACAGCGCAGTCCACTTCCGATATCTCTTCCATAACATTTGGCGGAGCCTCAGCGACCAGCTGGTTCGCTGCCTCCTGTGTGGACTGCGCGGAAGCGCTAGCGGAATTCGAACCTGATCTTGCGGCGCAGGACGTATTCCAGCCAGCGTATCGTCGTCGCAGTACCGCCCCCGCCTGGCGGTTACACGGCGGGAACGGCGGTCAACATCGTCATCGTCTCCCAAACGTGCGTCGCGGGCCCCGGCGAGACCGCGCACACTGCCCTGCATCCCCTGCCGCGCGCTTATCCTCCGAACGCAGGCTCGGCACAACGCAAGCGTCGGGGGCGTACACGTACAACCCGCCAACGACCATCACTTCGATCGTACCGACTTCAGCGGGCAATCAGGGTTCGCTGGGGAAAGCGCTGGGCGCTCCTCCAGCCAGCTCGCGCGCTGACGAATGAATGGCTGGCGCGTCCAGGCGGGAGCGTGATCACGCTGTACGGGACGAACCTCCCGTTCTACGCCGACATAGTTTCCGTCACGATCGCGGGGGTACAGGCGACTGCGACGCCCCTCTCGATCTCGGACAAGGGGGGTACCTTCATCCGCGTGACGCTGCCCACGATCTCCGCGGCGCTTGCCGGAAGCGTTAGCATCACAGAAATCTCGACAACCTATGGTCCGTTCTTGGCTGGTATCCTCGAGAATTCCACCAGGGGGCCCGACGCGTACGCCCCCGGACGCAGGCACCGTCACGGCATCGGGATTCACGCTGCTGGCAATCACTACCGTCACGCCGTCCTCCGGAGCCTACGCTGGGGGGTACCGTCTCCTCCGCTTCCTCGCCGCCCTCTCGCGACCGGTGACACCCCGCCGCGCAGGACGAGGGTGACGATCTCGGGCAGCTTCGCGAACGTCGTCAACAAGAACAGCGTGACGTCTGTCAAGTTCGGCGGGATCACCGCTACGGTCGAGCGGGCGTCGACGACGGAGATCGAAGTCACGACAGGTGCTGGGACGCCGGCGGACGACACGGTCTCCGTCGTCATCCTTAACGGCGCACCCGTGACGAAGACCCTCGCCTACCGCTACGTCGCCCTCTCCGCCGTGGTCCCGATCATCAGCCCGACCGCCGGCCCCCTCGCTGGCGGGAACGTCCTCACGATCTACGGCACCTTCGGCGTGACCATCGACGACGCCTCCGTCCTGTGCACGATCGGCGGCGTCACGGCGACCGTCGCCTCCGAGGCGGGCGGCGCGCAGCCGACGCAGGTCGCCGTCCGCGTGCCGGCGGGGGCCGCCCCGGGGCCGGTCTCCGTGACCATCAAGATCGGCACGGGCGCCACCATGACCTCCGGCCAGACGTACACGTACAACGTCGTCCCGCAGCTCGGCTCGATCGTCCCTTCCACCGGCGACTGGGCAGGCGGCAACACGGTGGTAGGCTTCCACCTCGCGCCTCGCTTTTGCGCCCCGGCCGACCCGCTCGCCCGCAGACGATCACGGCTGCGAGCGGCTTCGTGCTGGGGTCGGGCAGCGACATCCGAACGGTGGTCATCGGCGGCTTCCAGGCGACGTCGATCGTCAGCCAGACGACCACGAGCGTCGTGGCCGTCGTCGGCTCGGCGAGCTCTTCCGCCAGCGCCGGCCTGGCCTCCGTGGCCGTGATCAGCGACAGCTTCGGGCGCTCGACGGACCTGACGGGCCAGTACGCCTTCACGGCCATCACCGGCCTCTCGATCGTCAACGGCCCCCTCAACGTCGCCGGCGTATCCCTCACCATCACCGGCTCCTTCACCTTCGTTACGGGACCCTCCAGCGTGGCCGCCAGCATCCAGAGTGAGCACTGGCATCTCGCTCTTGTGCCACTCCCGTGCAATGACGCCCCTCGCAGGCCTGTCGGCGACTGTGACGGCTGCCAGCACGACCTCCATCCAGGTCACCGTCCCGTCCTCCGGGGCTGTGGCGGGCGTTGCCGACGTCAGCGTGTCCGTGATCCGCAACGGCAACACGGGCGGCCCGTCCGTGTCCGTCGCGGGCTATCACTTCATCTCCATCATCAACGTGAACCCGCGCTCTGGTCCTTTTACCGGGGGCAACACCATCTCGATGAACGGCATCTACGACACACGCGCCAGCGCCGGCGCTTATTCCTGCGCTGTCGGTGGAGTCGCGGGGACCATATCCGGCACGGCCACGGGGTCTGTCGTCCGCTGCATCGTGCCCGCCGGAACGCCGGGAGCTGCGTGGCCAACGGTGCAGACCGCGAACGGCGCTCCGATTACCGCCCCGCAAACGTACTCCTACGTCGCCGTCACTGGGGCGGTTCCCTCTACGGGCCCCGCGTCCGGCGGCAACACGGTAGGATTTCTCGCAGCTGCAGTGCGCGTGTGCGTCTCCCCAGAGTCTCACCATTCGTCTGCACAGGTCACGATTCAGGGAACCTTCATGAACGCGACTTCGACAGCCGTGACCTTCAACGGCGCCAGCGCGGCCGTCGTGGTCGGCTCCACCACAGCGACCCAGATTGTCGTCACCGCTCCAGTGGGCTCCGCGGGGAACGTCAATGTGAGCGTCGTCATTACGTCGGGCAGCGTCGCCACCGTGGCAGCTGTTTACTCCTACGTCTCCGTTTCCACACCGCTGACACCAACAAACGGTCAGCAGCGCATTGCTTGTGCTTCTTTGCGCTGCGCTCTGACGACCGGTATACGTAGGCCCTGTTGTCGGCGGCAACTCCATCACCATCGCGGGCTCCTTCCCCGGTGTCACATCGCCGGGCAACGTCGCAGTGTCGTTCAGCGGGTCTGTGATCATGAGCTGCGCTAGTCTATTGCAAGCGATCCAGCTGACAAGTGCGCAGGACGGCCGCGACCGTGACGAGCGCGTCGTCCACGCAGATCATCGTGACGGCCCCGAGCATGGTGCTGGCCGGCGCGGGCGCGAAGAGCGTGTCGGTCACTGTCCGCAGCGGCTCGCCCGTTACGCTGTCCAACGCTTACACATTCAACGCGGCCCCATCTATCACGAGTGTCTCCCCGGCCTCGGGGCCCTGGTACGGCGGAAGGAACGTCACCATCTCGGGCAGCAACCTTGGCAACGGCGCGGACGTCACCTCCGTGACCATCGGCAGCATTTCGTGCACAATTGTGTCACAATCTTCGTCGTCCGTCATCTGCACGACGGGCTCGACGGGCTCATCAGGCGCCGCCGGCGCCTTCAACGTGACGATTGTCTCCTCCACCTTCGGCGTTAGCACTCTTGCATCAGGCTACGCGTACCAGGCCATAACGAGCATCTCTCCAAGGACAGCCGGCGCGACGGGGACCCATTCCATTGTGCGTGCACGCGTTTTCGCTCCGCTCTGCAGAAGTCTCACGCGCCTCTCATTGCTCGCTTAGACTATCACCGGCACGTTCGTCGGCGCATCGGGCGGCCCCTCCGTGACTGTGTCGTTCACCAAGCCACCAAGCACAACTGTCACAGTCGCAAGTGGCAGCATTTCAGCTGCGGACCGGACAACTATCATCTTTGCAGCCCCAGACGGCAGTAGCATCACAGGAGACAACGACGTAGCGGTCGTGGTTGGCGCGGGCGACGCCGTTGTCCTTAGCTCGGGCTACGCGTGCGTCTTGATCTTGTTAACGTTTTAGCTCCACAACGCTAGCCATCTGAAAACGCGGCAGATTCTTGAGTCCGCTTGAAATCCAGCCAATAACCGGCGCGTATGCGGGAGGCAACTCTGTCACGCTTTCTGTGAGTGGTGCGCTTTAGATATCAATCTGATCTGAGCCGCCGAGTACAGGGCACCTGGGGAACGATCTCCGCGAGCGACTCTGTTACTGTCCTGTTCGGGAACACCCCCGTCGACTTATTCACTGGGATCGTTTCTCGCTCTCCGGTGCTTCAGATCATCAAGTTAGCGATCATCCTGCCGTGTACTGACTTCACCCTCGCTCGCAGCTCGTGGTCAGAAGCCCCGCGCGCAATGCTGCAGGCGCGGTGAATGTGACGATGAAACTGCGCGACCCGGCGGAGTTCGTCCTGGTCGGAACATTTACGTACAATGCCCGTGCGCTCTCCCTCTCGCATTAACAATGCCAGCGCTAAGCTCGCGCATGCGGGCGGCCTCCTCAGAACCGTCAATCGCTTCAGTGACTCCTTCAACCGGCCCCGCCTCCGGATCGTACCGGATCACGATCGCGGGTACAAACCTCGCGGCAGACTCTGGGGACGTGACGAGCGTGTCGATCGTCGGATTCTCGGCCACGGCTGTCTTGAATCTGGCGTCCAAGACCTCGGTCGTCGTGCAGCTGGCAGTGCCATCGTCAAATTCGTCGTTCGTCGGCATCGGAAACGTCGTGCTCACTTCAACAACCTACGGAACAAGGTGACCTTTGATCTTAGCAGCTCATTTTCTTTCTGATGTGCTGATCGAATTTCGTCCAGCGTCGGCACGAACAGGTTCACCTTCGTGTCGGCTAACTCCATCACGCCACGAAATGGTGCCGTAGAGTCTTACAACCGACATGTGTCGGCTCGTTCTGATGATGAAACCACAGGCGGATGGAACGCTGCCGCCGCCTTGACCACGTCAGGCTCGACCTCCAAATCGATTACTATTTCCGGCTACTTCGGCGCCACCACGCCGTCGTCTGCACGTCTGATCGTGAGCATCTACATTGCACATTCTTTGCTCTGATGCTGGACTCTGATGATCGCTCAAAATGACTGGCGTGCCCCAGATGATTGCTTCTGGCTATTCTACCGCTTTTGTGACAGCTAACTCGCCGCTCTCGACCACGTCCCTTGTCTTCAACCTTCCCAGCATTGCCTCTTCAAGTCGTGCAGGCTACGTCAACGTCAGTCTTGCTGTCGTTTTCGGTACCGGCGCCAGTGCCAACGTGGGCCAACCGATCATAATGCCAAACGTGCGTGTGCCCCTCGCTTCAGCTCTCCGGCCTTTCTGAGTCCGCGCAGGCGTTCTACTACACGCGCATCACGTCATGCGTGCCCTCGTCCATGCCGCTCTCAGGCGGATTGACGGTCACGAGCACCGGCCTCTTTGACATCAACCCCACCGTTGCAGACGTTACCGTGGACGTGCAAGTTCCGCCGTCATCGCTATCCACTGTGTGGAACCCCGCCACGGTCCTATCGGCCACTTCTACAACGATCACTTGGATAGCTCCGAACTCAACGGCGGCAGGGAGATCGAATGTTCGAATAAGGGCGCGCTCTTCCCCAAACACAATGATAATGTCTCCCCTCGTGCTTACGGTCGCAGCAGGTGTTTAATGGTATTTACGTGTCATCGTGGATTTCAGACATTTCTGGAACGGGCATTGCATACAATTCCATCACCGGAATCACCCCCAGCTCTGGACCAAGTGTCTCTGCAGCCGCTGCCACGGTCAGGTTTTCAAATGGATCCAGCCGAGAAGCGCTCGCTGACATGCTGTGTAGATTACAGTTTCTGGAATCTTTTCGTCGGCATCGGGTGTCCCACAAACCGCCTCCACAGTTGTCCAAGTGAACGGCGCGACGCGAACTACTCTATCTGCCTCAGCCAGCTTAATCACCTTTTTGCTACCCGCTGGAACCTACACTGAGGGATTTGCTAACATATCGGTGCGTGACGCATTCGCTTTCAGAGCTCTTCTAGATCTGAGCTCTTGAGCTTTCCGCAGATCACTATCAACAACCCAACTACTCCAGTGCAAGCGGGGTCAGCCGTGGTGGCAAGTAGTCTTTACGCTTTCGTCAAAATATCTTCCGTTTCGCCTGCCGTGGGACCCCTTGCTGGAGGTAGCCGGAGACCTCTCTCGAAACGCCGGTCCTTCGGTTCACTCCCATCACGCAGGTAACATCGTGACGATCCTCGGCACGTTCAGCCAAGTCACGAGTGCGGCGAACGTGAGAACGGTGCTCTTTGGCGCCAACGCGGTGCGTCTTGTCCCTGGTAGAACTTTAGTTGCCTTGCGATGAAACGGCAGGCGAATGTAATCTCCGCAACCTCGACGGGAATCGTTGTCACAGCGCCCGCCGCGGTCACCGCTTTCTGTTCATTTCAGACCGTACCTTCGCCGCCTGCTCACGTGCACGCACTGCGGCAGGCGTCCTCTGGTTCCGTGACCCTGTCAGTCACCTTGACTTCGGGTGGTCTTGATGGCAACGCGACCACGAAAGCGACCGCGTACTCGTACAACGTGGCCGGCTCCATCTCGACGGTGGGTGCAATTCGCCTCCCTGCCGTCCTAGCGCGCTGACCGGTGTTTTGCGAGGACAGGTCGCACCTGTCAACGGGCCGCTGCTGGGAGGAGCTCGCACGACCGTCACGGGCACCAACATTGGCAGGTAGGGAGTTGTCCCAAGAGAGCCCGCTCCCGCTTGACCGATTCCTTCGCAGCGGTTCGGATATCACGGCCGTGCTCTTTGGGGGCGAAAACTCGACAATCGTTAGCCAGACATCCAGGCAGGTCCCTGTCCGCAAACATTTCCGAAATCATCTTGACCGCCTGCGCGCAGCGAGGTCGTCGTCGACACGGGCCCGGGCAGCGCGGCCGGCACGGTCAGCGTCTCAGTGGTCTCCACGGCGTTCGGCACTTCGACCAAGGCGGCCTCGTACACCTTTGGTTCGTCGTGGTAAAACGCGATGCGCATTCGATGCGCTCACGTGTTTGTCCTCCAGCTTCCATCACAAGCGTGACCCCGGACAACGGCCCGACAACGGGCGGGAACTCTGTGCGTCCAGACACGAGCATGTGTGAGCTCGGGAAGTTTTACGGTTTCTAACTTTTTACGCAGGTCACCATCGTCGGGTCGCTGGCCGACGCCGCGCAGGCGAGCGACCTCGTCGTCAAGCTCGGGACCCTGGCAGCCACCATCACCGATTTCAGCGTTGTGGGGGGCACTAGCACCGTGACCGTCACTGCGCCTTCTGCCGTCGGCCAGACTGTCACCACGGACGTTGAGGTGACCATCAAGGGCCAGAGCCCCGTCACCGCGTTCGATGGCTACATCTTCCAGCGCATCGCCTCTGTCGAACCGGCCAACGGTGCTCGTGCTAAAAATCTGCAACGTGCCCTCGAATCTGACCCCACTTCTTTCTAGGGCCGCTCGCCGGTGGCAACTCGGTCACCCTCGTCGGGCAGCTGCGCGTCTCATCCCCGTCGCAGTGCGTCATCGCGCTCAGCGGACAGCTCACTGGCACCGTCACCCCCACGTCCATCGCGACCCTGGGGTCGAGCAAAGGGGTCGTCTTCACCGTGCCAGGGGGAGCAGCCGCACAGGGCACCGTCAACGTCGCGCTCTCCATCAACGGCGGCTCTGCGCTGACGGCGACTTAGTGCGCGCCCTCGAGTTGCCACCTTCGCTTCTTTCCTGACCGCTCCGCAGCACGTTGAATCCTGCCGCGGTGATCACGAGCGTATCTCCCACCACGGGGCCGATTGCAGGCGGCGTGCGCGTCACAATCACGGGAACCAACCTCAACAATGGCTCCGACATCGTCAGTGTGACTCTCAACGGCGTCCAGGCTTCAGTGTTTTCGGTGCGCATGCGCGCTAACTTTTCTTCCACGACGCTTGTCCGCTGACCTCCTTTCTCGTGCAGCAATCTGCCACGCAAGTCGTGGCGGTGACTGGCGCGACCCCGCTCTCGACGGCGAACGGATTCGCAGCGGTTGTCACGACGTCGACGGCGTTCGGCGTGGCGACGCTGCCGAGCTCGTACGCGTATATCGGCGTCTCGTCGCTCCTCCCCGCCTCCGGTTCGCGTGCTCGTCTCTTTCTTTCTCTCGCGAGCGGGCCGAAGCCGCCTCGTTGACGCCGCCCGCAGGCCCCGGAACGAACATGAACCGAGTCACGATCTTCGGCTCCTTCTTTGGCTTCTCGTCCCCGTCCCAAGTCGTGGCCACGGTGGGCGGCAGCGCCGCGACGGTCGACGTGGCGCAGAGCGGCTTCATCATCATGCGCACGGCGGTAATCAGCTCTCTAGGCAGACGGCTGCTTCCGCGCGTGCCGCTGACCGCTCGTTACGCAGGCCCAGCCGGCGATCAACACGAACGAGGCGGTCTCCATCACGACGACTGCCGGCGGCGCGCCGACCATCTCGCCAGTCAACTTTGCGTACCTGAACGTCACCACCGTCGTGCCCGCTCGCGGGCCGCGCGCCGGCGGGGTGTGCACTGCTACTCCCCAGCTCCTGCCTTGTCTGTCTGACGAAGACGCCAGAACTCGGTCACGCTCACGGGTTGTTTCGGCACGGCCGCGACAACCGGCAATACCGCCGTCAGCGTCCAGAGCAGCGCCGCCGCCGTCGTCTCCGTCAGCTCTAGCCAGGCGAGTCGCGCGTCGCTCATTCGAATTCCGTAGCCACATGCCACTCACCTTGCGCTTCTCCAGGTCGTTGTTAGGCCGGCAGCGGGCACAGCTGGCGCAGCAACGATCGCCGTCACGGTGCCCTTCCTCGTTTGCTTTACTGTTCTTGCCCTAAGAGGCCCGCAGGTTGCCAACGGCTACACTCTGAGCGTCTCCGGCCTCTACACCTTGATGCAAGGTCCGTGGTCATCGCCCGTCGAGCGCGTCTCGAGCTCACCCGCGCGGTGCTGCAGACCCCTCGATCAACGCGGCGTCCATCACGCCGGCGTCCGGCCCCTGGTCCGGCGGCACGTCGGTCAGCCTCACGGGCACCAACCTCGGCTCCGGCACCGACATCTTCAGCGTGACCGTCGGCGTAAGCAGCCCCTTCCTGGTTCGCGCTGAAAAAGGCTGAAAGCTAAAGCCGTCTGTCTGGCAGGGCGTGCCCGCGGCGTCGATCACGTCGCAGACCGACTCGGGCGTGACCTTCGTCACGGGCTCGCTGGCCTCGCCGTCGCTGGGCGGCCGCAAGGACATCGTCGTCACGTCGCTCTTCTTCGGCAACGCCACCGCGGCAAACGCCTTCGCGTACACCGCCATCTCGTCCGTCGTGCCGTCCTCCGGGCCGGTGGGCGGCTCGAATGCGGTGAGCCTTTCCCTGCGAAGCGCATTCAGTCTTTCGGTTGTCGGATCGACCGACTTTCTTCCGCAGATCACTCTGCTCGGGTACTTCGGGCTTACCGGTATTGCGGACGTAACGACGTCGACGGTCGGAGGGAGCGCAGCGACTGTCAGCAGCGTTGACTTCTCTTCGTCCCCGGAGAAGATCGTCCTGTCGCAGCCGGCGGTGGCGCAGTCCGCCGGCGCCGCCACCGTCTCCGTCGCCATTCGAGGCGGTGCGGCGGTCACGGCGACCTACGCCTACACCGAGATCACATCCATCTCGCCGGCCACGGGTCCCATCGATGCGACCGTCGTCGTCACCATCTCCGGATCGTTCGGTTCAGCCACGGCGAGCACCGTGCAGGTGACCGTCAACGGCACGCGGGCCGGCATCAACAGCGCCAGCGGCACTCAGATCGTCGCCCGCTTCCCTGCGTCGTCCGTTGCGGGCGCCGTCGACGTCGCGGTGACCGTCTCGGGCGGCCTGGCGACCACATCGGTGAACGGCTTCGGCTACGTGGCCGTGACCTCGGTCGACAAGGCCTCGGCGCCGCCGAACTCGCCGCTGAGCGTCGTCGTGTCCGGCACGTTCCCGGGCCTCTCATCGAACTCCGGCGCCGCCGTCCTCTTCCAAGGTGTCGCCGCGACCATCACAGCCGTGACGGCCTCGTCCATCACCGCCACCCTGCCCGCGGCGGGCGTGTCGGCGGGCCCGGCCGACGTTTCCGTGCAGCTCCTGCAGCCGAACGCCGGCGTGGCGCACGTCGCCTCGGCGCCCTTCGCCTACCTGCAGATCGACTCCATCGTCCCCGCGACGGGCCCCAAGGCCGGCGGCAACACCGTCACGCTCAACGGCGTCTTCCCCGGCGCATCGCTCTCGCCGGCCCCGACCGTGCGCGCGCCGTAGCTGCCACAATTCCGCTGCTGTCCTTGTCAACGCCTTCGTTGCCCGCAGGTCACCCTCTTCGGCTCGGCAGCCTCGGCGGTCCTCTCCGTCTCCTCCAGCAGGATCGTCTTCACGGCGCCGGCTCTGTCGACGACGGGCCTCGGCTCCTCCACCGTCGCCCTCCGCTACGCCGGCGCCGCCGCCGACGGCTTACCGGCGACCCTCTCGAACGGCTACACGTCGGTGGAGATCACGTCGGTCACGCCGCAGGCCGTCCCCTCGGCCGGCGGCGCGTCCGTGACGCTTGCCGGGTCCTTCATGGGCGCGGCGGCCCAGTCGGACGTCGCGGTCACCGTGAACGGCACGAGCGCGACCATCGTCTCCGCGAGCGCGACGGAGGTCGTGTTCACGGCTCCGGCCGGCGTCTCCGCCGGCAGCGTCCCCGTCCTCCTCCGCCTGAAGGGCGGCGCTCCCGTGTCGGCTCCGTCCCAGCTCATCTACTCCTGTGCGCTTCTCCGTTTTCCCTCTTTTCTTGCTTCCGCCCGCTTGCGCGCTCACGCCTCCTGCTTTTCCGCAGCGATCGCCATCACGTCTGTGGTGCCGAACAACGGGCCGGCCGCCGGTGGCAACACCGTCACGATCAACGGCGCCAGCCTCACCATTTCGGCGACCCCGACCGTCAAGCTCGCCAACGTCGCCGTCGCTTCCGTCACGGTGCGCTTCCCTCGCTGTTACTGTGGTTGCAAAAGAAGGATGGCTAAGTGTTAAGCGCCTCGCAGAGCTCCTCTTCGACAAGCATTGTGGTTGTCGCAGCCGCGGGCTCGGGCACTGGCGACGTATACGTGTTCAGCAGCGACACGGGGAGCGCGACTCTGGCGGGCGGGTACACGTACAACGCCGGCTCCTGCACGATCGTGAGCGCCTTTCAGCCCTCTGTTTTCCTTGCGCTGAAACCGTCTTCCAGACGTCGATCACCCCGAGCCGCGGTCCGCTCGTGGGTGGCAACACGGTGACAATCGACGGCGCGTCCCTCACGAACGGGGCGGACCTGACCTCCGTCACCATCGGCGGCGTGGCGGCATCCTGCGGAACGACGACGGCGACGCGCCTGGTGTGCACCGTCGGCGACGGCACGTCGGGCGGCTCGCGGCAGGCGACGCTGGTCGTCACGTCGGCGTCGGGTGGGACGTGCCAGTCGCCCAACGCGTACTTCTACGCGCCGCCCAACGCCATCACGAGCGTCGTGCCCGGCGAGGGCCCCATAGCCGGCGGCACCACCGTCACGATCACCGGGTCGAACCTGTCGGACGGCCTGTCCGACGTCGACGTGACGAGCGTCCAGTACGGCGGCGTCCCCGTCGAGAGGGTCGAGTCCGCGTCGTCGACGCGGGTCGTCGTCGTGACCGCCAACTCGGCGGCGGCGGGTTCGCCGCCCGTCACGGTGGACGTCGTCCTCGTCTCGGCCGTCCACGGCACCGCCACCCTCGCCAGCGCCTTTAAGTTCAACCCCCGTGCGCCCGACCCGCGCCCAAATTATTTTTAGCCGCGCATTCCTGATCCGCCTCCTCCGTCTCCGCAGCGGGCGCCATCACTTCCGTGACGCCGGCGGAGGGCCCGCTCCGCGGGGGCGTCCCCGCGGACCACGCGTACCTCTCGGTCACGGTGCAGGGCACGAACCTGTGCAGCGGCGTCAGCGACGTCTGGGCCGCCACCCTCGCCGGCATCCCCATCCTGCGGGCGAGCGCTAGCTAGCCCTTTGAACGGCCCCGATCGATCGCTGCGTGGCTCACGCGCGCGCGTGCAGGTCGTCTCCGCGAGCACGACGCAGATCGTGGTGGTCCCCGGCTCGGCGAACGCGACGGCGACGGGCCCCGTGGTCGTCACGAGCGCCGCCTACGGCGTGACCACCTCGGCGGCCACGTACACGATCAACCCGCTCCCCGTTATCTCCGGCGTCTCCCCCTCCTCGGGCCTCATCACCGGCGGCGACAGTGCGTCCCCCGTTCGTTCGTTCGCCTTGGCGCGGCCCGCACGCTCACGTCGCGCAGACATCACGATCAGCGGCGCGAACCTCGCGCACGACGCGGCGGACCTCATCTACGTCCGGGTGAAGGGCGTGGCCGTCGCTGCCGTCGTCTCCGCCTCGGCGACCCAGATCGTCGTCACGACGGGCGACGGCACGCCCGGCGGCCCCGCCGCGTGGGGCTCCGGCGCCGTCTCGACCCTCTCCCGCGCCTTCGGCTACGCGGCCAGCGCTGCGGACCTCTTCCTCTACCTCCCGACCGTCTCCATCGTCGTGACGGGCGCCGGGCCCGACCTCTGGAGCGTCGGCTCGACGGCGCCCGTGCGGTGGGTCTGGAGCGGCACCATCCCGACCGTCAACGTCGTTGTGGAGAGCTGCGCCAGTTCCGCCGTCGTCGAGACGGTCGCCAGCAACGCGATCAACGTCGGGACGCTCTCGCTCGTCGTCCCGTACGTGTCGCCGTCGGTCGGCACGGTGCGCGTGCGCGTCTCCTCGGGTCAGGACGACCGCGTCTTCGGCCTCTCCGCGTGCCGCCTCGTCGTCGGGCAGAGCACGACCTCCACCGTCATCGAACCCATCTCCTCCACCTCCGCCACTAAAAGCACGCCCGTCCGCATCCGCTGGTACCCGTCCGCCAGCGCCGGGCTCTCCGTCAACGTCGTCCTCCGGAGCGCGACGGACGGCACGACGCTCGCGACGCTCGCGTCGAACGTGCCAAACTCGGGCGCGCTCACCGCGACGCTCCCCAACGTCAGCGGCAACGCGTACGTCGAGGTGCTCCCGGCAGCGGGCCCCGGAGTCTCGGTCGCCGCCACTTTCGCCATCTCGTGAGGCCCCGGCCCCGCGTTCGGTGTACAGCGCAGGGCGTAGGTTAGGGCAGGGCAGGGAGGCTGTAGCTAGCAGATAGTGCAGGGAACGTATGGCCCGCTTTTGGGGCGTCTCTATTTTTGAGTTTCAATCAAGCAGTTATCGCGCGCGAAGTCCCACGCTTCGATCGCGAGGATCCATGGTGGAATGCATATGGGGGGAGGGAGCTCGAAGGGGGGGTGTACGGTTTTTTTTGGGGGGGGGGGGTTGCACGTGGCCATGGGGTGCGCGGATCATGGTCATATGCATGATCATGACCGTCGGACGTCCACGTAATATAAGCGTCGACGTTACGTTTCAATTTCAAGCAACTGGCAGTTGCAATTTCGACTCACACTGTGACTGTCTGTGACACTGACGTCGACGAGTCCGACGGTGCAGTCGACGTGTGACACGAGTCAATTGCCGCAGTGCAATTACGTGCCACGGTACCGGTGTATCGATCATGATCATGATCATGATCATGATCCGATGATCCGATGATCAGGATATCGATCATGACTCAGTGAATCATTCGCAAAAGGATTGCAGCACGCAGCTGCAGCGTTCTTGCCACTTCAATCGAATATATTAATCTTGAGCTTTACTGAGTCAGCCTCCAGCTTGCTTTGATCATGCCATGATCATGATGAATCAGCAATACCCATCAAGGTCGCCCTGCAGAATGCCGAATTTCGGATTTAAAACTAATCCTAAACTCACACACTAGTACTGACTACTCGGGACAAAAACCGAATAGTGGACCCGGGGAACTGCGCCGGCGCCGGCTACGTCCAGCCGTTGGGGAGCGGGGGGGCGAAGTCGCGGAGGAGCGCCACGCTGGCGGTCGGGGCGAGCGCGTGCCACGCCTCCGGCAGCTCCGCCGTGCCCCGCGTGAACTGAGCGAGAGAATAAGTAGAGGCGGTTGACTTCGATCTGGAAAAGAAAGAAGTTGTAGTTTCGATTTGTCGCATCCGACCACCCAAATTTAAGACGAGAGCTTATAAATAAGGCGAACCATGACTGAGTCGAAAATGTAGGACTCGCCCCGCCCGAGCGGGGCGAAGCGCTCGCTGGCGACGAGGAGGTAGTAGTCGGCCCGGATGTAGAGGTCCCGCACCCGGGACAGCGCCTCCTAATCAGAAGAAGGCGCATTGGAATCAGAAGGACGGGCGGGGCGGGGCCGGGGAGGCGCCAGCGCTCGCCTTGAAGCGGGGGCGGGAGGGGGCGGCGCCGGTGGCCCAGTCGACCCAGCCGGCGTCCTCCCGCAGGTGCACCACGAAGTTCTGCTCGCACCTGCGCACGCAGGCTCAGGTGGCTCAGATGGCTCGGATCGCTCGGGGCCGGCTCAGGCGCACTCGGTGCCGGCACACTCGGGGGGGTAGTACTCGGTCGAGTTGCGGGCGGGGCCCCCGATCGAGGGGTCCCGCGCGACGGACAGGCTCAGCGCGACGCTCCCGCCCAGGAAGCCCCCGGCCTGCACGAGCGAAAGAGATCAGAGCTAGCCTCGCGTCGCGAAGCGCAGAGGCCCGAGCGACGCCGAAGCAGCGTTCACACGCACCGACCACTTGCGGACGCTTCGGGGCTCGTTTCCCGCGATCTAAAAATAGCCGTGAGGGGGGTACAGTGCGGTTCGGAAGGGGTACGGCCGGCCGCACCAGGATGACGTCATGCATCTCGCGGGGCACGCGCGTCACGGGGTACGGCGCGCCGTGGGTCACGCTGCAGGGCACGGCCACGCCGGCGCCCGTGCAGGCGACGGAGAGGCAGTGCACGTCGGGTCCCTCGACGGAGAGGCTCCCGTCCACCGCGCTGCACCGGCAGGCGACCGTTCCTCCGTCCAGGTCCGCGCAGGACACAGATGGCCCGTCGATGCTTCCCCCTCCTCGCGCCGCGGAGCACGTGCAGTCGACCGGCGTCGCGTTGCGCGCCGGGACGTAGAGGTAGGGGGGTACGGGCAACGGGCCCAGCGTCGTGTACCCCTCGATGCCCCCCGTGAGCCCCTCGGGCTTCAGCAGGTGCAGCGCGTAGTCGATGAACCCTGCGAGGACCCCGGTTCGAATCCGGCCGGTGCCACTTTCCAAAAAGAGAAGACTTTTCGCACCGCCGTAGGACTCGTTGACGAGGGACAGGGCGGCCAGGAGCGCCTCGGGGGCCCGCACGTACGCGATCTGAGGCGCGAGTATAATTATCAGAGGCGAAGAAAAGGGACGGGCGCCGAGACGGGGAGGGGATCACTAGGACCAGAAGAATTCGGGGGCGCGGGAGCGGGCCGGCGGGCGGGCGGGCGGGCGGGGAGCGCAAGATTTTAAACCCCAAGGAACGGAGCGGCACTCATATGAACTAAAGGAATCCGAGAAGTTCGGAGCGGGGGGCGGGAGGCGGGGGGCGGGGCGCGCCTCGGACGGGTCCTCGTCCAGGGGCGCGGCGTCCTGCAGCACCAGGTACTCCGAGCTCCTGCGAAGAAGAAGAAGAAGACATGAAAGAAGGAGGAGGGGGAGGAGAATTGATCCGCGCTCCGATCCGTCCGACGCGCGAGCTTAGGCGGCGGCGGCGGCGCGTGCGCACGTACCCCTCCCACTGGACCTCCCCGATGCCGCCGACGGCGCCGCCCAGCGGCACGGGCGAGTCTGCGCGGGGGCAGTTCGGGTCGGGGCAGGGCGGGACACGGCTGAGGCAAGGGCTCTGCCGGCGAGGAAGCGAAGGCCAGGGATGGGGGCTGAGCTTGGGCTAGGGCGGGGGTGGTTGCTACGTTGGGGTGGGGGGGTGGGGGGTGGGTGGGGTGGTTGCTACGTTGGGTGGTGTGTGTGTGTGTGTGTGTGTGTGGGGGGGGGGGAGAAGAGGGGAGGGGAGGGGGAAAGGGAAGAGGGGCAAAGCTGCTGACGGCCTCTGCAAATATGCTAAGCGAAGGCGCGCGAAGCCAACGGGCGGGCCCGAGGGCTTAGGGTGGGGGGGTGGGGGTCGGTGTGTGTGCGCGCGCGTGTGTGTGTGTGTGTGTGGTATAGGGGGGTACCGGCGAGGAAGTGCTCGGGGTGGACGGAGCGGTCGAGGACGGGCACGACGTACGCCTCCTGCAGCTCTGCGCGCGGGCCCGGTCCCGCCCTCAGCGACGGGATCGCGCGTCAAGCCCGCGGGCCGCCTCTCAAAGTTCCTAAAACTTGGGAAACTCAGCAAATAGGGGGCCCGCTTCGGTGATTTGGTTTCCCATGCATTGTTAGAACGGCCTTCGCTGACCCGGGGCCATCGAGCGGCAGACTGCGACGAGGGCGGCCCCCACGCCCGCCACCGCCGTCCCGTCCCCCGCCTCCAGCGCCTGCGCCGAAAGCTCAGCGCACCCCCGGGCGAGCGAGGCGCCGAGAGCTGCTTAGGCGATGTGGCGCCAGGAGCTTCAGCTCAAGGCGGCCGCGGCGCGCGCGCTCGCTCGCCTGGGGGGTGAGGCGGCACGAGTTGTTGTGGGAGGTCCAGGCCGCCGCCTGCCCCGCCGTCGTCATGTTCGACTCCCACCCCTTCTCCCCCGCCGCTGCCGCGCAGGGCTTAGGCGCAGGGAGGGAGCAGAGGCACAGCGCCGGCGCGCGCGGGCACCGGGGATGGCGGCGAGGGGCTTGGGCAGGCTGGCCCGGCTCCGCCCCACCTTGTTCACCGCCGACACCCGCACCTGCCCGCCGCGGCCCGGCCGTCAGCGGGGTAGATAGAGCTCAAGGCTTGGATGGGGGTACGCGCCTGGAAGATCTTGCCGTGCACGAGCCGGTCGAACGTGTACTGCCCGCCCCAGTCAGAGAGGCGGAAGGGGGTGGATGGGGGGGGGGGGGGGTCTGAGCGTGGGCGGGGGGTACGGGACCTGGAGGTAGGGGGTGGCGGTGGTGAAGACCCCGCTCGAGTCCGGCACGAACTCGTTCTACGCGGCGCTGCGGCTCAGAGGGGGGCGGGCGAGAAAAGGCAGGAAGGGGTACTGGAATCTCGATTCTAGGCTCTTGAACTGGGGAACGCGCGCGGGGGAAGTAAAAGCAAGGGTGGCGGGCCGGGCTCTTTGGCTGGGGTCAGGAAAGGCGGGACGGTGGCAGCTCCCGTTCCTTTCGCTATCTATCTCGGGTTAAATTTAGACAGCGGGCGGGGGTACCAGGCCCAACGTGTGGACGCGGAAGGCGGCGTCATCGTACACGAAGCCCGTCACCCGCGCCTCCCACCGCTCCTCCACCACCGTCCTCTGGTACCCCTGCGGGGGGTCAGGGGGGCGGGGGGGGGGGAAGGGGAGGGGGGAAGGAGAGGACCCACCCGGGCGCCGGGGGGCCAGCCGCTGGCGGGGGCGGGCGTGGGGAGGGAGGCGAGGGGGGTCCAGGAGCAGGCCCCGGGGGGGCACCACGAACAGGGCCCGCTCGTGCAGTTCGAGTACGAGGTTATCTGTCCCGCCACGATTCGAAAAGAAGTGAGGCGAGCGGGGTAGAGGATAAATTCGGGCCTGGTTCGGGTTGAAGCGCAGGTGGTAGTTGGTTAGGTCGATCCCCGTCGATATGAATCTGCGGGCGGGGGTATGACGTTTTGGAAGGGCGAGGGCGCGGGAGGGGGTACGCACCGCGTCCTGCTCCCGTACGGCTGCGAGACGACGGGTACGGAGGCGTTGTAGGCGGCCACGTCGACCCCGTACCCCGGCTGCGACGGCGCTCGGTATCTGCGCAGCAGAAAGCGGGGGAAGGACGGAGAGGGGGTACCGGCTTGTAGAGAACGACGGTCTGGGTCGTCTCTATGCGCTCCCAGGTCTGAAGAAGAAGCGATGAGCGATGCGGGGGGGTACGGGGCTGCGGGGCTGCGGGGTACGGGGCGGGTGCCCTCGCACCTCGACCAGAGTGTAGTTTGCGACTCCGCTGCGAGGCGGGCGGCCGCCTCAGGTGAACTGGAATGCCGGGGCGGGGGGGGAGATGCCAGGGGGTACGCACCTCCGCTCAATGACGAAGAGCTCGATCGGCTCACCTCCGTCGAACGCGACCTTCGCAAAAGAGGCTCAAGAGTGGTACGGGTACACAAAGATGGGGAAAGAAAGGGGGGTACGGACGGTCCAGCGGACGGTGCAGGTGCTGCTGGTCGGCACGGTGGCCGCCTCCCGCACGATTGGCGTCGCCGGCACTGCACGCGTACCCCCCGGGTCGGGGCGTGGCCGAGGGAGGGGGGTACGGGAACGGCGCACCGCTGGGGATGGTCTTGATGCGGAGTGCATCGCTCACGGGGCCTGCGACGGCCTTCCCTCAGCGCAGGCGGCAAACCCCCGCGCCCCACACTCAGCAGTGACGCGCCGCTCACGATGCCGCGGCCCTGCGGAAAGACCCTGGTGAGGGAAGGGAGAGAGGCGGAGGGGGGTACGCAGTTCTCGCGGGCGCACGGGTACGTCCATGGACGCGGAGATGCGGAACTCGTAGAAGAAGCCGGACGTGAGCTTGGAGACGGTCGCGTTGCGTGTCATGACGCCCGGCTGCGCGATCTGGCGGAAGAGCTGCGCGTCCCCGTCCGACTGCTCCACTGTGAAGTACACGATCGCCTGCACGGGCGGGCGGGCGCGAATTCAAATATTGGAATTGCGGACGAGAGCGCACGCGTACGTGGGAGCCGAGGACGGATGGGAGCGACCAGCTGAACGAGACGTGCGTCTCTCCGAGCTCCACGAGCGCTGGGGCCGCCATCTGCCCCGGCGGCACGACCGACGCCTGGCCGTGCGCTGCGCGGCGCGTTGCGTGAAAAGCCGTGCCGCGCGAGCGGCGATCCGCGGTGCGAGGGCTACGCACCGATTGCAAGCACCGCCACCAGCGCGATAAGCGAGAGCACACGCATCTGCGGCTGCAGGCCCGGGCGCCGCTGTCCGCGCCCGCCAGCGGGCCGCTGGGACGGGCTCTGGCTACGTGCCAGCGCGGGATTTCTCCGACCTGCTCTGCCAGAACCTGTGCTGGACGACTCTAGCTACTGGCCCGACCGCTGGCCAGGCTGTTGCGCCGCTCGCACAGGCGGCCAAGGAGAGGGCCAGTCACGCGGGCCCCGAGCCGAAAGCATCAGTGGAGCCGGCTGTAGGTGCAGGCAACCCGATAGACGCCCGCGTGGCAGGTTGCGCTCGCCGGCAGCGCGCTTCAGCGCGAGCGCGATCTGAGCGCTGCGATCGGCTTCTTTGTGCGGCCGGGGCGCTGGGAGCGGTGCTTCTGGCCGGTGTCGGGAAATTCAGGAAATTGAGAAGGGGAGCTGTACCCTAGTGGCGTGCCTGACAGTCAGGTCGAACTCTCACAGAGGTCCAGTTAGGCCTGCAGCGTGGGCTGCTCTTTCGCACAATGGCGCCCGCATCCGATATCTTCTTGGGAGGAAGCTGCAACCCCACGGTCGGTTTCGGAGCCGTTCCGAGTTCGACGTCGGTACAGGCTGAGGCTTCCGGCAGACGTGGAGAAAGGACCTCGCGATCCCGGAGTTTCGTAAGGCTGGAATCACATTCTTCAATCCCCAGGCTAGCTCACCGGCCCCGCGTCGCTCGACAGCCTGAATACCGCCCGGCCTCACACCGTGGCACGTCCCTGGCTCGTCCCATCGCTTCGAACTCTAGGTTGACAATTGGAGGTGTGCTCGCTGAGCCCCGGCCTGCCCGATCCCCCAACTGACATGAGCCGTCCCCAGCGAGGAGCTCGTGGCGCTGGAAGCGAAGGCGAAGAAAGAATGCGCATGCCTCTTCTTCGTCATCGATGTAAGTTAGGATGCGTTTGGGAGCGTTCGCTGGGCGCTTAGATCCCGATCGCAGCGTCAGTCCCGGTCCCTCTCGTCCATGTGCGAACCGCTTCGGCCCCCTTCGCGAGGCCTGTTCGCGACGCGAACGCCCCGCGCAGGGTGGAATGCGCTGAGTACATCGCCAAGGGGCGGAACATCGTGCTGGTCATCGAGCAGATGCCTGCCCAGATGTCGATCCGCGGCGTGCGCGTGAGCGACGAGGAGCTCAAGGACAACAACCGGTGCGTGCGAACGCAGCCTGAGCCCAGAGGCCGCGCCCGCCCGCCCGCCTGAGCGTAAAGCAGGGCGAGGGTGTACCTGAAGGACGTTGCGGAGCGGAACGGGGCGCCGGTGTTCGCGGACATCGGCGCGGGCCTGCGCTACGTCGTCGAGATGCACAGGCGCTGCGGCGGGCGCCTCCCCGCCGAGCGGCCCAGCTCCGCTGGCCTCCGCGCCCTCTCCTTCTTCTCAGTGCGCCGTACCCACCGCCCCCCCGGCCCGCCCCCGCCCAGCAACTTCGCTGTGCTGACGCCCCGGAGGGCAGTGCTTCTCCTGATCCGGCGGCGCGTGCCGCGCCGCGCGACGCGTCGACGTCGGGCGACTGGTACCACATCTTGGGCATCGACCGCCTCTTCGGCAACCCGCGGGCCGCGCGCTAGGCGGCCGCCGCGTTTAAATTCCGCGCTTCGATTATGGTTAGACTCGTAGACTTATGCTAAGGTTAGATGAGATATTTCAATAAAGTGTGATCCAGCTGCTATCGCGGTCGGAGGGTGCTGAGGCCGCCGTCTGCGAAAGGGCGGCGTGAGCCTCGAAGCGACAGCGGCGATCAGCAGCCGCTAGCTCGGTGGGGCACAGCGCTAATGTAAGCTTAAGCCCCGCGCGCACCGACTGCCAGGACCTGGCCCGTGATCCATGAGTTCTCGGGGTCTGCATCCAGTCGTGAGTGGGGTACGATCAGGAAGAGGTTACTTGGGGGGGGGGGGGTTCAGAGAGGAAGGGGGTACGTGTACCGAGGAGGAACTCGATGGCGCGGGAGACGTCCCCGGGCTCGCCGATCCTGCCCAGGGCGTGCATCGCCTCCGAGGCCTGCCGGGGTACAAGATCGAAGAGAAGGGGGGGGGGGAAGGGCGGGGGGGTAGGGGCACCTTGAGGCCGGCCTCGCTGCCCGTGATGCGAGCGGTGAGGGGCGTGCGGGTCAGGCCGGGGGCCACGCCTGCGCGGCTCTCATGCGCAGCGCGCGGGGCGAGGGTCGGGATACGGGGCGCGCGGGGCGGACAGTTCACGCGGATGTTCTGCTTGGCGTACGATGCGGCGGCGCTGAGGGCGAGGCCGACGACGCCCGCCTGTCGTTTGTTTCATTCGTGGCTAGTGAGATGGGTTGCATTAGAATCGATCACCTTGCTCGCGGCGATGGCCTCGTGGTTTGCGGCGCCGTAGCGCGCGACGGCCGACGAGCAGAGGACGATGGAGCCGCCGCCGCTCTTCATCATCGCGGCGCACGAGGCTCGCACGAGCGCGAAGGAGGAGAAGAGGTTCGTGGCAACCGTCTGATGCATCTCCGCGTCCGTCGTCAGGTGCGCCGGCTGCGGCGCGCGCAGTGCTAGTCAGACTTCGGAATCATTGAAGAGAAGCTTGGAGGTGCTACGAAGCGTGCGCGCCTTCAAAAGGATGCTTCCGACGCACGAAGCGGCCGCGTCGACCTTGCCAAACGCCTCGGTCGCCTTGTTTACGACCGCATTGACGTGGTCTGCGGCCGCGTGGACTCAGCTGCATGCGATGGCCGTGCGCGCGCACGCATTCACGGGCACCGCTCGAGGTCGCATCGCCTGGCAGCACGTGGATCGCCGACGCGCCAGCGGCCTTCAGGGAAGAAGCGAGTGCGTCGAGCTTTGCGGGGTCCCTGGCCGACACGACTGCGAGAGGAGATCGCGGCGAGCCCATGATCAGCTGTGAGCTAGAGCTCAGCTCACGGGCGAGCCCACGGCTCCGCGGCTGCAAGCTGAGCCCACGAGCGCGCGAGCACGTGCACGTGCACCGCGGCGGCTAGCGCTGGCGCGCCACCCGCGACCGCTTCCGGCTCTATTGCAAGGCAAAATGTAGACGAGCCAGTGCGCTTTCGGTGCGCGGCGGACCTAGATTCCAATTCCGACGTGCGAGGCGCTGGCACAGGTCGCTGCCGATGCCGCCCGTCGCACCGAGCACCAGCGCGGTTGGAGGCATGCTGCTTGATCTACTAGAAGAGATGCTTTATATATAAATGCCGACGCCTGAGCTGCTGTGGCCGCGCCAGCGCTGCTAAGAATGCCGTACCCACGGTTTCGACGCAGCGGATTCCGGGTCGACTCGCAAAAATTGTTGCAATTGCATGCGCGCAAGCGCTAGCTTTCTGCATGAGGCTTGTCATTTCCAAAAGTCGTAACAAAAGAGCATAAAGAATCCATGATAATTCCATAGTATACATGTCTTCACAACTGGGTGGATGCTTTCTGTCCTGCGCTACGCCTAGGGTTGGTGCATCCAGAATCACTGCTGCATAAAAGCAGCGTGCAGCCTCATGGGGCTTAATTGAAATGACATCCACACACCGCCAGAGGACTTGGACAAAGCCAAAACAATAGGACTGATGGCAGATCCAGATAAAGCGGAGGGGTGACGAAGACAGATGGCCGATATCGATGACGACTGATGGCTGGGCGGCAGCTGTTGTTGGGGCGACGTGTCACGGAGAGAAGTGACACATCAGCGAAAGGAGGCAGAGAGCAATGCAAGGAAGGATACATCCAGGAGTCGATGATGAAGCTTGCAGGCCAGAAGGCTTATAAGCAATCAAGTGTTCTCCATTCGTATGCCATGATTACGCAAGGATTCAGAATGCCGAGAATGGATGCAAGCCTCATCTTAGATATCCTTATAGATTAAGTTGTACTTGGGGACATGCCGACTGTCGATGGGGGAGGTCACAATTTGCTGAGCGGGGCGGGGAGTCAGCGTAGAGTTCGGCAACTTCTAAGCTGCACAGATGATTGCTCTCTCGGACCTTATTGTGGATTCCGCCCCTGTAAATAACTTCCACGAGGTCGATGAAGTCCTGCTTCTCAAAGAAGGCGCCAATCCACTTCGTGTGGTCCTGCGTGCTGCGAAACTCTCGGTACATGCACCATGCGACTGCGCATACACGAGCGGCGAACCCGTAATCAACTTTCATGTGCTGCGCGTTCCAGAAGAAGACGGTCGCAGGCACGATCGTGATGTCGAAGTACTTGGTGTACACGGGCTGCTCGTCCACGTCGGCGAGGTAGATCACGGCCATGTTCGCAAGATCGTTCTGCGTCTTTGCGAGCTGCGCGACGCGTGAGCTGCCCGCCAGCAGACGCGGGGCGCCGGCGCCACGTACGATCTCATCGTGCTGCATGCACACGAGGTCCGACGCGCGCCCGAAGCGGAGAACGACCACTTTGTCGCGCGTATTGCGGATCACGTTGTCGACCTCCTTCTTCGTCCGCAGGTGCGGGAGCAGGTATGCCATCAAATTTGGCGCTCGCCGGCCTCCGCGCCGCTCAGTTACTCAGCTGCCCACCTATACGCGCGCCGCTTGCTGCTGTTTAGAGCTGCAGCGCGACTGAATTCGCTGCCCTGAGCCCGGTGAGCCCGGCTGAGCCCGGTGAGCCGCTTGCTCCGGGTACTGCAGCTCAAGGCTTAGCTGGTCGATGTTCACAGCTGTCGCTGTCGCCCACAGGCCGCCCGCCAGCGCTCTCGCAGCTGCAAGTTCGAAGTACGCGTGCAGCCCGGTCCCACGCCAGACCCGTCCCGTCGATTTCGTCCCCCGGCGTGCCGGCGCTCGTTTCAGCCTCGCGCGCGCCTCAACGTCGAGCGTGATGGCTTCTGCAGGCTCAGATACCAAGGTGCGCGCGCACATACTCGTGCGCAGAGCGCAGCTCACGCCTGTCAGCCGGCGAAGCCGTACCGCCAGTGCGCCGGTGCAGTGCTCTTCAACTCAAGCGGACAGCTGCTTGCCGGCGAGCGCTTCGTCATCCCCAATACGAACCAGAAGCCCGATAGCGTACGCCCTGCCCCTCCGACGTACATCCTGCCCCTCCCAGCTAACGCTCGAACCGACGCGCAGTGGCAGTTCCCTCAGGGCGGGGGTTTGCTTTGGCATCCGCGTGCCCCACTGACGACTTGTCCTTGATGTCCTCGCAGTTGATCCCGGCGAGGACCCTGAGGCGGCTGCGGCGCGGGAAGCTGTGGAAGAACTGGGCATATTACCCTCGAGTCTCACCCGCATCGCGGCTCTCAACCGCCCCATTCGCTACGAATTCGATCCTGCGTTCGAGTCGCCGATCACGCGCAAGTTTTGCGGCCAAGAGCTCACGTGGGTCCTGTTTCAATGGGACGGGAAGGTTGAGGAATGCGATCTCAACGCCCATATCGAGCCGTCCGATCATGGTGGCTGGCCGGAGTTCGCCCAGGTTCGCTTCGTGGACTGGCCGTTTGTGTTGTCTAAGGTGAGCAGCTGGCTGCACCAAGATCTTGTTCCCCTCTCGTTCGTTCAGTCTGCCTGCAGATTTCGCCAATGAAGCGAGCAATGTACGAGCAGCTCCGCACCGAGTTCGAGCCTATCATAGCAGCTCGAACATTGAAGAATAAGTGAATATTGTTTACCACCTAAAAATACTTCTCCTGAAAGAACAATACGTAACAAAGACTGACTGAAAATAAGCAACTAGCTCATCAACTCCTCCACTAGCCTGACCTTCCCCTCCTATGGGACTAATGTCACGGTCTGCTGCATCTCACGATGGCTGTTCAACGCTGCGGGAAGATCTGTTGTGTCCATCATAGTAGTGGCCACACTATCGGTAATTCTTAGGCGTTGGTGAGGCACCGGGGGAAGCCTGCACACAGGTGTCAAGGGGGGAAACTCGAGAAAATGCATAAAACGACAGACTGACCTGCGTGGCTTGCCATTGACCTCCGCGAATTGCTGCCCGTTCATGGATGTGTTCATGGAGTGGGTAGCTGACGTGAGCTTCTTCTCGAGGGCCCCGATCTGGAAGTTGAGCTTGCCCAGGATCTGCTGCACGTCCTTGGCGATGGTTTTTTGGTACTCATCAGCGATTGCGGTCTGAATCATGCCCATGAAGACCGATGGCATGGGCAACTGGAACTGATGGGCACTCCCGTTTCCGGCCACCCCAGCATTGTATGTAATATTGCTCTCTGGCTTCCTGGATCGCTCCTCGTCCCGCCGCCTTGCTGCCGCCTCCAAGAGAGATTGCTTCTTTGCCCTCCGTTCTTCAACCGCCTTCTTCTGCTTTTTCGCGCGAATCTCTGCAGCAGTGTCGACCTCGTACTGCCGGGAGGTAGATCGGCCCAAATACATCGCAACAAAAAGAACACAGAACGCACAGTCATCAGGTACTTGTGCCCGTTGGGACGAACAAGGACATCATCGTATTGCTTGAACTCGAACCACTGTTTGCAGGGCCCACATGCGAAGAACGGGCCAAGCCACTTCCTGAACCACTTGCGATTGCGATCAAGTTGCAGGATAATGTCGGCCCACTGGCGACGCCATTCCTTCTCTGTTCGACGTGTAAGTCACACGGCCTCAAAGGAGGAGCAAGCAGCACACACCAGCATCCTTGGCAGTCTGCTTGAATGTCCGAGCCATCATAGCAATGAGAAGGTTGATGAGCACAATCTGCATGAACACTGCATAGATCTGCCCAAAAGTGGCCGCCATTCCTGCAAGCGTGTCCATCGCAGTTCCTGGAGGAAATTCTCGAACGTAGATTGACGTGTCTGTTGGAAGGACACGTGAGTATGCAGGCCAAGCTAGCATGGCGGAAAGTAGGCAGGTACCATAATTTCCAAGCATGAGGGAGATCAGAGTAAAAACCGTGTGGCCGATGTCTGAGTAATCCTCCACTCCAGTGCCTCGGAAGAGAATGTAGAACGCTGAACAAAGAGTTTCTTAGTGTGACAAGAGACAGACATCAAAGGAACAAACCTTGCGAGAAGCCCATGACGAGGATAAGCCAGATCAACAGGAAACGAAGCACATCACCAATAACCTGCCTTTAGTGAGGATACCCTCAGATCATACGCTCAAAACGTCCACCCACCATCTGATACAGAGTGACAGCATAGGGCCCAACAATCTTGAAGCCACGTGCGAAGTATAAAAGGTAGATGCACCTGCAAAAACGGGGGTTACATTGTACAGAATTGAACTAAGCAGGAGCAAACCCACCAGAAAATGCCTGCTGTTGCTGTCACCGCAGCTGAACTGGCTGGATGGACGACGTTTCTGCTCAGAGGATAGATGCACACAGAGAGAGACGATGCCGCCAGGACAGTCAGGTGCGCCATCTTTTTGGAGCCTCTCAAATAGTCCTTTGGTTCTCGAACGAACGACGTGCTCTCGAAAAACAGATGAAGCGCTGCAAAGGAAACGAAGTGAATGTCCTGGAGGAGGCTACAAAACAAGAATCATACCTGCTCCAATCAGGACAATCACATCACATATCTCGCGTGCTATGTCATGTGCTCGCTCATGCGAATCATACGTTGCTGAGCGTTGATATATCAGATCAGGAAGAAATCGGGAGCACATCATCCACTTACTCTCGTAATCTCTCAGGTAGACAGCAGCCAAGAAGATACCCACATATATGATCTCCGTGCAAGCCCACAGATAGAAATTGCGCTTGGCGAACTGCTTCCACTTGTTGTCCAGAATCGCAATGAAGATAGAGGATGTGAGGAAGTTCAGTCGTTTGTACCTCACCCCCACTGTGAGTGCATCTTGCTCCTGTAAGCCGAGATTAGACAGAAAGAAAATCCAAGAATCCGGTGAAAAGAGCTTCACCCCATGGTCGGGGTTGTCGAGTTCATCAAGCGGATACAGCACACAGCGAACCGGGCCGTAGGCCCAATTCAGTTCCTTTCGAAGCTCCAGCATAAAATCGAACCTGCACAAACAGTGAGAGGTCGAAGCACGCGATCCGCTCAGTCAACTCACATATCCTTTTTGTCCAGTTTGACAGAGAGGAGGAGTGGTGTTAGACCATCGTTGTTCTTCACATATGTTTCCGCCTTCTTGACATCTTTGACCAAGTACTCGTACAGCTCTTTTTGATCGTGCATCTTTTTTAAAGAAACAATTCAGCATTGTTACTGCAATGATGCCAGGCTCCGCCAGCAACGACGCACCACACACATATGAAGACACGTGTTGCCCCAGTGATCAGTATCATTAGGGTCGGCACCTTTCTCGATCAGATACTCTGAAGTTCAAAAGGAAGGTACAGGTCAGCAGTTATCTCGACCTGCAAAGCAGGGACTGCGAACCAACAATCTGCCGCTGACCCGTGGAGACGGCAAACTGCTACGCGTAAGTGCAAGACAATAGACACTATGTGCAAATGGATGCGCACTGCCAACACAGTTCCGCCGAAGTGACCCCGATCGCCGGGCGAGAAGAAGCTCCCTGTGCACTTGGGCGTCTTGAAATCCCCGTTGAAAACCTCGACGATCTTCTTGAAGGGTTCTACGTGGCCGTAAACCGCACACATGTGAAGAATATGCTCCCCCCTGTACAGGTCGCTTTCGTAAAGTGCATTGATTAGCTCCTGTTGGACAGAGAGCAGAGTGAGCACGGGCAAGATGCAGGGCGAGGACAACCAACAAACCGGATAGTGTTGCATCAAGTACTCGGCACACAGCCAGTGGCCCTCGCCCGAGTAGAACAGGAAGCAGACGTGCAGAGGGGTTTCCCCCACAGGCCCCCGCTCCTTGCCCTGAAACACCTTCAACAGTTCGGGGTCATCTGCCGCCGTGTTGGCGACGGCCTCCAGGTCTGCCAAATTGCCCTCCTTGCAGGCCTTCCAAACGCCCGACTCAAAGTTCTTTGCCTGCTTCACGACCTGCGCGAGAGGCGCGTCAAGATATGCGAGGGCAGACGCGCACGCAACGTACCTCTGTTTCGGCGTGCAGCTGCCTGGTGCCCGACCGCTGCATTTTCCGCATCTTGCGAGCGGTCGAGTTGGCGTTTGGCAAAGGGACCTCGGGTGCTGTTTTGCCATCCTTCCAAGCAAGCGCGCTTGTAACAGCCTCCGCCGCGTGCTTGAACTTGTGCTTCAGCATAGTCTGTGCGATAGACATTGCTGCCAACGCGTACCGGCCGCCAACGCGAACCGGCCACGCAGCTTCCCTGCGCTGAGCTAAGCTGACCGCGGCCTGCCCGCCGCTCTCGCTCCCTAGCTAAGCTCCTATGCAGAAGCTGTGCTGTGCGCTGCGCGTTGATTGGCCTCCGGTTCCCTCGCCCCCACAACGCAAGCCAGCTGTAGAGAATAAGAATTCCGCAATGCTGCCTTGCTGAAAAGTTGAACTGCTAGAGGATCCCTTGCCAGGAACAAAGACCGCCGCCGTCGACCGATCAGCAGCTGTTCTTGTCCGCTAGACCCTGTGCGCTGATCAGGGGCTACTGTCCAAGAAACACTCAAAGCGCGCAGCAAGCGCTGTCAACGCCCGGAAGCGTCTTTGCGGGGGTACAAGCGACTTTGACCGATGCTTGGCTTCGTGTTCCCCGCGCCCGCGGGCGGCGCGCGGCCGCGGAGAGTCGGCAGAGTTAGCACAAATCAGCTCTGCGCGGCTTCGGGCCGCGCCCTCGTCTTGAGGAGTCGGCACTTCAGGGTCGGCCCGCTGGAGCGGCAGTTGATCCCGCGCCGTGTGACGTTCCACGTTCGCGGCCACGGCGACACAGATCTCACAGCAGCCACCCCTGCAAGGCCTGTTGAGCTGGCGGGCGGCGCGTCCACAAGCGCTGCGAACACACCGTCCCTGCGAACGCTCTCTGGCTCGGCGGCACGCTTTTTGGGACGTGCACTCATCGCGTACGCGGCCGTCACGGCGATCAACGCAGGCCTGGGTCGGCCGGCCGTGGCTCTCTCTACAGCGGCGTCGGGTGGCCGGCCTGTCGCTTTTGTTAAGCAGGTCGGCTGGCTCAGCGCGCCTGCTATCCAATCGTCCGCGCTTACTCTGAGCGCCCAGATGCTCCACGTCCTGATCAATTTTGACGAGCACCTTGCCGTCATCTTGGCGCAGCATGGACGCCTTACATACGCGTTCCTGTTTGCAATTGTGTTCTGTGAGACGGGGCTCGTGGTAACTCCGTTCCTGCCCGGCGATTCATTGTGCGAATCTATCTCGCTCTCTCTTCACAAACTGCACGTGCAATTTCGCTCACAAACAACTTTCCGTAACAGGCTTTTTGTCGCTGGCGCATTCGCAAGCTCAGGAGGCCTCAAGCTACAGGTCATATTAGCGCTTCTGTTCATTGCTGCTGTATTGGGAGACTCCGTGAGCACCTCGCTGAAGCCCTCGCACCTCAACCAACCCACCAGTCATAATGTGTTTTATTTTGCAGGTAAACTACTTCATGGGCTCTTATTTCGGCGTGAAGCTCTTCCAGAACAAGTTGGTCAAGAAAATTCTCAGTGAGGACCAGCTGCGTCAGACGGAGAAGTTCTATGAGAAGCATGGGAAGCGAGCCGTTGTGCTGGCTCGCTTCCTCCCCATTATCCGCACCATCGCACCATTTGTAGCGGGCATCGGGTCCATGGACTTTCCACAGGTGCAACCACTATGCACAAGGCCGTTCATGTTTCTGGCCCCCTGACACTGATCGGCAGTTCATGATCTACAATGTTGTGGGTGCAATATTGTGGGTTTTCGGCTTCTGCGGGCTCGGATACTTCTTTGGAAATCTCCCATGGGTTCATCAGCACTTCACAGCAGTAATTCTCGGGATTGTTGTGCTCTCTGTCATTCCCCCGTGCGTTCTCCACCCAGGTCGATGCAAAGCCTCAACTAATCTGTGACGCGCAGGGTGCTAGAAATCATGCATGCACGGAGAAGTAAGCACTCGAAGCAACAAGAGTAGCAGCATTTACGACATGCATTTATCTAGCTGACGTGGTGTACTAGTCCATGTAGTTTAACCAGGAAGCCCAGGGCCTGTGAGCGCTTGCCATGCTGGGGTCTTCAGGCTTCTAGCTATCATATACTCACCCCGTGCAGTTAATTTAAGCACATCGCCAAGGAATTATGATGTGCATCATGCATCCCTGGAGTTGGATTCAGGCCCTGAGGTGGAGACACCGTGCTCGTCATCGAAAAAAGACACTGCTAATCAATGAACTAGCTGCTAGCTGCTGGCGCCGCTTGCCTTCTCCTCTTAACATCATGGTTGAATACACGAGCAATGTCTGCAAAAAGGGAGTGTTCAGTCAAGGAAGGGGCGAACTCGTAAGGCAGAAAGCAATGCAGCAGAGAGCAAGCGAGCGAGCACGCGGCCATCAGGTGTAAGGATACTGACTTCAGTGATGACAGCCTGGTCCCGAAGGAAATACAGGTCATTGTCGAGCGTCTCCATGTTCTGTGTTGCTGCGGCGAGCTGCATACCACAAATTAGCACGTTAGCTATGGATGATGCCTGGATTGCGGCTCACGTTCTTCGTCAGGAGCGCAATCGCCTCGTCGCACGTGTACTCCAGCATGACATTGGCCTGCGCAGGCTAGTGAGCCGCGCGCGTGTGATCAATCTAGCCAGTGACCGCGCACCCCAAGCCAGAGGCAGACAGAGTTCGGATTCGTAATCTTAGCGTTGGCCTGCACGTTATCCGCAAGTTCGAACCATGTGCTGACCTCCTCGCCCGCATCCTGCCGGGCGAATGGGTCTCGCGCCGAGCGCAGCCGTGCGGGCCGGCGCACATGCTGCGTCTTGAGGTGCTTGACCATCTCTAGCGTCTTCTCAATATCCGGGATCTTGCCCTTGAGGGCCGCCTTCTGCTTCATTAGCTGCACCTCCATGTACTTGTACTTGCTACGGCCACCTCAGCGCTGAGCGGGCGCACGTCGCGCGAGCGCACCTGTGATCCTCCTGCAGCTTCTTCAGCACCGAATCCACGTCTGTGACATCCTTCAGGAAGTCGTCAAGGTCCTCCTGAGCGACGGCGTGAGAATGGCGCGGTGCGGACGACTGCGGCGGGATGCGAACAATGAACTGCGCCGGCGGGAACTTCGGCTTGTCGTCTATTTCGTCTGTCATCGCGCGGCGCTTGTCCCTCACTGGGTAGACCCCACTTCGTTCGCAACCCATGCCGCGCCTCAAGCGCCGCGCGCCGTCGAGCGAATCGAGCTCGGAAAGCTCGAGCTCGAGCGAGGAAGAGGAGGCTAGCTCGAGCGCTGGCGAGGAGGAGGCGAGCTCGAGCGGAGGCGACGTGCCGGCCGCAAGGGCGAGCGCCTTCCACGTACGCGCTCCGGGCTGCGCTGATGGTACCGCGCAGCGTCCCGGCGGCACCTCGAATCGTACTCGATCCCGCACGCTGCGCTCCGCGCCAGCGCCGCCCGATCTGCAGCTGCCGCCCGCTCCCCAGCGCAGGCGCAGGTTGCGCGTGCGCGAAGATGATGAAGAGGAGGAGGAACAGGTGAGCGGCGTTGCCCCGCCACGGCGCGTAAAAACGACTCGCCAACGGGCTCGCAGCCGGCGTCCGCGGCCGATGCGGAACGTGAACTCTCGAGCGCGGCCGCGGGCGCCGGCGAGTCTGCAGAGGAGCCGGAAGAGTCTCAAGAGTCCGAGGGGCCGGCTTCGGGAGAGCGCGGGTCCCAGCATCCGTCGCAGGCGTCGGATGCTGGCGCCAGCGACGGGGCACCGCCGCCGCCGCCGCGGATCATGATCGCTAGCGTGCGGATCTGCGGCTTTAAGAGCTACCGCTGGCCCGCGGACGTTGGGCCCTTCCACCCGGGTCTCAACTGGCGCGGCCCCCCTCGCGCCCACGCCTGCGCCAGCTGCAGGCCGGCTCACGTGCACACACCCTGCTCGCACACACAGCATCATCGGACCTAATGGATCTGGGAAAAGCTCGATAGTCGAAGGCGCGCCGTCCCCCTAGCATCTGGCTAGCATTTCTAACGCCGCAGCCCGGCCGCGGCGGCCGGGCCTCTTTTAGCTCTCCTCTTCGTCCTCGGGCAGCGCGCGTCCGAGCTCCGCGGCCGCCGTGCGCGTACCCCGCGCCGCTCTCCATTTCCCTCCCTTTTTAACGTCCCCCGCAGGCCTCGAGAGCCTCGTGAACGACCGGATCGCCGCCGCGGCCGCCGAGGGCGACGACACGGGCCTCTCGGAGCCCGCTGCCGTCTCCGTCCGCTTCGTCCGCGTCTCGTGCGTGCCTAGTACCCCCCGCGAGCCGCTTTCGAGCGTACATGTACCACCATTAAGGATCCGCCCCCAGGGGCGAGCACGTGTTCACGCTCACGCGGCGGCTGACGGGGGATTACCTGGTGGCCCGCGGGGGCGAGGCGCCGCGGAAGACGAGCAAGCGGGAGGCGGCGGAGGCGCTGGCCGAGCACGGGCTGGACTCCCCGGACCGCTTCGTCATCATGCAGGCGCGGCTGCTGACTAATTATAATTAAATTAGATCCTTTTCAATCAACTGAGTCTAAGGAGACTCGAGCTCGCAGGCGCGGACGAGCGCCGTGGCGCAGCGTGGCCCTCTCCAGCTCCTGGCTTACCTAGAGACGGTACCCCCCACCGCTTTGGGGGTACCCCGCCCCGCCGCCGGTTTACAGGGGGGCAGATCATTGGCACCAGCAGCCTCCGGGAGCAAGCGGCAGAGAAGGTGCGCGCGAACAGAGCGGCCGGTGTCGATCTGGGTGCGAGGGGGGTACGCAGCGCAAGGAGGCGGAGGCGGGGCAGGAGGTGCAGCGGGCGGCGGAGGCGGAGCTCGAGGGCGTCGCTGAGCGGCGGGCGGCGCTGGCACCCGCGCTCGCGGCGTGGCGACGGGCCGAGGAGGCCGCCGCCGCCGCGCGCCTCGAGAAGGAATTCGCGGCGCGGGCCGCCCTGGCCCTGGAGCGGTCGCGCGCCGCCCTCGCCGAAGCCTCCGCCCGCCGGCACGCCGCCCGCGCCGCCGGGCTCCGCCGCGCCGCCGCCGCCGCCGAGGCCGCGCTTGCTCCGTCTCCCGCGAGGCGCGCCGCGCCCACGTTGCCTTGCAAGCCGGCGCGTGCGCGCGCGCTTCTCTAAGGTGCCGCAGGCTTCGGAGGCGGCGGCGGGCGAGGCCCGGGCCGCGGGGGCGCATCGCGAAGCGGCGGCAGCGGCCGACGCGGAGGGCAAGACCGCTGGGCGCCTCAGGGCGGCCGCCAAGAAAGCAACCGAGCGGGTCCATCATCTGTCCGCCCTCTTTCATCGCGATCTTCTGAGGGCCGGGGCCGCGCAGGCGGCGGCGGCGCGGCGGGCGGCGGAGGCGGCGGAGAAGCGGCGCGCGGGAGCGGAGGCGGAGGCGCGGGCGGCGCGGGAGGAGCTGGAGCGGGCCGAGCGGGAGGCGGCGGCCCGCGAGGCGGCGCCCGGGGGAGGGGCGGTGCAGGGGTACGCCGCCTCAGGGAACTCGAGGCGGCCCCGGGTACGCCGCGGCGGTGCGGCGGGAGGCGGCGGCGCGGCGGGCAGCCCAGGCGGAGCAGGAGCGCGCGGCGGCGGCAGAGGCGGCGCGGAGCGGCCGAGGGGGCGGCGCGGGAGGCGCGGGCGGCGAGCGAGGCCGCCGGAGGGAAGCTACCAGGCTGGCGGTGCGCTCTTTTGCATCGCTTCTCTTCATTCTGCTCGGTGCCGATCGACGGACGCCGCAGGCGGAGGCGGAGGCGGCGCGGCGAGAGGCGGCGGAGGCGGAGGCGCCACATCGCTCCGCCTCATGCTCGACGCCGCCAACGTGCGCTTTTCGGTTAATCTTCAAAACCACGCGGCCGCGTCTTACACTTGTCGCGCAGGCTGAGGAGCGGCTCTCGGCGCTCGCGGCGCGCCTGCGGGAGCCCTCCGGAGCCGCAGGCGGCGGCGGCGGCGGCGGCGCCGGGCCGGCCCCGCGCGGCTTCGAGGCGGCCGCGCGGGCGGCGCAGGGGGAGCTGGGGCCGAACCGCGTCCGCGGCATGCTGAAGGACCTCGCGTCGGTCAAGCCTGCCCACCGTGCCGCCCTCAACGCCGTCCTCGGCGGTGCTCGGCGGTGCTTACGCCTCCCTCTTGCTTCCCGACCGATTCCGCTGCAGGGGCGCTGGGGCGGGTGCTGGTCGTCGACACGCGAGAGACGGCGCGGAAGGTGGCCGCCACCTTCGCGCGCGCCCGAGCCGGCCTCGTCACCTGCGACATCCTCGACGGTGCCCCCGGAGACCTACTCAAGTATTCCTAGATCTAACCCCCACGCAGAGCTGCCGCCGGCGGGCCCCGGCCCAGCTCCCCCCGCGGCCGCGGGCGGCCCCTGCGCCCCGCTCCTGCCCTCCCTGCGGTACTCCGCCCCGGACGTGGCGCCCATCTTCGCCCGCCGCGTGGGCGCCTGGCTCGTTGCTCCCGACGCCAAGACCGCGGCGGCGGCCGCCTACGCCGCGGGGCGCCGCCGCGACGTCGCGACGCTCGCGGGAGAGCTCTTCCGCTCCAGCGGAGAGGTCGTTTCGGCCCCGGCCGGGGCGCAGGGCGGCCCCGGGGCCTTCGATGTTCCGGCGACGGGGGCGCCGGCCGCGCCGGCGCCCGCGTCCCTGTCGGGCGAGGAGCGGGCCCGCATCGAAGAGGAGCGGGACAAGATGGCCGAGCGCGCCGCGGTGCGCCGTTGCTCAAAGCGCTTTCTCCGGCGAACAGCTAAGCTGGCTTTGTGTTTTGTAACAGGCGCTGAAGGCCCAGCTGGAGGCGGCGGAGGCGAAGGTCGCCGGCTGCCGCAGGCGCGCGGCGGAGGCCGAGGCCGCCCTCGCGCGCCTCCGCATCGCCGGCGGGCCCGCCGGCGCCGGCCCCGAGGCCGCCGCCGGACTCGAGCAGCGAGCAGCAGCTCTGCGGGGCGAGGCGGCCGCCGCGCGCCGGCGGAGCGACGCGGCGGCGTCTGCGGCGGCGGAGGCGGCGGCGCACCCGCTGCTGCGGGAGCGGGCCGCCCTCCTCGCGTCCCTGCCGGAGGGCGCGCGCACCGCCCTCGCGGAAGACGCTGCCGCTGATCGCGCGGCCGAGCGGCTCCCCGCCCTCCGCGCCGCCGCGGCGGCCCTCCCGCGCGCATCGCGGCGGCCGCCGCGCGGTCCGAGGAGGCTTTGCGCAAGGCCGAGGAGGCGGCCGAGGAGGCACGCCGTCCCCCTGCCTCGTTTTTGATGATCTCAGCCGGCTCTGCAGGAGCGGAAGGCGGCCGCAGAGTCCGAGGCGCACGGCGGGGCGGCCGCGCAGGCGCGGGCGGCGCTGGCGGCGGCCGCCGCGGCGCTCAAGAAGGCATCGTCCCGCGCGGCCGAGGCGCGCGCGCGCGCGCAACGTCATCGCGGCTCCGCGTCCGCTTTCGAAGGTTTTTGATGGGCGGCGCAGGCCCGGGGCGCCTGGGTGAGGCAGAAGAGGCGCTGCGCGCGGCCCGCGGGCAGCGGCGGAGGCGGAGGCGCAGCGCGCCTCGGCCGCTGCGGAGGCCGAGCGGCGCGCCGCCGCGGCGAGCGAGGTCTGCGTCTTGAAGCTACATCCTAAGCTTGAAATTTGATCGGCCGCGGCGGCAGATCGAGGGGCGGTGCAGCGCGGGGATGGAGGCCGGGAGCGAGGAGCTGCGCGCCCGCCTGGACGACCTGGCTGCCCTGGGCGGGGACGAGGAGAAGGAGGCGGAGGAGGAGGAGGATGGGGTGGAGGACCGGCCCGTGGAACCTGAGGCCAAGGCGAAGCCGCGGAAGAAAGGGGCGCGGCGGCGGAGGCTCAGGAGGGCGGGGCGGCGGCGCGCGGGCGAGGAGGACGAGGATGACGACGAGGAGGACGGGGCGGACAAAGAAGAAGACGAAGACAGCGACGGGAAGGCACGGCGGGGCAGAGGTAGGGGAAAGCTGAGGAGGGCCGGAGGGCGCCGAGGGGTCAAGGACGAGGAGGACGAGGAGGAGGAGGAGGACGAGGACGACGAGGGCAAGGAAGGGATCGGCGGGGCGAAGGAGGAGGAGCGGGCAGAGGCCGCGAAGGCGGAGGCGGAGGAGAAGGCTGCCGCGAGGCGCGTCTCCGCCCTCGCGGTGCGTTCCCCGTACCCCCGTTCCGGGTCGATTGTGATTTTATTCGGTACCCAGGACGCGTCCCGGCGGGCGGCGGCGGCGTCGGAGCGGGCGGCGGCCCTCGCGGAGGCGCTCCGGCGTGACGTCGACCCCGCCGTTCGCCCCTGTACCCCCCTCCACGCCTTCTTTCCTCACGCGCCGCAGGCCCTCGCGGAGGAGGTTGAGCTCCGCGGGAAGCGCGCGGAGCTCGAGACGCGCGCCGCCGCCGCACGGGCCGCCTCCGCCGTGCGCGTTCGAATCCCCCCGGGAGCCTTTTCCTTTCATTCATGATCACCTGAGCCGGGGCGCGCAGGAGGCGGCGCGGGAGGGGGTACGCCTGGAGGAGGAGCGTTCCTCCACTTTCTCCGCGGCGCTCGCGAGGCTCAACGCGGCCGCCTCGGCGGCCTTCCGGAGGCTCAGCGAGCACGGGGACTGCGCCCTGTGGGTCCCGGAGGCCGCCGCCGCCCTGGACGACGCGGGGGTATCGTTCACCGTCAAGCCCGACCGCGGCCACTGGCGCCCTGTGCGCGCCCGCGAATTGAATCGGACCGCGTACCCCCCTCATATGTGTACCCCCGCTCGTGCGCAGTTCTCGGAGCTGAGCGGCGGCCAGCAGGCCCTCGCCGCCGTCGCCCTCTCGCTCGGGTACGATCGCTCTCGTTCCTCTCTCGCACCCCCCAAGCGCCGACCCCTCGTGCCCCCCAGCATCCAGGCGGCGTACCCCTCGCCCCTGTACATCTTCGACGAGGTCGACGCCGCGCTCGACAGCGTCAACGGTGCGGGCTAGCTAGCGTTCCTTTGCAGGCCGCTTTCAGAGATTCACACTTGCTCCCTCCGCAGCGGACCGGGTGGGGGAGTACGTGCGCGACGTGGCCCGGCAGGGCGTCGCCCAGTTCATCATCGTATCCCTCCGCCCGCAGGCCCGCCCGCCTGCCCGCCCGCTCGCCCCGCTCACCCGATCTTATTTCCCGCGGATGCACAGATGTACGAGAAGGCGTCGCGGCTCGTAGGCGTGTACCAGCTGCACGGCTCCTCTCGCGCCGTCGCCGTCTCGTTCGAGGAGTAGGCGGGTTGAACAATTCAAACCGCACACAATGTACAGCCGAGGGTGATTCTACGAGGCTGGCGCACGGGGCTTGAAAGCGCTGCCCTGATTCATTGAGCAATAGCGCTCGCTGCAGGTCCGGTCGCAGGACTCGGCGCCATGCCTCGCAAGCCGAATCGAGGTGAAAGCCGGAGAACGACGCGTCTTTCTTGAAGCAGGATGACGTCACGTAGTACGACGCAACGTTCAGGGGCTGCCTGCGGCCAGCTGCTGATGCCTCCGCATCTCCTGCAGAACCTGAGGCGCGGCTTTGAGACGCGGCTAGAAAGATAGAGGTTGCTTGGGCGCCGCACCGCGGCGATTGCTGTCGGCGTGACCTGCATCTGAACGAGCTGGACGATCTGCGCGGCGGCTGAGCGCAGCAAAGCGTTTGCAAGGCATGCAGTGCACCGCCTCGACGACGTTCGGCTTGAACTCGATGCCGACGTGCTGCACAAGCTCGCGGATCGCCTCCACCTTGGCCGCGATGTCCATGGCGGCCCTGAACGCTCAAACTATCGACAGTGCAGAGAGCTATGATCTGCGCTTCTCGCGGGCGCGCTGCAGCTGTTCTGAGCTAAACCGCCGTTCAACTTCACGTTTCCCGTACCCGCACAAAAGCAGGTCCGGCCTCAACGACGAAAGCGCGGCGCTCCAGAGCCACGCATTTCTGTGGAGCATTCCAGGCTCTGCTGTTTGCAACCCACAGCGCGGCCTAGCTGCGCGTTTCGCCTCCCTTTACTTCCGTCGCCGCATCGTCCGGCGTTGGACGCCAGCAGCGGCCGAGCGATCCGCGTGCCGCGGCTTCAGCCAGCGCACGCGGACTGCTGGACGGCGTCGCGGCAGCCGGGTCAAAGTTGTGGCTGGCCAGCTAAGCTGCGGACATGGAGCACACGAACACGGTGGTGAGGGTGGAAGACCGTTTCGTGGTGGACAAGGTGTGCACTCTAGATGCGCGCTCGCCGCCCGCATACCGACACCTCCCTGCAGCTGATCGGCAAGGGGAGCTTCGGACGAGTTCACCTCGCCACGGACAAGCGGACGAATGAGCGAGTCGTCTTGTAAGTGCGCCTCCTTTGCCGATCACCTCGTGCTGACGCGCGTCCCCGCGCAGGAAATTCGTCAGCCTCGGTGAGGCCGCGCCGCCATTCCCTGTGCCTCCCAGCTGACGCGGCGGGCAGAGGGCACGCAGGAGGAGCGCGAGGACTCTCTCAACGAGGTGAACGTCCTATCCCAGCTGCAGCACCCGAACATCATCCAGCTCCACGTCCGCGGCCCCGCCCGCCCGCCCGCCCAGCGCCGCTCCGACCCGCCCGCCCTCCCGCCGCCGAGCGCGCGCCCCCGGCAGGAATCGTTCTTCAACGACAAGGGCGAGCTGGTGATCTCGATGGCGTACGCGGACGGCGGCGACCTGCACGAGCGCATCCAGGCCGCCCTTAAGGCCGGCACGCACTTCTCCGAGGACGTGCGCCTTCCGCTCGTTCCCGCCCCGCCCGCCCGCGCTTCGTACGCGGCTGACCCTCCCCACCTCCCCTCAGCAAATACTGGGTTCGCCGAGGCTCTTAGCTAACCCCCGCGCCGCCCCGCCCAACCGCCCCAACATTTGACCTCCGCGCCCGCCTGCAGACTGGTTCGTCCAGATGTGCCTTGCGCTCCAATACATGCACAGCAAGCGCCTCATGTGCGCGCCCGCCCTGCCCCGCCCGCCTCCCCATCTAGCCTCCCCCTGACAGCGCGCTCAGCCACCGGGACCTGAAGAGCAAGAACATCTTCGTGACGTCCGGAAACATCATCAAGCTGGGTGCGCCTCGCTTTGGCCCCGCCCGCCTCTCTTTTATGCTGAGGCACCCCCGCGCCGCGCCGCCCCGTCCCGACCCGCCCCGCAGGTGACTTTGGCATCGCTCGCGTGCTGAAGGGCACGATGGACATGGCGCAAACCGTGCGCCGTACCCCTTCCCCCCTCCCCCCAAATCCTCTGACAAGTCACCCGGCCCGCTCGTCCCCGTCTCGTAGTTCGTCGGCTCGCCCTTTTACATGGCACCGGAGATGGTGCAGAACAAGCCGTACAACATGAAGAGGTGCCGTACCCCCCTTCCGCCCGCCCCGCCATTCCGCCGCCCTCCTGACTTTCGGGCCCCCCCAGCGACGTCTGGTGCGACCGCCCCGCGCCCGGGCCCCGGCGCGCCAGGCTCTTTCCCCCTCCCCCCTAACCCCCGACGGCGCCGCAGGGCCCTCGGATGCGTCGTGTACGAGCTCGCGTGCGTGCTCCCCCGCCTCGATCGCGCCTGTACCCCGACCGACCGCCCCGCAGGACCCTCAAGCACGCCTTCACGGCGCAGCACTTCCCCGCCCTCGTCCTCAAGATCCTCAAGGGCGCGTCTCTGCTCCCGCTTCCGCTCCGGTGACGGACGTACCCCCCGCTCATCTCGCCCCCCCCCCTTCTGCAGGCTCGTACCCCCCGATCCCGTCGAGCTACTCGCAGGAGTTTCGCGACCTCGTCTCCAGCATGCTCCACCAGAAGCCCGAGTCCAGGTTCGCGAATCCCCCCCCCCCCCCCCCCCCCTCCCTCCCTCGCCCGGTCCTGACGGGCGCGGTGCGGGCGCGCAGGCCGTCGATGAACGTCATCCTGCAGACGCCGATCGTGAAGGCGCGCGCCCTGCTGCACGTCAGCGCCATCTCCGCGGACCCCACCTGGTTCGTTCGCTCTGAAGAGCCCCGACGAGCTCAGCGCGTCGCTCGCTCACTGGGCGCCGCTCAGCGCTGCGATCGGCGAGCCGAACGAGCCCCACAAGAAGAAGAAGAAGGCACGCCGCGCCCGCGCCCGTCCCCGCCGTGACGCGGGTCCTGGGGGGTACACACGTCGCTGAGCATCGCCTCCCCCCCCCCTCGCAGATCCTGAAGAAGAAGAAAAAGAAGAAGAAGGTGGAGAAGGGGGACAGCAAGAACTCCACGACGACGTCCGTGGGGGAGAAGCCCAAGAAGAAGGCCGCGGCGGGGGCCAAGGGCGCCGCCAAGGGCGGCAAGAAGAAGGCCGCCTCGGGCCACAAGGTGCCGCCCACGCGCCCCCTGTCCCGGTCTCCTCCGAGTACGAAACGCGGGGCCAGGCGGAGGCGGCGGAGGAGGTGCGGCGGCTGGCGGAGGAGAAGGCCCGCCTGGAGGCCGAGGTCTTGATCCTACAGGCGAGCCTCGAGGCCGCCACGCTCCACGCCGCCCGCGCCACGCAGCCGCCCGCCGCCCCCGCCGCGGCCCCCGCGCCGGCGCCGTCGACGGGGACGGCGGCGAGCGGGGGCGGGCACGACACGGAGGAGGGGGAAGAAGCCGAGGAGGTGTACGAGGACGACTTCGAGGAGCTGGAGGAGGACGGGGAGAGCTCCGACGAGGAGTCGCGCTACGCCGAGGAGTGGGACGCCGTGCGCGCGGCCGTACCCCCCTCTGATCAGATCTGATCTCATCTGATTTGATCCGATCTGATGCGAGCTCAGGCGGGCGGGGCGGGCGGGGCGGACGAGGGCGAGGTGAACGCGAACGTGCAGAAGTACGCGGACGCGGTCCGGGCGCAGCTCGTCGCCGCCGGCCGCGCAGGCCGTGCGCCCTTTCTTCGGTTCAAGGATTTGCGTGGCCGTTTATGGTCGCTGACGGCGGGGCGGGCGGGCGGGCGCAGCGGAGGACGACGAGGAGGAGGGGTACGGGGAGGCGGAGGAGGCGGCGTCGGGCTCGGGGACCGCGGCGTCCCTCCCGAGCGGCGGGGGCGCGACGGCGCGGGACCCGCTGCCCTCGGCGCGCTCGGCCGGCGGCGCGGCGACGGTGACGGGCGCCGTTGCCGGCGGCGACTCGAACAGCCTCTCGCTCACGGCCCGCGTCCAGCGCCTGAGGCAGTACTGCATCGACGGGCGCGCCCTTCTCCCTCCTCGACCCCGCCCTCGCTTGCTCTCGGCCTGGAAGCGAACGGCGCGGCGCGCGCAGGCTGGGCCCGCAGCTCTTTGCGCGGGTGTGGGAGTTCCTGCAGGAGCGGGGCGCACTCTTCCGCGAGGAGGACGACGAGCTGGTCATGAAGAGTGCGCCGGCGCCGGCCCCGCGTCGGACGCGCGGCTGATCGCCGCGGGTCCGCAGTCGAGCTGACGAGTATCATGGGGGAGGAGCGCATCGGGTTCTGGCCCATGCTCGGTCCGCATGCCCGCCTGCATCCGAGTCCGGCCCCGTTTTGCCCCCGCGTCTGACGCGCGCGGCCCGGGCGCAGAGGAGCTGCTGTACTTCGATAGCCTGCTCGAGGAGGGCATCCTGGGGGCGCCCCTCCAGCGGGGCGACAGCACCGTCTAGGCCTAGGGCTGCCAGCCCGCTAGCCGACTTTTCCCTTTTTCTGAGTTCACCGAATTGGATCTAGAGTGCCTCGCAAATCTGCGGGAGCGAAAGCGACAGCGAAGCAATCGTGGCAGAGATGCGTACACGAGCGCGCCGCGCCGCGCGGCCGTGGCAGATCTAGAGCACTAGCGCTAGCGCGGCGCTCAGCGCTGAGTAGTGCGCAGCGCGGCCGCCGCGGCCGGGCGCTCAGCGCTGAGCGCGGCGCAGCGCGCAGAACGGGGGGTACAGCCTCGCCCTCGCGGGCAATAGTTGGGCTAGCTAGCTGCGCGCGCAAGCAGTGCCGCGCCAGGCGTTACGGTCGGATGGCCGTGCCCATACCTGGAGCCGTCGATCGGGTGAGAACCGGCAGGCTATAATGCCCGGCGCCGCCGGCCGCTTCGCGTCCCGTGCTTCCGGCTCAGGCTGACGCGCTCGATAGGACCTTTACGCGATCTTGGGAGTGCCAAAAGATGGTGCACCTCGCCCCGCAGCCCGCCCCGCCGTCGCGGAGCGCTCAGACTCGGTCCCTGCAGCCTCTTCCGAGGAGCTGAAGACCGCCTACAGGCGTATTGTTCTTTATCATCATCCAGATAGGTCAGCCGATGTGTGGTTGGCGCTGGAAACGAAGAGTCGCACGCAGGCACAACTTGATCCTCGCGCAGGCACCTCGATCCGCAGCGCAAGGCGACCGCGACGCAGGAATTCCACCAGATTCAGTATGCATACACCGCGCTCACCGATCGTACGCCCCGCCGGCCACGTAATGATTCCGCCTGGCTAACTTACCGACCCGGGTCGTCTTACGCGTTCCGCCTACCTTTGCTGGCCGGTAGCTAACTGGAGGGAGCTGTACGACCGATGCGGGCACGAGGGCCTGCGTGCTGCGATGGAACGTGCGCGTTGATCTGGGCCGCCGGCGCCGCGCGCGAATGCGCAACTCGAATTTGATTCGGTTGCGGATCGCAGTCGGACAGCACCTGAGCGTGCGGGAGTTTCTGAAGGCGAAATTCGAGCGCGAGCAGAGGGCAGTGGAGCACAAGCTGGAGGCCCGGCTCAACCAGCATGCGACCTTGACCATGCAGTTCGACGGGAGGAAGACACTGCCTCAAGGACTCGCGCCGGCCCTGGTCCGGTCGATGGGCGACATGGACGTGCAGATGCCGATCTCGTCCCGAGATCTCATCATCGTTGGCGGAAGCATTGACAACGTCGAGTCTGGAGACGGTCAGTTCGAATCAGAGCTCTGGGTTTGTGCCCTACCTCGTCTTGACGTTGTCATCGCACATTGCAGGGCGAGGATCGTCAAGCTTGCACTCGACGTTCAGGAGGCAGTTTGGGGGGGGCGCCTACACGGAGGTGCATCTCTATGCAGAGTGTTAATCTGGCCATAGTGGCAAAGTGTATGCAGTCGCTGACGTCTTGTTTATTCCCAGATTTCCACCGTCCTCTCGAAATCCGGAAGCACGTTCAACATGAAAGTGAGGAGGAGAGTAAAAAACGTGTGTATTGGGGAGATGATCGTCAGTTTCGGCAACGGAATCGCGATGACGGTGGTAGCAAACAAGCAGCTGAGTGAGAACTCGACGGGCAGCATCAACGTCAACAACGCAGGCAGTAAGTTGCACGGCTTTCTAGTATAGATAAGCTCCTTTCCTCATCTTCTCTCGCAGTTGTAACAATCTCTTTCTCAAGAAGATCTCCACGAACCCAGAGCAACATGCTCTTGAAGGTGCAGTCTGCAACATTGGCCCTGTGAAAGGCAACTGAATCCTTTCAGCTCGGAGCCAAGTTCTTTGGCTTTGGGCTGAAGTACAGCCGCATGGTCTCTCGTTTGTCGTCCCTTATCATGGGTTCGATGCTGTGCAGCTGACTCAGTCATGCTTCCATGTCTTATTTGGCCTACGTGCACTTTCAGGATTCAAGTGCACGCTGAAGGGAGTGGAGTTCGAGACAGGAGGATCTAGGCAGCTGAGTGCAAGGACATCCGTTGCATACTCGCTAGTCTGTGGTGCAGCGGGCGTGTCCGCAAAGATAAGGCAGGCTTACACCTCTCCCAAGCTTATGCTCATGCGCTCACCCTGAACTTCCGACGACAGAGTCTCACGAGGAGGGACTCGCTTCGTCTTTCCTGTGAGGGCCCTTCTTATCCATTGCGTACGTAGTAGCAGCTGATCTTTTCGTGCCGCAGATCGCCCTGTCTAGTCAAGTTGCTCCTTTGTTTGTGGCTGGTGGCCTCCTAGTCCCTGGAGTCGTAGCTGCGCTTGTGAAGCACTTCATCCTTGTGGTACCCATGCTTCTACATCTGCTTCAGCTTCTGAATTCGTTCGCTGACGTGCCTTCAGCCTTTGAAGCAATCGAAGCTGGAGAAGGAGAGGAGAAGGGAAGAGGCAGCCACAGCGCACACAGAAACAGGTGAATTCGAATTCAAAGAGAAGAAGGCAGCGGGCCCAAGCGTTAGCGTGTTGTAACATAAATCTTGCAGCCGGGAGGCCGGACTGAATGCTCCGATGTACCATCATCTAGATATCCTTTTTTAGAGACTGTGCTGCTGGAGCTACCAGCAGATTTTTCTGATGCAGATAATTGTAGATAGTCTGTAGATCGAATGAGGCAGATAGACTTATGGAGAACCTGTGTATTTGATCTCAATTTTTCATAAGCATACACCGTCTTTACAAGCCAAGATCCTTCTTGAGCTTTTCGGGCTTGAGCAATCCTGGAAATGAAGTGATCACCATATTGTATAAAACGAGCACCATGAGAGGGACGACATACCCATCTCGACCGCAGTGAGGCCCCAGTGCGTACCCTGGTTGTCTTCGCCCTGCGATCTGAAAGGCAGCGTCAAAAGCAGTCGTGAAGAACACCCTAGTTGGACCCACCTCCTGACTGCCTGCTGCTCAGTGAGGACGGTCAGCACTCCAAAGATCACGGGAACGCCAGTATCGAGGCCGACGCGCATGATGCCATGACTAGCAGCGTCCGCGATGTACTCGAAGTGCATCGTCTCGCCTGCGGCCTCGATCAGATTCTGGGAACACGCGAGCCTGGCCGATCGGCGCACCCTTGATTAGGCACCCAACGCACACGACAGCGTCGAGCGTTGGCTGCCCGTCCTGGCCCTTGCTAGCCTCGATAAGCCGCCGCGCGCCCATGGGCAGCTCGAATGCGCCCGCAACCTGCCGGACCGCAGTTCAGATTAAAGCGCGCCTTCATGCGAGTGCGCGGCGCACCTCGATGGTCTTCACATTGCTCCTCGGCACCTTGCACTGGTCGAACGCCTGCTGCAGGCCGTCGATCAAGCCGTCAATGATGCTCACGTTCCACTTTGCCCGCACGATGCCGATCTTCAGCTTCGAGCCGTCGAGGATCTTCGCCTCGAGGCCCTGCGCGCCGGCAATTAGCGCGCGCACCGGTGCGCTCCCAGGTGGGCCGCGCGCGGGCGGAGGCGCGCGGGCTTGATCGATCTGGCTGATCGCTGACTAACCTTGAGCTTGTGCTCTTCTGCCATCGCGAGCGAGCCGCTGTAGCTTGAGCGCGCGAGCTGGCGCGCGTATCCGGTCCGCTGAAGCTTAAGTGGTCCCGCGGGGATCCGAGCCGAGGAGGAAGGATCGGAGTGGAGGGGAGGGTTCCAAGGAGGCCCCGGGAGGCCAAGCGCAAGAGCCTCGGAGCCTCGGACCCGGGAGTGAGGTTCAGGGTATACGTAAGATCTAGAGTGAGTGCATCATGATCATCATCATGGCCTGAATGCTGGCCAGTGGATCCGATGATCTGAGCTCGAGGACTAAATCTGAGGATCCCCCGGACTAAATCTGAGGACAAAAAGCCTTGAAGGACTCTGAGGCTCCAGGAATTCGAAGGGGCTTAAATTCTAAAATTAAAGCTTGCAATTGCGCTGCCAGGCTGGTGGTGCAGCTGCAGCCGCTGAGCTGGTCGACGTCCCGGCCGGCCTGGCCCGGCCCGGGCCCCGACCCCTGATCTAACTTGCAAGAGCAATGCATATGAGCTCGAGGGCTAATATTAATTATAACGAGAATCGGGCTCCGTGATACCCTCGGCCGGGCCGGCCGCGGGCTGCCAAGCTTACGAATGTTTGAATTCTAGCAGACGTCGACTGTTTTATGTTTGTGTTTCTGTTAATGTTTTAATAGCAGACTGAGACTCTGAGAGCATGCATATGCATGTGATCACGGAACTCTTAAGTCATGATGGGCACCTAGCCTAGTAGTTCACTCACACACCTGCAGCCTGGCGCCGGCCATGGCTGGGCAGCATAAACCGGATACCAATAAAGGAGCGCAGATTTGATTCAGCTCAAGTGCATGCAGCTTCCTCGGAGCAAGACTACTTCTTCTCCGGTTCCCACAACAGGCGACCATCACAGGCGCAGACACGCTTGTCGTTCTGGAAGATTCCCGCAGACCTTGCAATGATCCCGCAGACAGCCGGATTCCCCTTATCGTCGGTCACACATGCTGAGCGGGCCACAATGTCCTTGATGTCAAAGTTGGACTCCGTGACCAAGCTGCCCTGGCCAGAGGAGCCGATGCTGACCTCCCCGAATCGCTTGTAGACATTTCCAGTATTAGATCCGCCATCAGTAACGTCTCCATATTCGTGGACTGCCACCTGGTACTTCCCTGCAAAGGAGAAGGCCTCAGGTCAGACTGGTGCAAGGGACTCGGGATGTGCCTTTAACCCCAACTTGAAAAACAATTTGCCGACCTTGCGGGAGCCCGTTCACGGTCGCTTCGACGAAGCTAAGCTCTGATCTTAGCTGCACCATCCGCACCAGGCCCAGCACGCGCCCAGGAGGGCCTAAGCTTGCATGCGGAAATTCTAGAATCGCCACCGCCGCGCCGAGGTTCTCCCCTGTGCATCCGGACTGCGATGAGCTGCGCCGACTTTCACGAGAAAGTAACAGACCTCGCACCTGAAAGTGAGCCCTGGCCGCGCAGCACGACTGACCTCCCCGAACTCGCAATCGCCTCGTACACTTGCGACGGGGGTGCTGCGCGCGCGATCAGATCCGAAGAACGCAGAAGGATGCGCGCGCATTCGACTGACCCGAGCCCCGCACGACGACGCGCTGCGCGGGAAGGTCGACATCGACGGCATCTACGCCACTGACGCCGCCCAGCGCTGATCGCACGGCGGCGACGCAGCGCTCGCAGGTCATCTTTACGGCGAACTCCGCCGTGAACATCTCCGCGCGCTGCAGACAGCGCCCGTGCGCTGGTGGGCTTGCCGAGCTAGCGCTGGTGGCGGGGGCAGTTCCCGGTGGGTCTAGGCTGGCTCAGCCTGCCTGGATCAATGCAACTTGCGGGCGAGCAGCTGGCTGGGCGGCACGAGCTTTGCAGCCTTTGCGTTATTTGGGGGTACACCCATCGCAGGACAAACAAAGCGAGGTGTTGGAAGGCGGCAGGAACGCAGCAGCCCGGGCTGGGACATCGGAGACAGCGCGGCGCACATACATACTGCAGAGCGGAGCGACGAGAGCACGCGCCTCGCCTCCACCGCAACGGCGGGCCGCGCCGCGCCCTCAGCCTGACAGCGCCCGGCCGGTGAGGTGTGATAGTTAGCTATGGCCATGGAGAAGTCTCGTAGTCAGGTTGTCCTGCGTCCGCCCCCCTTCGCGCTGGCACCAGTGCAGTCGCTGGGCCACAGCCAGACGCTGCCGGAGCTGGGCGGGGCGCAGCGAAAGCCGCAGAAGCAGCAACCACTGAAGCAACAGCCACACAAGCAGCAGCACGTACAGCAGCAGCAACGGCCGATAAGGTCGCCTGCCGGCGGAGAGACAGACTACGCCGGCGCCTTCTACTGGGCCGGGCCGCTCTCCGCAGGGAGCAAGAGCTCGCCCTCCAGCGATAGGGACAAGAGCGGGCGCACTCAGCGCTCACAACACACAGCAGCCAGCAAGCCCGCAAGCCCTGAAACCAAGTGGGAATCGAACATCCCGAAGACCATCCCGTTCTATGATGGAGCACACGACAGGCACCTGCCGCCCGCCATCCGGGCGCGGTATGAGCATCTGTCGCACGTCACGCGACCCAAAGGCAGCGACACCTTGTTGAAGCTGCGTACGATGGAGGCTTTCGAGAAGGAGCGGCTGGAAGCGGAGCGCCGCATACGCATTGAGCGGCAGCGCGAGATGGCACGCGCCAAAGCTGCGGAGGTAAATTCTTTGCGATGGATTGATCCCGCTGTGAGCTAAGCTGCCCCGATGCAGCGCCGCTACTTGGAAGAGCAAATTCAGAGGCGATTGTTGGAGGCCCTCGAGCAGGAGAAGGAGAAGCGCGTCGAGGTAGCTCCTTTCAGACAAATTCTCAAAATTATCGTCTAGCTGAGGCTCCGATCAGGTCGAAGTCAAAATCGTGCTGGATGAGCTTGCACAAACTGTACAGGACCGCATTTGGGAGGCTGAGCGCAAGGAAAACGCTCTGAAGGCTGCAACAACTATCCAGGTTTGTACTGTTAAATGGCTTGCAGTGTGTCTTGTCTTGACTGTTTCCAAGGCATCTTACCGGGCTTATCTTATTCGTATGCGGCTGGCAAATCTTGCATACGCAACTCTCACTGTGCAACGGGTCATCCGTGGCTTCCTCGCAAGGCGACGAGTTAAGAGGCTCAGGAGAGAGCGATTGATCAAGAAGATGTGCCGCGGCGAGACGGCCAGTGTGAAGGAAGCCGAGAGCCTGTCGGCCATGATGATCCAGTGTGCATGGAGGATGGGCCAGACGAGGCGCTCGTACATTCAGATGGTGCGCCTCTGTGCCTTTCGCTGCCCGCCGTCCATGTTGGCTCAGCTGTCCTGGTAGATGGACGCTGTGCTGGAGCTTGCAAGGACTGCAGAGGAGCGCAAGCTTGCCGTGCCTCTTCCAATGCTCGACAACATTGATAGAATAGCAAGGAAAGTCGGCGCAGAGCGCATCGTTGTGGGGGTGAGCTCTGCCAGCACTTTTTCTATGTGCTCTCTGATCCTTGCAAACAGGTCAGGCCAGCTTCCCGAGAGAGGACTGTATCGAGGTCGAGCTCCAGATCCTCTATCCGTGCTGGTGGAGGTCTCCCAGTCCCTAGAAAAGAGCTGCCCTCGTCCGGCGTCAGTAGATAGATTTATTAGATATTCTTACTTGTTCTAGTGCTGAAGCACTCCGGATCTTTCCTTCTCATGCACATGCATATGTGAGCTTGCAATTGAGCATTCCATTTTATCTAAGTAAAACGTGCCACAGTGCATGCATCATGATCAACAATGAGCAACCCCTAGCTATAGAATCCAATGGGCCAGCAAGTGGTTTTGCTCTTTCTTTGTGATCGTGGGTGTCATTGCTCATTAAAGGTGAACATGGATCGGGGTGTGGGGCTGAGGCGCAACAGACGAACACTCTAGTTCATCTGGCGGATGAGGCCGTTGATGCGGTCCTCGCGGTTGCCGGCATCGCCGCCCTCCTTGAAGTGGATGGTCTTGTCGGTCATGCCGCCCTGCCACGACACGCTCAGTGTGCTCGAATACAGACCACGAAGAGCACCGCTCAGTACTGACCTTGGGGGACGACAGCTGGAAGGGCCACAGGAAGTTGTTCGCCTCCTTGAAGTGGGGGCCGACAGTGTAGATCTCGTGGACGAGGTCCTGCGTGCAACACGTCAGGGCGGAGTTCTCCCAGCTGTCGGCCTCATGCCCAGCGCGAACCTCCATGCAGACAATGCCGTACTTGCCCAGCTGCTGCTCGATGATCGAGTTGTCGGTGATCGGAACGCGCTGGCCGTTGACCTTCGCGAAACCGCGCTTGTAGATGAGCTCCTTCACCGACTTAAGGTTGGGGGTGCTGCGCGCGACAAACGCGTTCGTCAAAAAGTATGATCGAGATCGGAAGCCGACCCTGTGCACCCGTAAGACACGTAGAACTCGACGAGGCGCAGCATCATGATGGTCGCCTTGTTCAGCTTGACGAAGGTGCCGTTGTTGATCTGGCGCAGACGAAGGAGCTGAAGAATCTTCTTGATGCGCGGGTTCATCTGGTTGATACTGTGGGCGGCGCCCCATCAGCTCCAAGAACGAGGGACCAGTGCTGAGCTCGAGCAGCGCCCCAGCGCACCCGCGGACGCGGATGACGAACGCGAGCTTAGGCTCGGGCTCCAGGAAGTAGTTCTTGTTCGCCTTCGCCTGGCGGCGGAAGCGGACGAGAGACTGGTCCATCTGGCGGTACTCCTTGACGTACTTCTCCGCGCGCTTGAAGATGTCCTTGCGCTTCAGCTTCCGCTCCTTCGAGAGCACAATCACGACGAGCCCCGCACTAGCGCACGAGCACCCGGACCTTCTGCGACTTCACAGCCGCAGCCGCCTTCTCAGCCTTGATCTTGTCATCCCGCTTCCGCTTCTTGAGAAGGGTCGCCGGGACAACCTGCTCCGGCTTTCTGCGCACGCCAAGGAAGCACGCGCGGCCTTAGCACTCCGCGCCCCGGGGCAGCGATCGGGAAAGAGCGAACCCTGCCATGTTCACTGCAGCCGAGCGGGCGGTGCGCAGGTCAGCGGCGGTCGACAACTTCAGCTAGCAGCGGGATGCGAGGGGCGCACCTGACTGCTCGCCGGGAGCACCGCAGGCGGAGGGAGGGTTAGCACTGCGCGAGCGAGATCGGGGCCGGCAGCGAGGCGATTCGTACCTGCGCGGGAGTCCAATTAGCGGTTGGAGCGCGCCCGGGGTCAGCAGGCGTGCGCAGGGTAGGAAACAGTCGCGAGCGCACCTAACAACCCACACTGGGTACACGCACCGCGCTCGCCGTATGTGTACCCTCCCAACGACGCGCCGCCTAACTCGCCCAGCGCCTCTAAGCTGCTCTTCTTAACTTTATCTTCGTGCATTTAATCCGCGTCACGGCGTACGCGTTGCCGCGGCAATGCACCCGGCAAGAAGCGCCCGCGCGCGCGCGCGCCGGCGCCTGGCCCTGGCCGCTTCCCCCAAATCGGCTTGACAAGATGCAACGAGCGCGCGTGTTGTGCGGGCCGGGCCGCTACTTGCGAGACAACGTGTCAACCCGCTCCGGGGTACGGGTCCAGTTCGCATATTCCCAAGGTGCGCTTTCCCGCAGCGCCCGGCCTCCTTACGTTTCGCCATTTCGCTTATAGCGAACCCTCGTTTTCCTGCCGCGCTCGCACGCGCCCAAACCCTGCGCATCCGGCGATCTCTCTAGCCTGCTGTCAAACGGCACATAGGCGGATCATTCAATGTGCTACCAGTAGCTACGGCCAGTCGTATTCCTGATCCTACCCACAAGTCAGACTCTCGCGATCCGGAGGCGATCGCCGGTCTCCCGTGCTGACCCCTGCCCGCCGCGCAGTTCGCCATGTCGTCCGAGCGCACCTTCATCATCGTCAAGCCCGATGGCGTCCAGCGCGGCCTCGTCGGCGAGATCCTCGGCCGGGTTTGTGCTGTCCTGTCTGGTCTCGCATGTACCGCGCCCAAGCCCGGCGCGCAGTTCGAGAAGCGCGGCTACAAGATCGTCGCCCTGAAGGCGACGAAGGTCACCAAGGAGTGCGTGGCGTGGCGGCGCTTGTGGTGCGCGGGAGACTGATGAGATCGCCAGGTTCGCCGGCAAGCACTACGCCGACCTCTCCTCGAAGCCCTTCTACGATGGCCTCTGTGCGCGCTCGTCCGAGCCGCTCTCTCAGCGTTTTGCCCGTTGCCGCCTGATCGTCCCCTAGGCACGTACCTCGCCAGCAGCACCCTCGTCTGCGCCGTCATCGAGGGCAAGGACATCGTCAAGCAGGCCCGCTCCATGATCGGCGCCACCAACCCGCTCGCGTCGGCCCCCGGTGAGCTCGCGCGCGCCATTGGTCGACGCTCGATTGCAGCGCCTGACGCCGAGAGTGCAGGCACCATCCGTGGCGACTTCTCCATTGATGTCGGCCGGTGAGTCCTAGCCACGCGATCTAGCCCAGCCAATTAAATCGTGCTGACGGGCGCCCTCAGCAACGTGATCCACGGCTCCGACTCCGTCGACAACGCGAACAAGGAGATCGCCCTCTGGTTCAAGCCCGAGGAGGTCGCCGCTTGGGACTCGTGCGCCAAGAACTGGATCTACGAGTAAATTCTATACCCTCGTAGCCCCTGCCTGTCTTTCGCAATCGAGAGCGAGCTCCAGAATCTACTGGGGAGCATGCGGCAGCAAGCTAGAGCTGGTTTCGGTTCAATATAATCCAGACCGGGACAATAAATGTGTACCTAGAACTAAAGCAAGTAATTGGACTTCGAGGCAAAGGGCAAAGCTGCAGGGAGTCGCCCCGCCCGACGCTGCAGAGCACAGAAGCGAAGGCGGGTGCTGCGACCTGCAGCCATCCCGAGTCGCCCTTCGAAGTCCGCCAGGGCCCCCTCAAATGGGGACGCAGCTGCAAGCAAATCAGGGATGTGGCAGCCGCAGCATTTAAGGAGGCATCGCACCCGAGGTGATTGCAGAAGCTCCAGTTGAGGACCTCCTGCGTGTAGTGGATGTAGCCCGTCGAGCCCGTGAAGCCGATGTACGAGTTGCCATTGGAGTCCGTGACTGAAGTGAATGCAATAAGTGAATGCATCACAGTATGGGTACGATCAAGCTCACCGGCAGCAAACTCGTCATCACGGATGGCGACGCGCAGGACAAACATATTCATCTCGTCCACGAAGATAGTGAGGTAGCCAGGGTAGTCCCGGTGGACGAGGTAGGGGATGGGCGAGGCCGATGCGACAGCGGTCTCAAGTATTTTGGCCACACCAGTGGTCGTGCCTGTTAGGTTGAGAGTTCCAGCTGCAGCGTATGCGCCGCATGCTGTCCCAGGAATCGGGATCTGTCGGTCGCAGCCCGGAGGCACCCAGCGGACCTGGAGAAACAGATTGAGCATGAGAGGGAGATAGGGCTCAGCTGCAATACGAACCTTCATCGCATCGTCAGCCGTGATGCGATCGCCGTAGGTGTTGACAACGACCATCTTGACTTTATCTCCTTGAGCATCCAGGGCAGATGCGACTTGATAATTGACAGTGATGTATGTGACGACCTGGAGAGCGATGTCAGAAGGCAAAGGAAAGCAAAGCAATTGAAGATCACTAAGGACCTTGTCTGTGTACTTCATTTCCGACTTGAATTTGGTGTTCGCGTTGCCCTTGATGATGCAGTAAAGCGAAGCAGTAGCACCAGAGCAGGCATCCCAGTAGATGAGACCCTGACCCTGCAGAGCAGAGAGGATTCAGAAGATCACCTACAAGATAAACAAAAACTGGCGAACCTGGCGAGGGGACGTGGTGAAACCGTCGAAGTACTGCAGCTTGATCGTGTGCACAAGCCCGTCATTGAGATTCGGGATCGAAGGGGTGGCCGCAAAGTGGTAGGCATCGTTGCTGTGATCAGCTGACAGGCCGTGGTTGGGGTACTTAGTAGGATCCGGGGTGAGGAAGACGCCAAGGTGGTTGTCCTGGTTGCTGATGATCTCAGTCGCATTGATCCACCAGTGGCGGAGTCCCTGGCGGGGATCCCGCTGATTCTGGTCGTAGTAGACATCGAGCTCTACAGCAAGACCCTTGCGAATGCCACCATCACGACACCGAGGATCGGGGTCGACACGATCACCAAAACTGCCAACAAAAGTTCGACAGCAATGAAGTGCAAGGAAACAAGAGATATGCACCCGTTGCCAGAACCCGCACAGCCAACGGGGTTCGTTGTGGCTGCGGTTCTCCTAGGACGGGTCGTCCAGATTTCGATCTGGTCTCCAACCGTGTGCCCAGTCTGGTGCATGCGAGTTAGGAATTGCTCTGCAAAATTATGCGAAAACAAAAAGCACCTGGGAGCATGCAACTGCGATGCTGTCAATGATTGTCACTGGCGATGAGAGCCCAGCACATGTGTACGGGGTGGCCAAGAAGTCCGTGTCATAGCGGTACATATCGGCATCACGCTTGACGACAAACGTGTCTCCAGCAGCATCAACCGTCGTGATCTTGAGCGTGTAGACATACCTGTTGAAAATTCAGAGAACGATAAAGAAATGTCGAGCCAACAAGTGCACTTATAGACGCCAGGCTTCCAGCTCCCTGCCGCCACTGCTCCAGTGGTGGCCACATCGTTGGTGTCCCAACAGGATGGGTTTGCAGGAAGGCCTGTTGTAGCAACATCGGGAGTAGAGCATGGTGAATAAGAAGTGCCATTGACAACGAAGTCATTCAGTCCGTAGCCAGTAGTCATGAGACCAGCAGTCGCAACACCAGCAGCATCGGCCTACTCAGGTTAGAGAAAGATCACACTTAAAGAAAGGCACAGCATTTCAACGCACTGCGCCATTGTCATCATGCAGCACGAAGGCGATGCCATTGCCACCGTCACAGATGCCATCGATGCGTCCTTGGCACATCGAAGCTGCCGTGAATTGGACCTGGAAGTTCACCTCGAAGCCATCTGAGACATGCATCTGCCATGCGTCAGAAGCCACCTCGAGATCGTTGCATCAGAGTGAACCTTGTCCTTGTAGAACACTGCTCCAACCTGTGGAGTGTCGAAGGCAGGGATGCCATTGGTGGCTCCGATTATGCGAATCTGAAACGAGGTTAATAACAGAGATAGCAACTCCAAACAAGAAAACTGAACCCACATCGTACGTGTCCAGTGCAGTAATAACATTCACAGTTGGTGTCTGCACAATCCACAGCCCGTCTCCAATGTACACTTTGTTGTCGTCATCCAGAGTCAAGGTGGCTTGGCTGCTACCATCCTTGCTGACCTTCACAGAGGTCGTAGACGCTACCTCAACCCTGTACTGAGTTGGGGCGCTGCCCGTGTAGAACCCGGTAGCGTAGAAAGAAGCTGTTGAAGCCGAATCCCGCCGAACCAGCTGCGTAGGTCCGATGCGGAACTGAGGCGGGGCCCCTGTTGTGAGGCGCATCGTAGCAGGTGAGGTGATCGTGATGGTGAAGACATCCCCTATGCGATAGTCGAAAGTGGTTCCACCAAGCGTGTAACTTCCCCTAAAGAGAATAAAGATGCCAGTCGACCCAAGCTCCACCGGAGTACCACGGGTCGCATTGTTGCTGGTTACAGCGGATCCCCCACTCTTCTGGTAGGTGAAAGTGACAATGGTAGCATCTGTCGCTGTGATTGTAATAGCAAAAGTGATGGGCGAGTCCGGGGTGCCAACATCTGTGCCAGTGTAGATGCCATAGACTTGAACGTCATCGAGGTGGACCTCCGCACGAGTGGTCACAGTAGCTGGAATTGTTCGTACGGCCTTGAGAGAGTTGAAAGATATAAAGTTCTCGGAGCCGATGGAGACGTAGACCTCAAACTGGTCGCCAACGGTCCAGGCAGCATCCGAGACAGTGACAGGGAAGACAATTTTAGCACCAAAATCCTTGAAGTTATCGTCCGAGGCAGCCAGAGCGGAATCTGTGAGAGCAAGAGCAACCACCCCCTTGCCAAGATGAAGTTCAGAGTTCAATGATGTATCGGGAGAGAGTTCAGAGGACCAAGCTTTGATAGGTGCTCCATCACACATGCTCACACGGTACCTGCAAGCGAGATCAGTGACATCAGTAATACACTGTACTATATGTCAACGCACTTGAATTTGAGGCCAGAGCCAAAGCTGCCATCTACATTGGCAGATGCAGCAGTTCCTGCAACAGTGATCTCGATGGTGTAAACAAGCACGACCGGGCCTTGGCAGCTTGGGTGAGTAAGATCGATGAGTGCAGCTGTGTTATTGAAAGTTCCCATCGTGAAAAGGTCCCGGCGGCCACGTCCAATCGTCTGAGAGGGCGAGTTACAAAGTTCGATTCTGTATTCGTTGGAAAAAGCACCTGCTTCGGTGAACTGATCATGAACATTGTGCGAGATGCACGCAGGCCTGAATTCTGGCATCGGCTCTTGTGTGACACTGGGAGAGCCTGAATTGCAGCCGAGCCAGTGCCAAACGTTTGACTGGCCAGTGTTTTTGTAATGGCGTTGTTTGCATCGCCGTCAGTTGCAGTCTGCGGGTAATATGAGCGGTCCGACTGGCACAGGAAGTCCGGGTAGTTGAACTCTGGAAAAGGAACGATTTAAGACCGTGGATAAGTGCATGCAGCCAAACTGCGGACCAGTGTAGAGCGTGAACGAGTACTCGGAGGAGCCTGTACGCTGCGGGTAGCGGTTGTCGCCACGGAGGCCAAAGATCCAGTCCTGCCGAGAAAAGAAGACGATGAGCTTGATACATTCAAACAGAAAAAGACAAAAACACCTTGCAGTTGTAGTACAGGCCGTAATCCAAGCCTGTCTGTGGTGGATTTGTTGCGTTGGGCGTTCCTGCAAAGCTGGACAGTGCAATGAAGTCGCTCGGGGCGTATTCAGCATAATTCAGGCCCGTTGCATCAGAGCTAGGTGCGTAGCTGTAACTGTACGGATAAACGTCCGCCTCGAAGGGCTGGTACAGCAGCTTGACAGCGTCACCTTGCGCAACTCCAATGCTGACTTGAGAGAACGTGGGCAGCGAGGCAGTGGCACTCGTGCCGCTGATCGTGCTCGTGTAAGGGGCGCAGTTGCGGGCAACCGAGTACTGAGGAACGTCGATCGCCCACGGGTTGGACTCGCGCACACTCGTCTGGTTGTACAGGGTGCTGGCAGGGAGGGCCGCGTTGCTCTGCACGAGCATGTCGAGGTTGTCATCGATGGTGTACGCAAAGACGCGGAGGTTGACGGTGCTGTACTCGGGAGTCATCGTATAGTACGCCCAGAGGTTCTGGCCGACCGAACCACCGATCTGGACGCCACAGCAGCCTGGATTCACAGGGCAGGACTTGTAGTTGAACGTCTTGATGGGGCTGACCATGGGGCAGCCAGCGAACCAGCGCCAATTGCCTGTAGCAACTGTAGTACCAACTGCATAACTTGATGTGACAGATGCGGTGATTGCGTGGGTGACTGTGACAATCTGGGAAGAATTGATCGTCGTTACACGAAAGACGTCGAACTTGTTGAAAGAGCTCGACGACGAGATCATGATGGACATGGGGAGGGTTGCAGTTGTCCAGCTCGGATTCGCGGCGGATGCAGACAGCTCCATTATTCCATTGCCAACCATAGTCGAGTCAGTCAAGGAGGTGGCAGCTGTGAAGGAGTTTACTGAAAGCGTGCCCAAGCCCGTTATGAGGTCCAGGCAGCGGCCAGTGTTGTAGCAGACGGGGTTGGTCTTGAGCTGGGATCCGGTGGTCGTGCCAGGAACGGGCACAGCCAGCGCCTTGCCCATCACAGGTGTCGTGTAGGAGAAGACGGCGCACCCTCCACTGACTCCGTCGAATGTACCATCAGCGTTCGCGGCGGCATCGAAATCGGATGTCAACGTCAGTGGAGGAGTCACGTCGGCCACAGTGCAGATGGAAGAGAGGGGAGTCTCGATCGCTGTTGAAGTGCCCATGGGAGAAGCCGTGCCGGGGATAGACATGTTAGCCGCGTTGCTGGGGAGGATGGGGGCGTCGAACGGCTTGTCAACGATAAGGACGCGGTCTGAAGTCACGTTGCGGATAGTGCGGGTCTGCGTGTACGTGACGCCGTCGATGACGATCTTCGCCGTGATCGAGTATCCAGGAAGGAGTTCGATAAGAAAAGGAGTGGCGATGGTGGGAGGAAGGATTCCGAAGACGGTCGTCGTGCCCAGGTAAAGCTTCGCGGTCGATATGGAGGACGTGAAGACGCTATCCGCGATGAAAGAGGTGTCGCTGGTGATCTGCTGGACGTACTTGACCTCCCGATTGTCGCCGATCATAAAAGGCCAGCCGATGCGGAGGTCGAGCCAGAACTCCGTGCCTGAGCCAGTAACCACGTTCGAGCCGGCGGTGACACTGACGGTGCCCTGAATGCGCATGATGTTGCCGAGGAACTGCGGGTTGGCGCCAGTCATGGGTGCGGACTCCGGGCATGAGCTGTAGCTCCAGGACGCGTACTTCGTAGAGTTGAACGACTGGCTGAAAGGCCGATCGACGGTGAAGCCCGTGGCCGAGACGCTGGTCACGTAGCGGACTTCGGTCTTGAGCGGATTAGTTGTAACACCGGTGTCACTATCGATGCCGCTCACGCGCACAGCGTAGCCCGCATCCAGTATCCCCACCAACGACGTAGATGATACGACGAAGTTCGCGGTGTTCGTGCCGTCCAGGAAGAAAGACAGAAGTGCACCATCGGTCCGAGCATTGCCGACAGTGGGATCGCTGCCGCACCACCCGCAAGACGTATCGTACACGCAGGAAGCACAACTCTTGAAGTAGTCGCAGCCAGCAAAAGCTGCGGGAGGGGCAGCGTAAGATCAAGTTGGCGGGACACAGGCTGCTCAGCACGGGCCAGCCGGGGCGAACCTGGGGCTACGAGCGCAGTCACCAGACACAGGGCGATGAGCCCCGCGTAGCTGGCCCTCATCGCTGCGAGGCTGCTGCTAGGGTGCGGCCGGAGCCTTGCAAGAGTCCCGCGGCCCCCCAAAAGCGAGCTGGCGATGCCTGTACTTGTTGCCGATGCTTCACTCACGCTGCTGGTGACGACAAGCTGATCGTTCGTGCCGCCCGCGATGAGACCGCGCTTGCCAACACAGACTTGCCCAATGCCTGCTCCGCTGGGGTACTGCGAATATCAACTCAGCGACCGGATTTGGCTGGCGAGCACGAAGCAACAAGGGACCGCACACCGCGCGCGCGCCGGGGTCAGCAGGAGTCAGGGCGGCAATCCAGAGCTGCATGAGCGACTCCGGTGCGCGTTCGCGGCTCTTCCTCCTGTGCTGGCGCAGCGGGCCCTAGCTAACGCTGTTTCCCCCATATGCAGAGGAAGCAGCAGGCAACTGGGTGGAAGCGAAGAACGGAGCCAGCGAGCAGCTTGTGAGGAAGAGCCTGGCCAAGAAGCGCGAGGAGGCCGGGATGGGCGACGAGGACGACGTCGGCTACGGCGACGACTTTGAGGACGATGACGCGCACAAGGTGTGGTTATGCTCGTAGTGCCAGTGCAGGCAGCATGGCCGGCAAAGGGCTCGAACTGTCCTGCGTATACGCATGACAGCAGCTGACGCGGCGGAGCAGCCACACGGCGACGTCGGGGGCGCGCCGGATGCGATGGACCTGAAGCAGGTTCGAGGCGCTGCGCGCGCTGACGCATGCGCTGCTCACTGCCCCGCAGCTCATCGTCCTGGCCGGGAGCGACGACGTGAACGCGCAGCGCGACGCGGCGGCTGGCTTCCGGGACCTGTCGCTGGACGGTGCGGGTTGCCACATCCTGTTCAGAGTCGCCCTACCTCACGCGCCGCCGGCAGACGAGATGGAGATCCGTATCGTGCAGGAGGGCGGCCTGCGGCCGATCATTAGCCTCGCGGGCTCGCCGGACGTGGAAGTGCAGCGGCAGGCGGCGGGCGCGCTGCGCAACATCTCGGTGAACAGCGAGAACCAGGTCAAGATCGCGTCCGAGGGCGGCCTGACGGTCCTCCTCCGCCTCGCCTCCTCGCCGGACATCGAGGTCCAGCAGAACGCGGCGGCCACGGTGAGGGCGCGAAGCAGACGCAATGCGTGCGCGTGCGCTCGCTGAGCGGCCGGCCCGCAGATCCGCAACCTTTCCGTGAACCCCGAGAACCAAGTCAGCATCGTGAAGTCGGGTGCGTGCTGGAAGCGCCTGCTCCGCTCCACCGCCGCCGTGCCGAGCCGATCCGCCCGCGCAGGCGGCATCGCACCGCTGGTGGCGCTGGCGCAGTCTCCCGACCTGGAGGTCCAGAAGCACTCAACGGCGGCGCTGCTGAACCTGAGCGTCTCGAGCGGCAACCGGCGGGCGATGGTCGAGCAGGGCGCCTACGACGTCCTGTTGGCACTGCAGAAGACTGGGGACCCGGAGGTCGTGCGCTACGCGCAGGGCGCGACGCGCAACCTGGCGAGCGAGGCGGCGGGCATGGGCGGGGGCAGCAAGCCGCCGTCGGTCACGGCTGCGCGGCAGGGGGCGCCCGCCCCGGCGCCGGCGGGCCCGCCCCCAAAGCAGGCCCCGGACCTCATGATCCGGGCGGTGCCCATGCAGCCGAGCGGGGGGTACAAGCCGCCCTCGGCGGACGGCGGGGAGTCGGCGGCGGGCGGGGCCGGCGGCAGCGGCGAGGTGGAGAGGCTCAGGCTGGCGAACGCGCAGCTCCGGTCGCAGCTGAAGGAGCTGAACCGGCTCCTGGACGACGCGCTGCGGCGCAAGGCGGGCGCCGCCGGCGGCGGCGGCGGGGACAAGCCGGACCAGCTTCGGGCGCTCGTGCAGGGTGCGATAACAGCTAAGCGTAGCTCGCCACTCCTCGTATCTTTACGCCCGCCCCGCTCGCCCCGCAGCCAAGGACAAGGACCTCGCGAAGCTGCGGAAGAAGGTCGAGGTCCTCTCGAAGGCGAACGAGAACTACAGGAAGCAGGTGGAGGGCAGCCCGGAGTTCGACCGCGTCTCCGAGCTCGAGAACGCGCTGGCGCTCAAGGAGCGCGAGCTGCGGGCCGCCACGGAGAAGCTCCGGGACCTCGACCGCCTCCAGAAGAAGCAGGAGCGGGAGCTGAACAAGGTGGACCCGGCCAAGGCGGAGGAGGCGCAGAAAGACAAGGCCCGCCAGTTCATGGAGGAGATACGCGCCCTGAAGGTCAGAGGGCCGCGGAATATTCCTCCACCGGGCCCGCCCGCCCGCCCGCTCGCGTGACGCCCCCAGCAGAAACGGCTCCAGGAGCAGCGGGACAAGAGCGACCGGGACGACAAGGCGGCGCTGGAGCAGCAGGAGAAGTTCATCGCCATGCAGCAGCTCGTGCGGGAGCTCGAGGGGAAGCTCAAGAAGAAGCGCGGCGCCGGCGGCGACGAGGCGGCCGAGAAGCTCGCGGAGGCGCAGGGCAAGATGGCCGAGATGGAGCAGAAGATCGTCGTGCTCTCCAAGGCGAAGGAGGCGGCGGACAAGAAGGCGGGGTCGGTCGCGCGCCAGCACAAGGAGGAGCTGGAGCGCCTCCGGCTGGAGATCGAGCACCTGAACTCGGAGGTGAAGGAAAAGGACGCGAAGATCCAGGCGCTCGAGCTGCAGATCCAGCTCCGGCGCATGGGCTCGCGCGCCCCGCAGGCCAAGGAGTCCCGCCTCAAGCAGCCCGAGGCCGGCGTCGCCAAGCTCCCGGGCACCGTCGAGTCCCCCGGTTCGTGTTCGAATCCCCGCCGTTCTTTTCTGAGGTCGCTGACCTTCGCTCGCGGCAGACGTGTCGAAGCCGCCGCCGCCGCCCGCGGCCGCCGCGCGGCGCTCGGTGGAATCGATCCTGAGCCACCGGACGGCCGTCGAGATGATGGACGAGCCGTCTCCGCCGCCCCGCGCCCACGCCCCGGCGCACGCGCCCGTCGCCGCGCCCCCTCCACGCAGCGAGCCGCCCCCCTCTGCCGAGCCGCGCTCCTCCCTCCCGCCCCGCTCCCTCTCCAAATCCTCCATCGACGCCGCCCCGGCCCCCGCACCCGCACCCGCACCCGCACCCGCCCCCGCGTCCAAGCCCTCCTCCGCCGCCGCGGCCCCGGCGCCCCGCCCGCCCCGACGCCGCCCTCCCGAGGAGCCGGCCGCCGCGGCGGTCGAGGAGCCGGGGTACAAGGACGATTTCGTGGCTGACGAGGAGGTCGCGTCGCCGGTCGCGGCGGCCGCGCCGCCCTCGCCGCCGCCGGCCCGCGCCGAGGCCTCCTCGAGCCTGCGTGACTCGTTCGGCGTGCCGGACGTGAGCCGCACCAAGGTCAGCAGCCGCGGGCAGTCCAGAGAGCGCGGCGGTGAGCTCTGCCCCGTCCTTCCTGTACCCTTCCTCCTCGGGTCTGATCGGCGTACCCCGCGACAGACGAGGCGATCTCGCGGCCCGAGGTGGTGTCTGTGCAGAAGGAGGAGGAGGCGGGGGAGGCGGTCGTCGAGAAAATCGTATCGTCCAACATCCGGGACCCGACGCCGAGCTCGCGCGAGGGCGCCGGAGGCGGCGACGCCCCCGCGCGGGAGGCGTCGGCGCCGGCGTCGGAGGCGCCGCTGGACGACGGGCCGCCGAAGGAGGACGCGACCGACGACGGCGTGAAGAAGCCGGCGCCGCTGAAGCCCGGGTTCGCGCGCAAGAAGAGCAACTGGTAGGCGCTAGAGTGCGATCATCGGACCAGGCAGACGCTGAGAGGGCCCGCGGTGTACTGTACCGCTGTAGAGATCTCGAATATACAGACAGTTCAGGTTGGGATCGAGTGGCAAAACTACGAGGTCGGGCACGTCATGCCACGGTGATCCGATGATAGTTAAGATCTAATCATTTTCCGGAATTCGAACTTGAACCCCCACATGCGCGTGCACTGTGTCGGCCCGCGCCCGATCGCGCTAGACCCGGCGACTTTCGCGCACCCTCGATCTTCCGGCCCAACCGCAGATCTACTAGGCTAGACTCAGGCTCCAACAGCTGTCGCAGTGCAGCTCGCGCCCTTTCCCCTTCCTGATCCACTGGGCTAGATCTAGAGCTCTAGCGCCTGTGCAGCTGGCACATTGAACTGGAAGAGCGAGTTTGGTTCAATTGGAAAAAGTACTCAGGGTATCAGAATCTGCTCTGGGTATCACTGTAATCATGGATCGACTGATCTAAATTGCACTACTGTCTAGCTCCATCGGACTATTTCGGAATCAAATGAAATCAAAGTGAAAGAAATTTAAATGGGAGCTGACACTTGATCAGGAAAATCGACTGCAAAAAATGGAACACTGCGAAAACGTGCGAGGCGGTGGCCGCCGCCGGGCCTCGCCTGTACAGCTCCAGGATTTTGATCGCACGGCGTCGCCACCGCTTATACGAGGCCCTGGTCGATCATGGCGTCGGCGACCTTGATGAAGCCGCCGATGTTGGCGCCGACGACGTAGTCGATGTCGCCGGTGGGCGCCTTGAACTCGCGGCTGTACTTGACGCACGTGTTGTGGATGTGCTTCATGATGCCCTGCAGCCGCTGGTCGACCTCGTCGCGGCTCCACTGCGACATCGAGCCGTTCTGGGCCATCTCGAGGCCCGAGGTGGCCACGCCGCCGGCGTTGGCCGCCTTGCCGGGCGCGAAGAGCACGCCGGCCGCCTGGAGCAGCTTGGTCGCCTCGATCGTCGTCGGCATGTTCGCGCCCTCCGCGACAACCTGCCCCGCGCGCCTCAGGCCAGCCCCGACACGTGCACGGACGGGGCGCCGGGGCGGAGGGCGGGCGGACCTTGCAGCCGTTCTTGATGAGGAGCTTGGCGTCGTCGGCGTTGAGCTCGTTCTGGGTGGCGTTGGGGAGCGCGATGTCGCACTTGACGCTCCACACGCCGCGGCCAGCCGTGTACTTGGCGTTCGGGTACTTCTTCACGTAGTCGGCGATGCGGGCGCGCTTCACGTTCTTGAGCTCGAGCACGTGAGCCAGCTTCTCGGCGGTGATGCCCTCCGCGTCGTAGATCCAGCCGTCCGAGTCGGAGAGGGTCACGACCTGCGCGGCGCCGCGTCGGCGCGCGCCCCAGCCCGCGGCTGCTGCGAGGCGCGGAGGGGCGGGCGGACCTTGGCGCCGAGGTGGATGCACTTCTCGACCGCGTACTGCGCGACGTTGCCCGAGCCCGAGCTGCAGACGATCTTGCCCTGGAGGGTGTCGCCCTTGAGCTTGAGCATCTCCTGCACGAAGTAGACCAGGCCGTAGCCGGTGGCCTCCGGGCGGATGAGCGAGCCGCCCCAGTTGACGTCCTTGCCGGTCAGCACGCCCTCGAACGAGTTCTGCAGCTTCTTGTACATGCCGAACATGTAGCTGCGCGGGGACGGCCCCGTCAGCACGCGTCTTCTCGCTCGCGTGCGACGGGACGCGGCGCCAGAGCACGCGCACCCAATCTCCCGGCCGCCGACACCGATGTCGCCAGCGGGCACATCGGTGTTCGCGCCGATGTGGCGGAAGAGCTCCGACATGAACGACTGGCAGAAGCGCATGACCTCGGAGTCGCTCTTGCCCTTCGGGTCGAAGTCAGAGCCACCCTTGCCACCGCCCATCATCAGGCCGGTGAGCGAGTTCTTGAAGATCTGCTCGAAGCCGAGGAACCTGCGGCCCGCCTCGCGTGAGCACCGCGCTCGCCGGGACCCATAGCTAGGTGTTGTGGAACGCACTTCAGGATGCCCATGTTAACCGAAGGGTGGAAGCGGAGGCCGCCCTTGTACGGGCCGAGAGCCGAGTTGAACTCAATGCGGAAGCCGCGGTTGACGTTGATCTTGCCATCGTCCGACTGCCAGGGGACGCGGAAGCTGCGATTGCATCAGCCGCCGGCGCGAGCGACGCGGATACGCGCGGCCGCTCACATAATCTGGCGCTCAGGCTCAGTGACACGCTCGAGGATGCACTGCTGCTGGTACTTCGGGTACTTCTCGAGCACGGGCCAGATCGAGCTCGCCCACTCCTGCTCGCGAGCGCCCGGCGGTCAGGACGTCGTGTGCGGCCAGCGTCACATGCCATCCCCATCTCTCCTCGCTATTCGCGACCCCGGCGGCCCGCGGCCGCCGACGCCGACGCGCACCTCAACCGCCTGAAGGAACTCCGGCTGGCTCGGGTTCTTCGACTCCACGAACGTGAGCAGGTCAGAGAGGCTGGCGAACGGCATCTTCGCGACTTGTTTCGGTCGTGCTGGACGGAACGCGAATGAGCCGAGGACGGCCTGGACGTGCTCGGATAAGACGCGCTCGTGACGCCTGTGACGGGGCGCGCGGCCCTTCGAAAAACAATTGGCCGGGTACTCCGTGTTTGGGGGCCGCTGCCTCCTGCCCTCTGCACAGGCTCTGCATCAACGCCCATGCGCATGCACTCCACGCAATCAAGGCCAGCGCCTCGGCCGTTGAGCTCCCTGCGCCAGCGCGCCGGCCGCGCGCGCACGCATGCAGTTCGGCAGCCAGGCTCAGCGTGCCTCGGCCTCTTCCGCGCGTTGAACGTTTTTAACGCTCCTTCAGGCTGAACTGCAGTGCCAATGCGCCGCCGCAGCTTGCCGATGGGTCCGCGCCGGCGCGCGCCAGCCGCGTAACGCATGAGATCGCGGCCAGAAGCGGCGCGGCCTCGGCCTCGGCGTCGGTGTGTTTTGAGCGCTCCCTCCCCGCGAGCTGCCCGCGCTAGCGCGCGCTGGCGGCCGCGACCGCCAGGCGTAACGTTAACGTTAACGCATGTATAGCAGGTTGCTGTTCGCCCCCACCTGGCTCACGCTCTAAGTCCCCCCCCCCTCCCCCCCGTCCCTCACCACTGCCCCTCGCCCTCCCGCACCGTACCCCCCGCTCCTCCCTCCACCCCCGGCCAACACCCCCCGACCCTCTGAGCCCGGCGGCTCCACCAGGCCCGCTCTCGGACAAGCGCGCCCCCAGACCCGCACCCGCCGTGCCGGCGACACGGCGGGCCATATTGTAGCGTGTACAGAGTGGTTTAGATTATAGAGCGCCTTCCCGGAGGGTCTAGCTAACTAGGCCTAGGCATAGTCCCAGCTGCAGCTCACTTCGTCGTCCCGATCTCTGCTCCATCCTCTTGCCCTCAGGTGACTGTCACTCTTTTCCCCACGTAGGATCCTCTTTGTTCTGCAGCGCTAGACCTAGTCCCCGGGGTAGTCTCTCCAGCTATTTCCACATCCGAGCTCCGCCCGGTCCGATGTCCGAAAGGCTTAGTCCCGTAGGCGTGTCTTTTACATACTCTTCTTCTTCTTCAGTCCCGTAGGCTCATCTCTCGACTTGACACAGATGGACACCTCAGTTGTATTTCTAGCCATTTAGATTTGTCTCGGTGTGTGTGAATTCATTTATACTGGCTCACGCTCTCTAAGGCTAGCGCTGTATACGTACACGAGTAGTCAGCTGGATCCGAAACCTTCGAACCTTTCGTTCATTTTTTATCGTTCCTAAAGCACAGCATACGATGTTCCTCGGTAGTATCTATAGCTAGCTATAGTTGGAGAGATGTAGACTGTGCTGCAGACTGCAGTCCACAACTTGGCAAGCGCTCGAGCTCACTGAGTCAATTCAAATCCAAAGCTTGCTTAAAGAGCTTGAATACTAGATAGTTGGCACTACGTATACGGCAGTGCAATTAGTAATGGGCACGCCGCGGCGCGGCCTTCATGGCACTACTTTCCCCATCATGCATATGGGCCTTCATATGCATGGCACCACGTCGGCCCCTGGCCTTGAGCTCGATCGCGAGCCGCAGTGATTCATGAGCTCGAGCTCGCGATCGATCGATATAGAGCGTGTGAGAGGCTCATGCTCTGATGATCAGCCGTCCATCGATATCAAACCGTCGACGTCCGACCGTTCGCCAAGTCGGACGTCGACGGTTGACGTCGACATTGCCGACTCTCAGCGAGTCGTCGTTCGCCAAGTGTACATGTGCATGCATATGCAGCTCACTGAAGGGACGCGACGCCGTCACAGGCCGTCCAAATCACACCGTACCCATCGAAGGGACGCGACGCCGTCACAGGCCGTCAGCTCGCTTGCTCGCCGCGCTCCCCGCACAGTCCCTGGGCGTAGGTTCGCGGTTCCAACCAGCGTCCGTCAGCCAGCAGCACGATGCCGTTCAAGACCGTTCAGGATCTGCTCTCGTTCGTGGAGTCGAAGAACCCGAGCCAGCCGGAGTTCCTTCAGGCGGTTGAGGTGCGCGTCGGCGTCGGCGGCCGCGGGCCGCCGGGGTCGCGAATAGCGAGGAGAGATGGGGATGGCATGTGACGCTGGCCGCACACGACGTCCTGACCGCCGGGCGCTCGCGAGCAGGAGTGGGCGAGCTCGATCTGGCCCGTGCTCGAGAAGTACCCGAAGTACCAGCAGCAGTGCATCCTCGAGCGTGTCACTGAGCCTGAGCGCCAGATTATGTGAGCGGCCGCGCGTATCCGCGTCGCTCGCGCCGGCGGCTGATGCAATTGCAGCTTCCGCGTCCCCTGGCAGTCGGACGATGGCAAGATCAACGTCAACCGCGGCTTCCGCATTGAGTTCAACTCGGCTCTCGGCCCGTACAAGGGCGGCCTCCGCTTCCACCCCTCGGTCAACATCGGCATCCTGAAGTGCGTTCCACAACACCTAGCTATGGGTCCCGGCGAGCGCGGTGCTCACGCGAGGCGGGCCGCAGGTTCCTCGGCTTCGAGCAGATCTTCAAGAACTCGCTCACCGGCCTGATGATGGGCGGTGGCAAGGGTGGCTCTGACTTCGACCCGAAGGGCAAGAGCGACTCCGAGGTCATGCGCTTCTGCCAGTCGTTCATGTCGGAGCTCTTCCGCCACATCGGCGCGAACACCGACGTGCCCGCTGGCGACATCGGTGTCGGCGGCCGGGAGATTGGGTGCGCGTGCTCTGGCGCCGCGTCCCGTCGCACGCGAGCGAGAAGACGCGTGCTGACGGGGGCCGTCCCCGCGCAGCTACATGTTCGGCATGTACAAGAAGCTGCAGAACTCGTTCGAGGGCGTGCTGACCGGCAAGGACGTCAACTGGGGCGGCTCGCTCATCCGCCCGGAGGCCACCGGCTACGGCCTGGTCTACTTCGTGCAGGAGATGCTCAAGCTCAAGGGCGACACCCTCCAGGGCAAGATCGTCTGCAGCTCGGGCTCGGGCAACGTCGCGCAGTACGCGGTCGAGAAGTGCATCCACCTCGGCGCCAAGGTCCGCCCGCCCCTCCGCGCCTCGCAGCAGCCGCGGGCCGGGGCGCGCGCCGACGCGGCGCCGCGCAGGTCGTGACCCTCTCCGACTCGGACGGCTGGATCTACGACGCGGAGGGCATCACCGCCGAGAAGCTGGCTCACGTGCTCGAGCTCAAGAACGTGAAGCGCGCCCGCATCGCCGACTACGTGAAGAAGTACCCGAACGCCAAGTACACGGCTGGCCGCGGCGTGTGGAGCGTCAAGTGCGACATCGCGCTCCCCAACGCCACCCAGAACGAGCTCAACGCCGACGACGCCAAGCTCCTCATCAAGAACGGCTGCAAGGTCCGCCCGCCCTCCGCCCCGGCGCCCCGTCCGTGCACGTGTCGGGGCTGGCCTGAGGCGCGCGGGGCAGGTTGTCGCGGAGGGCGCGAACATGCCGACGACGATCGAGGCGACCAAGCTGCTCCAGGCGGCCGGCGTGCTCTTCGCGCCCGGCAAGGCGGCCAACGCCGGCGGCGTGGCCACCTCGGGCCTCGAGATGGCCCAGAACGGCTCGATGTCGCAGTGGAGCCGCGACGAGGTCGACCAGCGGCTGCAGGGCATCATGAAGCACATCCACAACACGTGCGTCAAGTACAGCCGCGAGTTCAAGGCGCCCACCGGCGACATCGACTACGTCGTCGGCGCCAACATCGGCGGCTTCATCAAGGTCGCCGACGCCATGATCGACCAGGGCCTCGTATAAGCGGCGTCCACGTCAGCATCCCGGCCCCGCTCTTTCAGGCTAGTCGTGCCTCCATTGCGCGGGAGGATTGCTCGTGCACAGTATACAGTATACGTAGAACTTTTTTTGCTGCTTTCCTCTTTCAAACTTGCAGCCGCAGTTAGTCTTTCCTCCTTTCCTGCTTCGTTTTTGCCAGTCAGAGGCGACAGACATACAGCAAATGTTAATGTTTTGAGTCGCCAAAAATATAAACAGGTGAATGTCCAGCTCGCTCTGCGAAATTCGCCTTTGGGCCATGGGACTTCTGGCGGGCGAGTCGAGGGTACAGGTCGGGATTATGATTCTTAGTGCCGACTAGATCTTTTGAAATAGAATGTCACATAACATACATCTGCATGCAATGGCGAATACATGTACAGGACACGAGCTAGCAAGGGTCGTTCGTTTGTGCCTTATTTGTTGCGGGTGGCGGAGAGCTTGACAAGGTGGCACCAGTTGTAGAACTGGGCGCGCAGGTTGCTCAGCGACTCCTCGATCTTCCCCTTGAAGTGCTGCCGCACCGCCTCCTCGCCCTCCAGCTCCGGCACGAACCGCTCGTAGATGCTTCGCACCGCCCGCCGCCCGTGCAGCTGCCGCGCGGGCCAAGTAAGCCGGGCGGGCGCGCCGAGCAGGGGTATAGGTCTAGAAGGAAGTGTTTGGCGCACGAGCATGCAGAGGTGGAGGATGAGGTTCCGGTGGCGCCGCAGGATGATGAAGGCGTCGCCGCAGAGCCGCACGAACCTGCGGCGGCCCCGCCCTGCTCAGAGGCGTCCGCGGGCGCGCGGAGCCGCGCGCTGGCCCGGCGGCCTCTCACATTTCGTACACGGGGGCGCCCTCGCCGCCCATAACATGCCTGCAAGTGCGGCGGTCAAAGCTCTCATAACTAATAAGTCTAACCTTCAGCTCGAGATCGAGGGGCACAAGCGCACGCGTAGTCCGGGGTGAAGAGGAAGGGGGACGTCTCCTTGGGGATAAGGCCCCCCATCTTGGTCACGTGCCTGCCGGCCGGCTCAGGCGAGCTCAGGAGGGCGGGCGGGCGGATCGGAGGGGCGGAGGGGCGCACCCGAGGAAGCGGCCGAAGTCGATGTCTGAGGGGCCGGCGGCCGTTCCGTGAGGACGGGGAGCAGGGCGGAGGGGGCGGGGCGGGGCGGACGGAAGACGCGGCCGTCGGGGAAGAGCATGACGTTGTCGCTGTGGCGGTCGCAGAGCCCCAGCACGTACGTCCTGCCGCCCCCCCGCGTCAGGGCGGGGAGCAGGCCAGAGCTTAGAGCTCGAGGGCGGGCGCACGCGACGCAGTAGCCGGCGCAGGAGCGCGCGAAGTTCGCTTGGGCGACCTCGTAGGCTGGTGAGACAGGAATGAGAGGAGGTCCCGCAGAGCTGGGCGACGCGCGTTTCAGAACGGAGCAGGGGGTACGCACGGACTTCGTTCTTGCGGATCAGCCAGTCGGCGATGACCTGCCGGAAGGGGTACCCCCAAATCAGCGGGAGAGTGGGGTACGGGGCGAGCCGAGCGGAAAAGGGAGGGGTACTTTCTCGCTGAAAGCCATGAGGGAGCCGCCGGCCTCCTCGAGGAGCTCCCCCTGGGGGTACGAGCGTCGGAGGGGGGGTACATGATCGTTTGGAGATGCGGCGGCGCACGATTGTGTACGCCCCCTCGACGACTTCGATGACGCCCGCGCCGCGCGCCGTCGAGACGCACTGCGGTCCGGTGGCGGTGAGGAATTAGAAGCGGCGCACGTTCTCTGCGCTGCGCTTGGGCGCGCCTTGTAGGGGGTCATGAGGAGGTCGAGCCCTGCCGCCTTCCAGAGCTGCGGACGGGCGGGGCGGGCGTGAGGTGCGCGCGGGCGGGGGCGGGGCGAGCCGAGCAGGGGGCGGCCTGGGCGCGCCTTGTCCATGACGGAGATCATCTTGAGACAGAGCTCGTCGGTGCGGAGGTCCTGCCCCGCCTTGAAGATCGCCCGCAGGCGGCCCTCGCCCTCGCCCAGCGTCGGCGTCGGCGTGCGGCCGCCGCCCGGCGCGGGGCTCCGCGGGGCCCCGACGGCCGCCGTCCGCGGGTGCGCAAAGGCCGATGCCGAGGCGGAGGCTGAGGCTAAGGAAGAGGACGAGGCGGGGGCGGAGGAGGGGCGGAGGGGAGCGCCTCGTCGGGGAGGGTGATGGTGAGGGGCACGGCGCCGAGGGCGGGGCCGGCGGGGGCGGCCGGGGCCGGCGGGGGCGAGGGCGGCGGGGGCGGCCGCCGCGTCCCGATGAACGTCAGCTCGTATGGGACCTGAGGGGCCCTGAGCCGGGGCGCTCTACAGCCGAGCTTGGGGTCTTAAATAGGCTCGAAGGTACAGGTCCCAAGCATAGAAGATAAAGCTACAGCTTGGGCGGCCGAGGCTTTGGCTTAGGTTGAGCGCGGGCAGTTGTAAAGCCCCATCGTGCTACAGCTTGGGCGCAGGCACAGGCTTAAGCGGCTGAGCTTAGGTTTGGCTGATTTTTTGGCTTAGGTTGAGCGGCTGATTTTTTGGCTTGGGTTGGGCGCGGGCGCACCTTGCCCGAGGAGTAGACCTTGCACTTGTCGCGGTCGATGGTCCGAACCTGCGCAGCCGCCGGAGTCAGACGAGAGAAGCTGAGCCAGAGCCAAGCGTCAAAGATCTAGATCGAGCTCAGCGCGCCTCGAAGAGGGGTCGGTGCTTAAGCTTACTCAAGCTTAAACTGCTAAGCGTCTATAACGTAAGCTTGAGCTCGAGCTTAACAGAAGCTTAAACTTCAGAGCACTGATATGCGTTGGCCCCGCGCGCCTCGAAGAAGGGGTCGATGGGGAGGGTGAAGGTCTTGGGGAGGATGCCGAGCTCCTGCTTCTCCAGCACCTGCCCGCGGCCGCGTCAGGCACACAGGAGACCTTTGAGCCCGCGACAGTCCCCTAGGCCCCTAGGCGCCAAAGCGCGGCCGTGTGAGGCCGTGTGAGGCGCGAGGGTTTCTTTCGAGCGCTGCGCGCCCCCCGCGCCGGCTCGGCCCCTAGGCGCGAAGGCGCGATCCCTCGGAGCCCCGGGCAAGGCGAGGCAGCTCGCCTCGGTCTTGATGAGGGCCTTGAGGCGCTCCCGCCGCTGCCGCTTCTCGTCCCCCTGCGCGATCGCGAGCGCGCCCCGCGTCAAAAAGAGGGTGGGCGAGTAGGAGTCGGTTCCCGTCCCTTATATATTAGAGCAGAGCACCCCCGTGCCCCCTTTTCCCTCACGGTTCACGGGCGCGGCGCGCGCGGGGGCGCGGGCCGGCGCGCGGACCTTCATGTCGATGAGCTTGGTGGCGATGCCCCCCGCAATGTCCACAAGGGCAATCTGGAGGGGCGGGTCACGACACCGGGCGCGGCAAACCGCGCTGCGCGCTCGCAGGATCCGGTTGCGTCTCTCTAAATGTATTAGTCTGCCGTCTCTCGGTATTTCTTGGACCAGTTCGTGTAGATCGTGTGTATAGCAATTGTGCGGGGCACAGCGGCAGCAAGGGGGGGAGAGGGGGGAGAGGGGGGGGGGGGAAGAGGGGGGGGAGGGGCGGAGGTGGGGCGGACCTGGTCGAAGACGAACTGGTGGCCGGCGGCGCGGCACGCGCGCTCGAACTCGGCGAGGAGGCCCTTGCAGCGCCGGCCCCACGCGCTCTCGTCCCCCACGCCCCACTGCGGGGCGAGATCAGCCCAACTAATTTAGAACTAACTTAGTAATTTAGCTTAGGCTGAGCTAGCAGATCGCACCCTGAGGGCCCAGAGGAAGGGCAGGCCGACCCCGCGCGGGTTCCGCAGGCCCCGCCAGAAGAGGAGCCGCGTGAGGGGCGAGTCCAAGTACGACGCGTGCCGCATCCCCTGCGCGAGAGCGTAAGAATGAAGCGAAGTCGGTGGCGCAGAGGGCGGCGGGGGCGCCTGGACGAGCTGGAGCATGTAGTCGGCGAGCTCCTCGTCCGCGAGGCGCCCGATCCGCTCCGCCGCGTACCTGGGCCGAGCAGGGCTCGGGAGTGGGCGCGAGCGCGGGGCGGGGCGGGGCGGGGGTGCGGGACCGGCGGATGCGGAGGTCGGGGAAGGCCTGGTCGAGCAGCTGGAGGGCGTCGTGCGGCGTGATGGGCACCCACGCCCGCACCACCCTGCCCCCCGCTCAGCCCTCGGGGGTACGCGGCGGGCGGCGGGAGGGGGCGGGGGCGCACTGTTCGACGAAGGCGCACTCGCGGGGGCGCGAGAAGTCTGCCGGGGCCGCGTGAGGAGCGCGCCGGGCCGGGGGTTACAGGGGCGGGGCGGGGCGTGCCGAGGCACTCGATGAACTTGGCGAAGGCGACGCTGTGGGGCGTGAAGAGGTCGGCGTTGGCGCGGATCGCCTCCCGGCTCTCCTCGTCCACCTCCCAGTACGGGTCGTTCCCCTTCTCGACGAAGTCCCGCACTGCGGCCCCGCGCCCCGCCCCGCCCCGCTCGGCTCGGCGGCGCGCGGGCGGAGCGAAGCGAAGGGCCGCGCACGGCGCTCCGAGAGGGTCCGCTGGGCGCTGCCCCGCCTCTGTCCCCGGAGCGTGGTCCCGACGCTGAGCCTGCGAGCGCGCAGAGGAATCGGCGGCACGACAGGGCCGGACGGACCAAGCTCAAGCTTACGCACAGGGACAAGGCGCTGGCGAGGTTCTGAACAGCCCCAATCGTGGCCCGCCCGATGCTGCTGACCGCCGATCCGATGGAGCCCAGAGGGGAGGTGGAGCGGTGGTGGTTGTGGCCCGAGCCGCCGGCGGCGGCGGCGGGCGAGAGGGGCAGGCTGCCCGAGAGGGGGCCCGAGCCGCGCCCGTGCCCGTGCGGGGCCGACCAGGAGGAGGAGGAGGCGGGGACGGGTACGCTGCCGTCGCTCTGGGAGAGCTTGGGGCGGGGCTCGGGGGCGGATGCGGAGGGGACGAGCGCGGCGCGGGGCGAGTCAGAGGGCGTGTCGACGCCGGAGCTCCCTTCAGAGGCGGCGGCGGAGAAGGCGGAGGGGGCGGAGGCGAGGGCTGGGGGTACGCGGGCGGGGGAGAGGGAGCTGCCGCGGGAGGGCCCCGCCTCGAGGGGGCCCCCGGGGCCGATGGCACGCGACGAGCGCAGCAGCGCCTTCGGGGTACAGCGTCAGGCAAAACGGCCGAGCCAGCTAAAGGGCTCAGTTAAGTACCTGGACGTTAAGCGTGGCGGGGTTGAACGAGCGGCGCCGCTTGAGGCCCTCCTCGAATGGCTTCATTTCCTCCGACACCTCCTGGGGGTACAGGAATGAGCGAGGGGGGAAGAAGCGGGCAGGGGGTACGGCAGTGGCGCGCCTCGAGGTCGCGGTCCTCCGCGGGGGCCTCGCCCCCCTCGAGCTCGCAGTCGTCGGGTACAGGCGCCGCCGACTCGCCGGAAAGGATCTGGGGGTACATAATTACGGAACATGAGAGGGGGGGGTACGGGAGGGCGCACTTCGGGGTCGAACGCAAAGACGACGTCGTCGGCGGGGCCCCCCATCGACGTGTACGGCCGCTCGATCCGCAGGAGCATCGTACCCCACTGCGTCTGCCGGGCTGGAGGGGCGTTAGGGCCCAAAAGAGAGCGCGCGCGCTACTGGGGAGGCGCGTAGAGCGGTGCTAAGCCTGATCCTGAGTCTTAATCGCCGGTCGGGAGGCGGTCTTGGTCTTAAGTCTTACTAGTCTTTCCGAATCGAAAAGGGCTCGCGAGCCTGTGGGGAGGCGGGTGGACCGGTGCCCCTTCATCCCGTCCTCGCTCCGGTGCGCCGCGTCGCAGTCGTCGCAGAGCAGCTGCGCCTGCGCCGAAGGATAAGGCGAGAAGAGAGGGCGGAAGAGGAGGAAAGAAGGGGGCCGAGCCTTGGAGCGGCAGTCGGGGCACTGGACGGTCGCCTCCAGCTCGAGGCAGTTCTCGCACTTGCCTGCGGGATTTGAGAATTTATGAGTATGTAAGAGTAGGATGCGGAGGAGGTGGAGGAGGTGAATATGCGGGGGCGCTCGCCCCGGAAGCTGTAGGGGACGGAGGCGCGCTGGCGCCAGAGGTTCAGGCGGGTCGTCCCCGTCCTCAGCACCCCGTCCTGGTCGAAGACCTGCCCGACCCGTGAGCCAAGAGATAGAAGAAGCTTTAAAGAGCTCGTGTCGCCTCTAAAATGAGCTTCTCAGCTTTCAGGTTCACGATCAGCTAAAGGAAGCGGCGGGGAGGGGGCCGGCGGGGGGTACGCGCGCCTGGAGGGAGGACCAGGCGACGAGGACAGCCGGCTCGCCCCCCGCGCACTTGTCCAGCACCCGCGCCTGTACCCGGATCGGATCAAATTAGATTGGACGAGATTAGATGAACAGGCGAAGGACGCGCCTGGTGGCGGGTGGAGCTGGACTTGACGGGCCCGTCGGCGCCCTCGTCGTGCCCCCGCCGGCAGTAGACGCACACCAGCAGCTGCGCCTCCTGCGGCGCCTCTCAGAAGGGGAGGAGAGAGGGAGAGGGGGGGGGGAGGGAGGGTGCGAGCCCGCGGGAGGCGCTTGCAGGGGTACGGCTCGCCGCTGGTTCCCGCCATGAAGCCCGACCCCACCCTGCCGCACGGGGGTACTGGCTCGGCCCGGGGGTGCGGTGCATCGAGGGGGGGGGGGGGGGGGTACGCCGCACTTGAGGCTTGGGGAGCTCTCGCCGACGGGGGTAAAGCCGTCGGAGGCGGGGGGGCAGAAGTGGAACGGCTGCGCCGTCATGTCCTCGTCCTCGGCGCGGCCCAGCTCCCGCCGCCCGTGCATCCTGAGTGGTCTCTTAGACGGAAAGGCGGACGAAGGAGCAGAGCGCTGCGCACAGGAAAACGCGAACGAAGTGGCCCCCGCAGAGGCTGACGTGGGCGGCCTGTGGGGGGGTACGAGGGTTGGGGGGTACAGGGGGTACGGGGGGTACAGGTCGGGGTCTCACCCTTTCGTACGTCGCGGCGTTCAGATCGACCACAGTCGCCTGCGGAAGGACGTTCGATCAGCAGCGGAGCGCGAGGCGAGGGCGGGGCGGGGCAAAGCGGGCCTGGAGGGGGCTGTCGAGGGTGTAGAGGGGTACGCCGTTCCGGGGGTGGACCTCCTGCCTGTGTTGGAGGTGCGGGGGCATGTCCCGCGGCGCCTGCGGGCCCTCGGCCGCCTTGTAGCTCTCCACCAGCGCGTCTGCCTTCGTTTAAGCGGAGCCGTCGACCGGGCGGGTCGGAAGGCTAAGATAAGCTCGGCTCCGGGCGCACCGACTTGGGCGGAGAAGGCGCGCTCCTCCTCCGCCATTGGGTCCCGCACCTCCGCCGGGTCGATCGCGACCGAAGGCTTAAAGTGCAGCTGCGCGCGGCGGGCTCAAGGGAGGAGGAACGAAGCCCCGAGAACGCTTGCTCGGGGGCGGGCCGCGCGCGCGCGCCTGCGTCTCGACCTCGCCGGCCGGCTCGTGGTTGTCCCCGTGCAGCCGCAGCGTCTTCTGCTTGACGACGGGCTCCCGCGGCGCGATCCCGCCGCTCTCCTCCGGCCAAAGAAGCCCGTCCAGGAAGACGCGGCAGCCGCCTGCGCCGCACGCGGCTCGGCTCGAGCGCGGGCGCGGCGGCGGGCGGGCGCTGATGTGGGCCCTCGCACCAATGAAGTCGTGCTGCTTCACTGACTCCTCGTCGTACAGCTCGAGTGTGAGCTGAGGATGCGACGCGTTACTGATGTGCCTGCTCGGACCACCCAAGGCCAGTCAGCTGGGCGCCGGCAGGCATGCGCGGACGCTTCATCCGGACGCACAGCGAAGACTCGCTCGCGTCGGGACCTGCAGCTGCGAAGTCCGGGCTCGTCCCTCCCTTCCTTACTGTCTCGAGCCTGTCGCCGTCCTCCTCGGCGCCGCGGATGCTCGTCCTCGCGAATACGTCCATCTTTCCTGCACGAAGCACGCGAAAGCGGCAGTCGGCGCTCGGCGGCGGCTGCTGTCCATGGCCGGCGGATCGAATTCCGCGGAGGTTACGCACCGAACCATTCTCGGTTCTTCAGCGAGCTTCCCTTGATCACTGCAAGCGAGCGCATGCGTTAGAGAGGCGCTGGGCGGGCCGGACCGCCTATCCGACGAGTAGGCGCTCGGCGCGTCAGGGCCGGCGCCGGCAGTAGAGCGGAAATGGCTTACGCTTGACGAACAGGACCCCGTTCGGCATGGCCGCTGACCGAACGGGCCACACGGACGGCGACGGGCCTCGTCGGGCCAGGAGGCAGGGATACCGCGATCTGAAACTTCGGCGGCACGACCACCGCTGCTGCCGGCGCCCGCTGGGCCGGCTCGCTCCTCGGGATGCCTGTCGGCAACCTCAATGTCCGGCGTGCGTGGCTTGGCTCGTCACCGCGCCGGAGAGCGCCGGCAAACGCTCACAGGCGCGCGCAGTCCTCCGGGCGCACTCCCTTCGAAACCAAGAATGGTTCGGGTGCGTAAGATTCGCCGGAGCGCTCCGGAGCGCTCGGGGGCGCTCCGGCTGGAATTCGAACTGGGCTGGCGTTTTGGTCATGATCCGGACCGTCAACGGCAGACACGTAAAGAGAGAGCTAGCCAAGCCGCGCGGGGCGCTTTCTAAGCATCGCGCGGTCGCATAGAGGGTCGACCGAGCGGCGCCTGGCACTAGCTAAGCACCGCGGTTGCATGCGCAGGAAGATGGATGTATTCGCGCGCCTGGGCCTCCTGGGCAGCGAGCCGACCCCGCTCGCCGTTGTCGAGGACGGAGGCACGGATCCTGACTTCGCGAGTACGCCCGGGGCTGGCACGCTCGACCTGTGCGCCCGCGCGCCGCTCGAGCCCCATTTCGCCCGGGGCCCCACACACACCGACAAACACAACCGCAGGCCGGTGTCCAACGGCGACGTTCCTCGGCTCCTGGTCGAGCTGTACGACTACGAACAGGTCAAGGCGCACGATCTGATCGGTGCTGACCGCCTCTCGGCGCCCGCCCGCCCCGCCCCTCGCGCATCGCGCCCCGCCGACGAGGCCGCTGCGCGTAGGCGGCTGCAAGGTCCACCTGGACGACCTCCTCTGGCCGCCGGAGCGCGGCGGGGTCGCCCCCGCGCGGGGCGAGCCGCGGGCCCTTCTGCTGCCGCTGCAGAGCGACAAGAAGGAGGCCGCCGGCGAGCTGGAGGCAGAGGCGGGCCCTCCCCCCCCGCTTCCTTCCCTTCTCTGCCGTACCCGCGCCTTTTAAACTCAGCCGCGCAGCTGACGTTCCGCCCTATGGAGGCGGTGGACCCGGCGGAGGTGCGGGACCCGATGGCGGAGGAGGAGCGCGCCTTCTCCGCCCAAGTCGGTGCGCCCGGAGCTAAATTTAGCCCTCCGGCCCGCCCGCCCGGTCGACGGCTCTTCGCTTAACGAAGGCAGACGCGCTGGTGGAGAGCTACAAGGCGCTGGGCCCGGGGGCGCCGCCCGAGCCTCCCTTCGAGCTGGCGAGCCCGCGCCCCGCGGGGGCCGAGGGCGCGGTACCCCTCTACGCCCTCGGGGGGCCCCTCCGGGCCACCGTGCTGGACCTGGACCCCGCGACCTACGAGCGGGTACGCCCTCTTTCCCCCTCCTTCCCTCTCCCCCCCCCGCGTGACGTCACCTCGCAGAGGGAGCACACGTCGAAATGCCGCGGGCACTTCGTTCGCGCCTTTCTGTGCGTTCTTCCCCCACCCCACCCCCTCCCCTCGCCCCCCCCACCCCCTTTCCGCAGTCTTACGAAGCCGGGCAGCCTGCACGGGCGGCGGGAGCTGGGGCGCGCCGAGGACGAGGAGATGATCGCGCTGCCCTTTGCGTTCCGTGTACCCCGCCGCGCCGACGACGCCCCCGCCTGGGCCGCCGCCGCCGAGGACGGCCCCGAGGCCAGGTTCCTCCCCCCCTCCTTCCCTTCTCATCATCCCGTACCCCCCTCACTGACTGCCCCGAAAGGGCGGGGCCCGCCTCCGAGTTCATGGCCGAGGCCGGCGAGGCTTCCTACGAGTGCAGCCGCCTCCCGCGGGCTCGTACCCCCCCCCGCCCCGCCCCCCATCTCATCCCCCCCCCTCTCCATCTCATTCCCCCCTTCTAAGCGACCCCGCAGGAGGCGCAGCTGCTGGTTTGCGTCTTCTGCCGGCGGGAGCACGACGAGGGCACCGACGGGCCCGTCAAGGACGACTCGACGCGTTTCCAGGCGCGCCCGACGGGCCGCAGATGATCTAGATGCAGCGTAGATCTAGAGCTAGATCGTCGCCGCTCGGCCCCGCCCCGCGCTCCTCCTCCTCCTCCTCACCGGGAGCTCACCATCAGGCGCGGGTCGCGTCGCGGGACCGGCGGGGCGAGCCGGCGACTCTCGTGGCTTGGACATCCCTGCAGGCCCGCCCGTCCCTCGGTCCTCTAATCTCATCTAATCTGAATCTATACGCAGGTCTTTGACGCGGCCGGGGCCCTCCGCACCGGAGCCTTCCGCCTCCCCCTCTGGCCCGCCCGCGTCCCCCGGCCCCGCCCAGCCTCGCCCTGGCCTGGCCCCGCCCGGCCGCTGAAGCGTTGGGCGCGTGCGCAGGCGGCAGCGGCCGACGGTGCCCTCGGTCTTCAACGGTAAGCGCTCGTTTGAATGAACCTGAAGATCTTTGATCTTAACCTCTCTCCATCCCGCAGGCAAGTGCGAGAACTGCCGCGAGATTGACGCCTGCCTCCAGTGCTCCGACTGCCGCTCCAAGGTCCACCCCGCCCCCCCCCCCCCCCCCCCCCCCGTTTCCTGTACCCGCCCTAGGCCTCAAGCCCGCGGCTCGCAGTCGGTGCGGCAGCTGTGCGAGGATTGCAGCGCGCTGGAGCACCGCGACGAGAAGACGCGCCGGCACCGCGTCTCCCGCATCCCCGGCGGTGCGTGCGGGGCAGGGCCCCGGCCTGGTTTAGACTAGATTAGTTTGGGGCTAAACTTGGGTATCCCGGGCGGTGCGACTGAGAGATGCTGCATAGGAATGTTGCATGCATCTTAATTCGGCCCGGTGTTAGAGCGAGGTTCGGGGTTCGTTAGAGCTAGATTAGTCTGGGACCTGACGGCCGCCGGCCGCGCCGCCGCAGCGCCCGAGAAGCGACGCTCGACGACGCCCGCCCCCGGTCTGGACGGGTACAGCGCGCGGGGATCCGGACAGGGGGCGGCCTCGGCGGCCCCCTCGGGGCGGCAGACGGAGTGGGGCAGTCTGCTCCTGCGGGTCGAGCAGCCGCTCACGGCCGCAGGCTCCCCGGCGCCCTCCGTCATCTTCGCGTACGACCCGCAGGCGCGCCCTGGGTTCTCCTCGGGCCGCCCAGCGCTCTCCCTTTCCACTACCTACCTTGACTCCTGTCTTTCTTTCCGCAGCTGACGGCGCCGGAGGGGGCCGCCTCGGGCCCCGGCACGCCGCAGCGCTCTGGCGCCAACACGCCGCACCGCGGCTCCCTCGACGTGCGCGCGAAACTCGCGCGAAAGCCGAAGTTTCGCGGAATTTGATCTCGCGCGTGCGGGCGGCAGGCCTCGGCCTCGGCCCCCGCGGCCGCCGACGCGGCGGGAACGGGTACGGCACCTCGGAAGCGTTCGCTGGACCTGAGTATGCTGGCCCAGTCTAGAGGGGCGCTTGCCAGCCCCGGCCCCAGCCCCGGCCCCGCGCGCTCCCAGCGGCCGCCGCCCCGCGATCCCTCCCCGGAGCCGCCCCCGCCCTACAGCGGCATCGACGTCACGCCGGAGCCTCCCCCGCCGGCCTACAGCGGAATCGACCTGCGGCCCGAGCCGCCCCCGCCGGCGTACAGCGGCCTCGACCTGCGCCCGGAGCAGCGGTCGGGCCCCGCGTCGCCGCAGCTGAGGCCGCGGGGCGGGTCGCCCCTGGAGGGCCTGGGTGCGGCCCTTCGGAGCTCCGTGGGGGCCGTCGAGCGGCTGGGGCGCACGACCACCGCCGCCGTCTCCAAGGGCGTCAAGGGCATCGCCGGCTTGTGCGTCGTGTCGTGTTCTCAAAATACGCGGATACGTTTCGCTTCAAACTGATGCTCTGCTCTGCGCGCGCAGCCTCAACCGGAGCCGATCGCCTCAGCGGACCCTCTCCGATCGCCGTGCGCGGCTGTTGGTTTTGTTCCGCCCCCGCGCCGCCCGCCGAATGCCGGGGCCGCAGTGCGGGACTTCATCGAGAAGGGGAACGACCCGTACTGGGAGGTGGACGAGGAGAGCCGGGAGGCGATCCGCGCCAACGCCGACCTCTTCACGCCCCACAGCGTCGCCTTCGCCAAGTTCGTCGAGTGCCTCGGCACGCCCCGCCCCGCCCCTGTAACCCCCAGCCCGGGGCGCCCCTGACGGGCCCCCGGCAGACTTCTCGCGCCCCCGCGAGTGCGCCTTCGTCGATCAGTGCGCCCCGCCGCCCCCGCCGCCCGCCGCGTACCCCCGAGTGCTGAGCGGGGGGCAGGGTGGTGCGGGCGTGGGTGCCGATCACGCCCCACGACGCCCTCCAGCTGCTCGACCAGGCCTTCCCCGACCTCCGCATCCGCCGGTCCCGCACCCCCGCCCCGCCCCGCCCCGCGCCCGCGCCCACCCCCGAGCTCTGCTCGGCGCAGGTACGCGGCGGAGCGGATCGGGCGCCTCGCCGACGAGGAGCTCGCCGACTACATGCTCCAGCTCGTCCAGGCGCCCCCGCCCCACCTCTGCGTCTTTGCTTCATTCTCACTGACCTCCTCCGCTTCTGTGCAGGGGATGCGGCACGCGTCGTACCTGGACGGTGCGCTGTGGCGGCTGCTGGCGTGGCGGGCCCTGCGGGGCCCGCGCGTCGTCGGCCTCGCCCTCCTCTGGGCCCTCCACGTGCGCCCCATTCATTCCAACTTCTCTTTTACTCTTATAAGATTCTTGTTTAAGATAGTCTCTCCAAGATAAGATTGTCTCCATTGCGTCCCATGACTCTAACATTGACGCAGTGGGCGGAGGGCGAGGAGAGCGCGTGGGGCCGGCGGAGCAAGGCGAGCAAACCCCCCCTTTCCCCCGCATATCGCCCTAGATCTAGATCTAGAGATCTGTGGCCAGCGCGGCTGTCGGCAGGCTGTGGCTGTGGGCAACGCAGGGACTCAGCAGCAATCATAAACGCTCGCGGGCGCAGGCGATGGTGGGGGCCCTGGAGCGGGCGCTGGCGGCGGCCGGCCACGCCTTCCTCGCCGACCAGGAGCGCGCCGTCGAGGCCGCCACCGCCCTCGCCAACGAGTCCGCCCCCGCCCCGCCCCGCCTTTCCCCGCCGGCTCTGGCCCCACCATCCGCCCGCCCGCGCCGCTCCGATCCGGCCCGGCCCACGCGCGCGGCAGGCTGGTGCTCATGAAGGGGGACCCGAAGCAGAAGACGGCGCGCCTGAGGGCCCTCGTCGACCGCGAGGTAGGATCCAACTCCATAGCTTATTATAAATGGCGACATTGTAGCTAGACACAGCGCGAGGCGCGCGCGCGCGCCTCCCGCCGCACTCAAGACGCGATCTAGAAACTAACTCTAGGGTCCGGGGGGAGTAGGTAGCTATATCTATAGCACCATCCTAGCTATCCAGAGCGCGAGGCGCGCCGGCACAACGCCTTCCTAGGCCGCGAGACGTGATTTAGAATCTAGCTCTTGCGCTTCGCGACCGCTGAGCCGCCCGGGGACGGCAGATCGTGCAAAAGCAGGCGGAGGGCCGCTTCCCGAGGACCTTCAGCCTCCCCACCGACCCCTTCTTCGAGGCGCGCCTCTTAGATTTGATCGGATCGGATCGGATCGGATCGGATCTGATCTGATCTGACCCCCTCAGATCACGGGCGTGGACATGTCCGAGGGCAGCTGCCGCGTCTACAGCTCCGGCAAGGTTCGTTTGTTCGGTTGTTTCAGAGCCGAGAGGCGCTGTTTCGAGGGCTGTTTTAGGTCCCGTACGAGCTCGCGTTCCTGGGGAGAAGGCTCAAGCCTCAGCCTCCGCCGTCGGCGGCGGACGGGGCACCCGCTTCGGAGGCGCCGCCTCCCCGGGCGAGCCCGGTGCCTGGCCAGCAAGAGGGTCGCCTGCGGGCGATCTTCAAGGCGGGTCAGGACCTCCGGACCGACGAGCTCTGCCTCGACATGATATCGATCATGGACAAGGCGAGCTCGGGCCGCCCAGCTCGTCCATCCCGCCCGCCCGCGCCTCACGCCCGCCCCGCCCGCCGGCCCGCAGCTCTGGAAGGCGGCCGGGCTAGACCTCCTCATGACCCCCTACAAGGCGCGCCTGAGTGCAGCGCAGCGCAGAGAAATCGCGTCGCGCCCGCCACTCACAGCCCCTGCAGTGCGTCTCGACTGCGCGTCACGCCGGCGTCATCGAAGTAGTCGAGGGGGCGTACACCATCGTGCGTCCGGGCCGGGCCCGTCAGACATGCTTTTGTGCGCGCGCCTCAGCTGACTGAGGCGTCTTGCCTGACTGCAGGGAAACATCATGAAGGCTCGCGGACTGCCCCGGAAGATAGGTCGGATCCTCGTTGTGTGTGCTAACCGCGGGCCCCGTGCGCGCGCGCAGGGGGCGGGCGGCGTTATGACCGCCTTTAGCGAGACGGTGCGCTCGGCTCGGCTCGGCTCGGCTCGGGATCGTCACGTACCCCCCTCCCCGCCTCCTTTCGCTGAGATGCCGGTACCCCCGGCAGGTCATCGCGGACTGGCTGTATGCCCAGAAGGAGACCCGTGCGTACCCCTCTTCCCCCCTCTTCCCTGCGGTGCTGAGGCGCGCCCCGGCCCGCCCCGCAGCCTTTGAGGTGGCGCAGACGAACTTCGCGCGCTCCTGCGCCGGCTACTGCGTCGCGTGCGCCCGCCCGCCCCGCCCCCGGGCCCCGCCCGCCCCGCCGGCCGGCCGGCCTGAGGCGGGGGGGGGGGGGGGGGGGGGGCGGCAGGACGTACGTGCTGGGGCTCTGCGACCGCCACAGCGACAACGTCATGCTCTTCCCCGACGGCCGCTTCTTCCGTCCGCCCCGCCCCGCCTTCTCTGCTCTTTTCGACGCACTAACGGAACGGCCGCCCGCCCCTCAGACATCGACTTCGGCCGCTTCCTCGGGTGCGCCCCTCCGCCTCTCCGCCTCCTCTTGAGCTCGCCTGAGCCGGCCGGCAGGCACGTGACCAAGATGGGCGGGTTTATTCCGAAGGAGACCGCGCCCTTCCTCTTCACCCGCGAATACGCGTGCGCTCGCTTCCCGGTCATGATCATAAGCTCAAGGCGAGCTTTCGTTCAATTCCTCGTAGGTACGTCATGGAGGACAAGCGCGGGGTACCCGTGTACGAGGAGTGCGCTTCCTTCCCCCCCCCCCCCCCCCCCTTCCCCCTCTGAGCGAAGCGCGCGCCGCCGCCGCAGGTTCGTGCGGCTCTGCGGGGACGCCTTCGCCGTGCTGCGGCGCCACCGGAACCTCATCCTCCACCTCTGCATGCTCGTGCGCCGCCCTCCCAAGAAGACCTTTTATAGGAGAGCTGCCCACAGCTCCTAGCTAGCTATAGGGGTCCATATAACCCTGACGCCCTCCAACGAAGAACTCTAGTAGGGAAGCTGTCGAATTCGAATCTGATCTAGTTCGACCCTGACGCGTGTACCCCGCGCAGCTGCACGGGCGGAAGGCGGTGCGGCACATGTACGACCGCTTCGTGCCGCAGCTCGAGCGGGACGAGGAGGTCCGCGCCCACTTCGTCGAGAAGGCGCGCACGCGTACCCCCCTCGCTCGCTCCTCGGTTCAGATCTGAGCTGAGGCGACCTGATCTGACCTGACCTGAGGAGCAGATCAACGAGTCGAGCGGGAACTGGCTCGCGCAGTTCTACAACATGTGCCACCTGGTGCCCCGCGCCCGGCCCCGCCCAGCCCCGCTCGCGAACCCGATCATGCCCCTCTCACCGTAGCTCGTCGCGATCGCGCGCGCGCCGCAGGTGAAGTTGGGCAAGGCCTCTTGATCATGAGAGCCGAGGGGGTCCGGCGCTCGGAATCGTTCCCATCGGCCACAGCTCAGATCCCAGCCTGAAGACTTCGACTGTATGCATGTGCATGTGCATGCAAGGCCCAGCGATGATCAGGATTTTCAATCCGCGAAAGTTTTCCAAGTGCATTCATTATTTACACGCTCAGCGGCTCCTATGATCCGATGGCTGCGGGGTTCGAGTACAGGTTTTGTTCGGGATGTTCGGGACTCGGATCGGAATGAAGCTGGTGAAAACGCACAAACTTGCGCTGTCCTAGGAAAAAAGCTGCAAACCAAAAACCCTAATTGCAATCCAGAAAACGTGAAAAGGGCTGCATGCAATATCAACTGACACCTGCAATTAAACCAGCTCCGCCCCGGCAAGCTTGAGCTTCAGCGGCGGCCTGGCCGGGACGCGCGCGCGGGCAGGAATCCCCGGGCGCGCGCGATCGCCAGGCCGTCACAGCGAAGGCACGCTAATTATAGGCCGGGCGAGCTCGAGGAGCAAAGGCTTCGATCAAGCTTGGCCTGCGGGTCTATACTAGTACTTCCAGAACCGCCGGGCGGGCGGCGCCGGCGCCGTCGCCGTGGGGGTTTCCGAGGGGCGGACGGGGGCGACGGGCCCCCCCCTGAAGTCCCCGAGGGCCTCCAGGCTCGGCGGCGTCGGCGTCGGCGTAGGCGTCGGCGTCGCCTCCGCCGCGGTCGGCGTGGGAGTGGCCGTCGCGATGGGCGTCGGCGTGGGCGGCGCCGGGGTGGGCGTGGGCGTGGGCGGGCCCGTCGGGACGAGCTCAGGTTTTCCTGCGAGCGCGTGAGCTAATTATATAAATTTAATGTGTGTTTAAATTGCGCTGAAATTCGAAAATCTAGACAGCCAGAATTCGAACCCGGCCGCAGTTTTCGCACGCGCACGCACCATACCAGATGAGGTTGCCGCGAATCTCGCCGCGCGGAAAAGCCGTCGTGTTCAGGTTGTAGTAGAAGCTGCGAATACGAAATTGAAGAACAAATTCGCCATCGGCTGCGGTGCAAAACCCGCACACGAGGCGCGAAAAGCAGCGGCAGCGCACCGGTTTCGGACGAAGTAGTTCACTTGCACGGGAGTCACATCCGGGATGCAGAACTGCGCGCGAAAATGCTCAGTAATCAATTCCAAGCGCAAGCACTTTACGCGCTTGGTCATGCATATAATCATGATCGAAAGCGCGGCGAATTTCGAAAGCTGATCACGAAGCGGACCTCGGAGAGGGGCGGGACGGACTTGGGGAGCTGGAGGCGCTCGACGAGCCCCGCGGCAAAGCGCCCCTCGTCCTCCGCGTTCTGCGGGGCGGGGCAAACCGACGTCAGAGGGGGCCGCAGAAGCCTCTTAAGTCTACACTAATCCTCGGCCTCGCCTCGAGGAGGGTGGCGGGCGCCAGGAGCTGCTGGTCGATCACCGGCGTCTGCGGGCTGAGAGCGCATCCAGAGAAATCAGTTCGATTTATTTTAAATTAAAGTTTACTGAATGAAATCCAGCGCTAATATAATCAGTGATAGTGTTTTCACAATGAGGCTTATCGCTGTCAGTCAGGCTTTAGATTCGGCCGCGGGGGATGATATCGATTATATATAATCGACAAATGAACGCAGAAAGCGGATTCGTCTTCGAATCGCGAGCTTGAGGCGGGCCGGGGCCGGGCCGCACTCCCTGGCGAGGCGGACGGAGACGAGGGCGTAGTAGCGCTCCTGGAGGCCGCCGAGGCCGTCGCGGAGGCGGTAGAGGACGACAAGGACGCGGCCCCAGGCCGAGCTGATCACGAACGGCACCTCCTGGAAGCCTGCGAAATCACGCAAAAATTGAATGATACGAAATTCAAAGACCGCCCGATCCGAAGCCTTAAGCTTGAGAAGCGAGGGCACCGTCGGCGACGGCGAGGGAGAAGCCGAGGAGGGAGCCTCCGACGCAGGCCGGCGTCGGTGTCGGCGTCGCCGTCGGCGGCGGGGGCGGGACGTTCGTCGGCGGCGGCGGTGGCGGCGTCGGCGTCGGCGTCGCCGTCGGCGTCGGCGTCTGGGGTCGAATTATATTTGCGAAACTCAAGAGAGAGTTAATCGTATATAATTCCAAATGTGGCACCGCAGGCGTCGGGGTCGGCGTTGGCGTCTGTTCACGAGATGCATTTTAGGAGCCCCGAAAGGGTAGAGCTTTGCGGAACTAATATTGCGGCACCGGTACCGCTGGCGTCGGCGTCGGCGTCGGGGGCGTCGGCGTGGGGGTCGGGGGCGTCGGCGTCGGCGTCGGCGTCTGAGACCGCGATAAAATTAAATTAGCGAGACCACCGCTCGCTATTGCTGTATAGATGAAACTTTGCGGCACCTCTGGCGTGGGCGTCGCCGTTGGCGTCGGCGTGGGGGGCGTCGGCGTTGGCGTCGGCGTTGGCGTCGGCGTGGGCGTCTGAGACCGTGTTGTTTGAAAACCATTGGAGAGAGCACTGCTCGCTTTTGCTGTCAAGGTTTAAATATGCGGCACTGGCACCTCTGGCGTGGGAGTTGCCGTCGGCGTGGGCGTGGGGGGCGTGGGCGTCGGCGTCGGCGTCTGCCGCCGTAGTCGAGAAAGCGAAAGAGGGGAAATTAAATTAAAACCAGTATTTAAAGAAGAAGGCTCACCGCTGGCGTGGGCGTCGGCGTGGGCGTGGGTGTGATCATGAGCGGCGTCGGTGTCGGCGTCGGCGTCTGGGACCGTGGTCAGAAGAAATAGGAATCGCCGCTGCTCGCTATCGAATATCGCGGCCAGGGCTCGCGGCACCGCTGGCGTGGGCGTCGGCGTGGGCGTGGGTGTGAGCGGCGTCGGCGTCGGCGTCTGGGACGGTGTTCAGAAGAAATAGGAATCGCCGCTGCTATCGAATATCGCGGCCAGGGCTCGCGGCACCGCTGGCGTGGGCGTCGGCGTGGGCGTGGGTGTGAGCGGCGTCGGCGTCGGCGTCTGGGACGGTGGTCAGAAGAAATAGGAATCGCCGCTGCTATCGAATATCGCGGCCAGGGCTCGCGGCACCGCTGGCGTGGGCGTCGGCGTGGGCGTGGGTGTGAGCGGCGTCGGCGTCGGCGTCTGGGACCGTGGTCAGAAGAAATGGGAATCGCCGCTGCTCGCTATCGCATATCGCGGCCAGGGCTCGCGGCACCGCTGGCGTGGGCGTCGGCGTGGGCGTGGGTGTGAGCGGCGTCGGCGTCGGCGTCTGGGACCGTGGTCAGAAGAAATAGGAATCGCCGCTGCTCGCTATCGAATATCGCGGCCAGGGCTCGCGGCACCGCTGGCGTGGGCGTCGGCGTGGGCGTGGGTGTGAGCGGCGTCGGCGTCGGCGTCTGGGACGGTGGTCAGAAGAAATAGGAATCGCCGCTGCTCGCTATCGAATATCGCGGCCAGGGCTCGCGGCACCGCTGGCGTGGGCGTCGGCGTGGGCGTGGGTGTGAGCGGCGTCGGCGTCGGCGTCTGGGACCGTGGTCAGAAGAAATAGGAATCGCCGCTGCTCGCTATCGAATATCGCGGCCAGGGCTCGCGGCACCGCTGGCGTGGGCGTCGGCGTGGGCGTGGGTGTGAGCGGCGTCGGCGTCGGCGTCTGGGACGGTGTTCAGAAGAAATAGGAATCGCCGCTGCTCGCTATCGAATATCGTGGCCAGGGCTCGCGGCACCGCTGGCGTGGGCGTCGGCGTGGGCGTGGGTGTGAGCGGCGTCGGCGTCGGCGTCTGGGACCGTGGTCAGAAGAAATAGGAATCGCCGCTGCTCGCTATCGAATATCGCGGCCAGGGCTCGCGGCACCGCTGGCGTGGGCGTCGGCGTGGGCGTGGGTGTGAGCGGCGTCGGCGTCGGCGTCTGGGACGGTGGTCAGAAGAAATAGGAATCGCCGCTGCTCGCTATCGAATTTCGCGGCCAGGGCTCGCGGCACCGCTGGCGTGGGCGTCGGCGTGGGCGTGGGTGTGAGCGGCGTCGGCGTCGGCGTCTGGGACCGTGGTCAGAAGAAATAGGAATCGCCGCTGCTCGCTATCGAATATCGCGGCCAGGGCTCGCGGCACCGCTGGCGTGGGCGTCGGCGTGGGCGTGGGTGTGAGCGGCGTCGGTGTCGGCGTCGGCGTCTGGGACCGTGGTCAGAAGAAATAGGAATCGCCGCTGCTCGCTATCGAATATCGCGGCCAGGGCTCGCGGCACCGCTGGCGTGGGCGTCGCCGTGGGCGTCGCCGTGGGCGTCGCCGTGGGCGTCGGCGTGGGCGTGGGTGTGAGCGGCGTCGGCGTCGGCGTCGGCGTCTGAGACCTTGGTCAGAAGAAATAGGAATCGCCGCTGCTCGCTATCGAATATCGCGGCCAGGGCTCGCGGCACCGCTGGCGTGGGCGTCGGCGTGGGCGTGGGTGTGAGCGGCGTCGGCGTCGGCGTCTGGGACGGTGGTCAGAAGAAATAGGAATCGCCGCTGCTCGCTATCGAATATCGTGGCCAGGGCTCGCGGCACCGCTGGCGTGGGCGTCGGCGTGGGCGTCGCCGTGGGCGTTGCCGTGGGCGTCGCCGTGGGCGTCGCCGTGGGCGTCGCTGTAGGCGTTAACGTTGCCGTGGGCGTGGGCGTTGCCGTGGGCGTACGCGTGGGCGTCGCCGTGGGCGTCGCCGTGGGCGTGGGCGTCGCCGTGGGCGTGGGCGTCGCCGTGGGCGTGGGCGTCGCCGTGGGCGTGGGCGTCGCCGTGGGCGTGGGCGTCGCCGTGGGCGTGGGCGTCGCCGTGGGCGTCGCCGTGGGCGTGGGCGTTGCCGTGGGCGTCGCCGTGGGCGTCGCCGTGGGCGTCGCCGTCGGCGTCGCCGTCGGCGTCGCCGTGGCGTTGGGAGTGGCCGTGGGCGTCGGGGTCTGCATGCAAAATGAATTCGAATCAATGAATCACATGTACATGCAAATTAAAATGAATTCGAATATTTGGCCGGACCGGCGTCGGCGTCGGCGTTGGCGAGGGCGTCGGGGTCGGGGTCGGCGTGCGGCGGCCAAGTGCGTCGACGGTGGTGTCCGCAGTCGCGCCCGCCCTCACAGGCGCGGCGAACGCAAGCACCACAAGCAGGAGCGCGAGGGCGCGCGGTACCGACATTGACATCGCTCCGATCGCGGCCTCCCGCGGTCGATTCCGCCTCATCGTGGTCCTGGTCTGCGCCCCGCGCGCGCATCATGTTCGATATCGTTTTTGAGTTTTGCGGTGGCGCTAGCGCTGGCCCGGCGCGGCGCGGGGGGGGGCTTCTACACCGACGCGCAACTCTAGATCTAGATCTAGATCTATATCTGGCCCCGGAGTGCGCAATTGCAAGCGAAGGCCAGCTCAAAACTATGATTTCGATCTTGCGGACGTGGACGCGTATGAGTCGACGTCGCTCACGGCTGCATGCGCGCAGCGCTAGCTGCAACTGACCACGTAACTGCCGAGCTCGAGAGCCGGTCGATCGCATGCGCACCTTCAAACCTCGCTCCGAATTCCGGCCGCCAAGTGAGCAGATCTAGATCTAGAAGCGCTGTGTGCTGTTCGAGCCAGTTTTGCGGTTGCGAACGGTTTGGGGACGCTTGCGGTCGAGATTCAAGGCGCGCCCCTCTCCCTCCCTATAGCTAGCTCGCTCCTCTCTAGATCTGCACTGCGGCACTAGCTAGCCGCTGAGCTGCTTCGTCCCTGCTTAATTTAAAAATAATTTCCCCTGTCGACATATGCATATATATACGCGTTCCCTCGAGCCCGTGCACCGGCCCCCGGCCCGGCCCGACCCGGGCCGGTGCCCGCCGCAATTTCGATCTATCGAGAGGGGAACGAAATATTTGCTTCTCCCCTTGCCGGGTTTCGCGCAATCGCCAGCCGCAAAAATGCGCCCGGGCGCCGCGGCGCGCAATAAAACCCGCGTCGGCCTCAAGTCGCTGCAGTTCAGCCGAGCACCAGAGCTCGAGCCAAGTAACCGACAGACCCGCTCGCAAGGTGCCCGCGGCCGCATGCGCTCTCGCTTGCGCTACACATAGTAAAATGCGGAGTTTTAACCCTCGGCTTAATCTTAATTGATTTTGTTGATATATCTCGTATATTCTATTTCAATCAATCGATAATCTGTGTATATCTTATCGAATATTCATTTATTTCGATTATTTTGTATTCTTTTCGATATTTTATCGTAAATTTCTCTTATTTTCCGATTAGTCTTACTGAGTTAATCGATAATCTGTATATATTTCCGAATAATATAACTGAATCTCAATTAGATCTTGCCTCTGGTTAAAACTCCGCATTTTACTATGTGTGATTGGTCTTTTTGTTAATTGATTTATTCGATATTATATTCATGTACTTTCTCGATTAAATTTAATTAAATTTAATTCATTTAATCGGAAATATATCGCTTAACTCGATTAAGATCCATAAATGATTCATTTGTTTATATTAACAAATCGATCTCTTATTGAATTCAATCGTAATTATACATGAAACTTATATGATTTTATCATTGTTTTGTTGAGTCTAAGGGGGGACCCTTAGGATTTTGGGTGTGACAGGTGTGACAGGTGTGACAGGTCAATCCCAAGGAAAGTCCTAGTGAGAAATTGATTTTTAAAATCCACGGGATAAACCTGTCACACCTGTCACACAAACCATATTCAGTAAGGACCTCATATATTGTGAAAATCTCAGTGTTAGTTGGTGTTAAATCTTTCAGGCAGCATTTATTTGTCAGGCATTAAATCTATCGATTTTCATAAAGTATTTTATTTTGGCTAAGTCATTGTTTGGATTAACAATGAAATTTCAATTTTATAAAAGTTTTCTAAAAAGGTGCCTGACAATGCCTGACATACTATATTAGTGCCTGACAACTATATTATAGTGCCTGACAAACCATATATGGTAATACTATATGATATAAACTACTTTCTCAGTGTTAGTTGGTGTAGTTGATTCAAAAAATGCATTTTATACTCTGATTCATTGTTATTTCCTGTGAAATTTGAGTCAACTCAACCCACTTAGTCAACCCTTGCATTGAATTCGTAACAAAATCCATATACTATCGATTAATATGAGTCAACCTTGAGTCCACTTAGTATTAAATATTTATCAATGTAAATATAAACAAGGGGATTAAGAGGAATGCTTATTGAATATGGTCAGGGTGGACTCACTTTTTATATACAAATCGAATTCCCAAGTAAATTTGACTCTAAACTGTTAGGTGGATCTTCTAAGTGGACTCAAAATGTTCACTTTGTGATACATGTTAGCTCAAATCCTTACTGTTTATGGTCAGGGTTGACTAAGTGGGGGGAGTTGACACATTTTTTGAAATCCTTTTTAGAAAACTTTAGGTCCCAAATATTTCCTGTGAACTTTGAGTCAACTCAACCCACTTAGTCAACCCTTGCATTGAATTCGTAACAAAATCCATATACTATCGATTAATATGAGTCAACCTTGAGTCCACTTTAATATAAATATTATATAATAGGGGGAATCTAGGGGAGATGCTTACTAAATGCAATGTTAGATTGATGTTTTCATATATGTGATCACGTTTATCGAAGCAATACAATATAGCGGAATATAAGATATCATACGTTGATCGAATTGATAAGTATATGGTTAAAACTCGCGATTTTTGAGTTATAATCGAATTTAATCGAATTATTTTGAATTTCAAAACTCGCTTTAATCGTAATAGCGATGTATACACATCGAGATTCGTATATGTGATTGCAAGTTATTGTTATGTATTATATATGTGATTATATGTTATGTTTGAATTTCGACTCGGAAATCCAAGCGCCTTAACCGCTGAGCCAAAAGCGACTTACTTCCAAGTCGACTCCTGGGCTAGTGTTTCACCAAGTCCACTATGGCAAGTGACTTTCGCATCTTCAAACTGTTATATCTCATCACCAGATCATCAAAACGCAACGTTCTGCATAGCGCTGTGAAGCGCTTGATAAGATCTTCAAGACTATGTGTATATCATATGCATATATGTATATCAGTCATACATATATTTGGAAAAAACGAGTTTTCGCCTAGCAAACTAGCTAGTTTTGGTCCTTTCTCTTAGTGTTCTTTGAGGTTTAGGGGCTGTATATGACTCCTTAGTAGTCTGAAAGTCATTATACCATCTCTGGCTATTCACTTCTGAAAGTTTCTGTGTGCCTGCTATAGTGAGCTTTTGAGTTCCCTGTTAACTTTCCCAGCCTTCTCCTTCCTAGCCTCTATTAAAGGCTTATCTGGGCTTCATTAGCAGCTTCTATGCCCTCTCTTCTTATAGCAGCATCAACCCTAGCTTCCTCTTTGGCTTGCTCTAAGGCATCTACTGTAGGGGTTTCCAGATACTCAACTGCATTCACAGGCAACAGCTCATGGAATGCAAACCTGTTATCTATGATCTCTCCAGTGGGACTCCTTAGCTTAAACTTAAAGCCTTCCCTACTATCAACAGTGTAAACCATCCTAGACCAATTGTTACCCTGTTTAGCAAAGGGATTCTTCTCAACTTTCACTCTAACAAACATGCCAGGCTGCATGGTATCAAGATAAGCTATTGATTTCTTGAATCTTTCATCTTCTAATCCCACTATATACCTATAATGCTCCTCTGTAGTTTCACCTGGCTTCATCTTAGTAGCTGAGTGAACTGTATTATTGTAATTATACTCAATATCACCTAACACATCAAAGAATCTAGCTGTATTATTGGCTATGCAGTAGTTTGTGATCCGTCTCTTAATCTGCTTGTTAAAGGCTTCAATTCGACCTTGGCTCCTATGGTCTGCAGTTCCACTCACTTGGTGTTCTATGTATTTACTAGATAAATACTCCTGGAATATTCGATTTTGGAATTCACTCCCAGCATCTGATTGAACCTTTACTATGGGTCTTGCTACTCTCATCTCAAGCTGTTTAAATGCAGCTAATGTAGTGAGAGCTGATTTATCCCTTATAGGTATGATATATCCAGTTCTCAGTGTTGATTCCATTGCAGTCATAAATGTATCATAGCCATTGTTTTGTTTCTTATAAGCTGGGAAAAAGAGCAAATCAATCACATAGGTATCAAGGGGTTGCCTTATTGGAACCATGGGATCTCTCTTTCTAGATATAGCAGGTGCATTGATCTGAACTACCTCTTGCTTTTTATAGAACTCTTGCAACTGCTTGTAGGATTCATCTGGTAACTCAGCCCTCATAGCTTGAAGCCCTTTGTAACCAGTTCTCACATCATAGAATCTCTTGGCAATCTTGCTAGTTTCTTTCACTGCAATAGCAACTGGGATCTCTACTGGGACAAGCTCTTTCATTTCAGACTTTTTAACAATTCGAGATTCCCCTTTTTCCTCCTTTGGAACTGTGATAGGCAGTAGGTTACCTTGTAGTTGCTCAGTGGTTCTCCTAACTATTCTTCCAGTTGCTGGCATCTCTTAATTAAAAGGAACAGAATTAATACCATCTGGTAAGATGTATCTCTTTGCATCAAAGCAGTTTAGGGCAACCCTTCTACTCACGGTATCTATTATTGTGTGATCTGCCCTTCTCTTCTGCTTTGCAGTCACAGTCTTGCTGATACCTGCAAATAAACACTCCTTAAAATCATTGAATTGGAGTTCCTCAGTGGAAGTCCCAGATAGCTTACTTCTCTCAATCTCAGCTGTTCTGAAACTGTAAACTTTGGCTCTCAGACCTACATACTCCAATATAGCAGAACCTGGCATCTCATTTTTGTATTTACCTGGGGTCATTCTTGAATCACCTCCAAGGTCTAATGCATAGGATATATTCTCTATATCTGTTTCAAGGGTCTTAGATTCGATGTATAGACAAAAGGAATCAGTATCATGGAATAGTAACTTGGCTTTGGACCACTGGGACCTCACAGTATCATAGAAGAACTTGTAATTATGCAGTTTGGCTGCATCCAAAACATAAGCCCCAATTGCAACAGGCTTATCTAGCTTCACATGCTTTGTGTAAAACTCAAAGGCAACTGCCCTTTCACTTATGGGACTTGTTGATTTCACTAAAGGAGAGGCTGCATATTTCATAAACAGTTTCTCACTGTTGGCAATCTTAACCACAGATCTACCTCTACATGATTCAATGCATTTCCCATAGATTGAGTTATTCATGAGTTTATAGAAATCAGCCTCGAATTTATTCACTGCTTTCCTTCTCATATCAGTGTTCAGCTCAATGTAGGGTTTCATTACAGGAGCCACAGTAAATGATAGGACCCTGTGAACCTTCTTTAGTTTCACACCTTTGGTCAGAATATACTGTAGAAGAGGCTCAGAAATCACATAGTTTGTCACAGAACCAAAGGTTGCAGTTAGCTTAGGGGTCTTATCAAGCTCTTCTCCTGAGAGATCCAATAGGCTCTTTTGATATTGTGATAATTCTGCATATTCTACTATTTTCTTGTTTATAATTAGGGGAAATCACTGTGATCTAGAAACAGCCTAATTGGGTAATCCAGATCAACTTCCAGGAAACTGGATCTGTTATCTTGTGGGTTGAATTCGGTCTCCCATCTAAAATCACCAACTGGAATAGGCTGACTCAAGCAGTAGCCATACAAGTTGTTAGCATCAAACAGCATAATATGGGAGTTCTCACCATCAGCCTCAGCATACCTACAAGGCATTGTTGCAAAGCCACCCCTGATTCCCTCTCAACAAATTCATATTGCTCTACATCACTGATGAGTTCTATTTTTGCCTTGGTGGTCCTTAACATAGCATCCCAAGATAGCCCAGGTGCAGATACATAATGAACTGGGTCAAGTCCATATACTGAGTGTGAAAGCCTTCTAAAAGCCTGGAATTTGTTCATTAATTCATTTACATCAGCAGCTCCGAAATCCATGAAATTGCTTGCATCAATGAACTTGTAAAGACCCCATTGCAATGAAAGATATTGATCAAAGTTTTTCGAAAGGATTTCGATTCGCTTTTTATCACCCATGCCTGCTATTTTTCTGAAAATGAATGTCCCACAGTCATCCATTTGATCAACAACAACTGCAACTTTGGTTTGCTTTGAGATTCTCCTATGGAGATTGCAGTTTCTGCATGCAGGGCAATGTAATGACCTGTGTGGTGATCATGATCCCTGCATTTGAAGTTTTCCTTAGTGAACCTCTCACTGCAAAGGTAACAGTGTTTGGTAGCCCTGTAAACAGCCTTTTGCTCATCTGTGAGTTCATTCATTGGAATATTGGTAAACAGAAAATCGATTAGTTCTCTTGCTTTGGACTCCAAGCATTCAAAGAGACCTCCCATTGGATCCTGACCCTCAAATCGAAACTCCTGAACATCTGCCCAGTGACTACTCTCAGGTTGACTGCTGAGACTTCTCTCTTGGATTTTGATGCATCAATGGGATGCTTCTATGTTCAATCTTGCAGTATACCACAACAGGAAGCCACACAGTTTTCCTGAGGTTTTTCAGTCCAAACTCTATGGTGGTCTCAGGCTTAGGAGTGATTCCCTTTGAGAGTCTCCAATCAATGCATCTGTTTGAGTCCACATGAGCAGTGAGTTTAGCCTCAGACCTGAATCGAGATAAGCATGTATCACAGTAGTGTAACTTTTGATCCTTGGTTTTATCAAGGGCAACTCTGAGAAGTCTTGAAAGGGACATGATTGTAATATAGTGACCATTCCCTTCATCATCATGAATGAGCATGAGATTAATCTTTTGCTTTCTGCCTGGGTTGCTGGATTGATGTAGGGGATATATAACATCTCGATCCATTCCAAATATGTTTATGCTGATGCCTGCATTTTGAGATTCGAATTTATCAATGATTTCAGCATCACAGGGAACAGGGAATGGGATGTTATCGAAATTGAGTGCCAAAGGATTGTATGTAGTTGGTGAGTATTTCCATTTGCGATATTGTGTAAGCTCACTTCTCTTGTGGGAATTCACATCTTTCCTATGGATCCATGCCAAAACTGCATTTTCGAAGCAAGAATCATCAATATTTCGAATATTCACTGTGGCTCTCTTGGCTGCAATTGAATCAGGTGTTTTAACATAGCAACCACCAGTTGGGGCATAACTCATAATAGCAACTCTGAGCATTTCGATTCTCTCCAATCGATAGCTATCAACAACATTCATCTGCTCCTGACACATTTGGGCTGCTTTATTCAGCTCAGTTCGAATATTTCTCGATTTGGTTAATACAAAATAATCGCTGTAAATGTATTTCGATATCCAAACCTGTGGATTGCTGACTTTTACGAACTTGCAGATAAACGATAAGCGAACTTTGATTGCCCTGAATTGATCTAGACTGTCTCTTAAACGTTTTGGTAGAGAGGTTGCAATTCTATCTAAATATTCAATCACATCAACAACAACTTCCCTTCTGGCTCTGTAAGTGAGCCAGCGATATAATTCATTCATAGCTGTTCCATCTTCTGCCTCTGGTTCTATTTGCCTCAGGCGATCCAATTCATCAAGAGTTTCAACTTTGTCATAGAGGTTATTTGCTTTTCTGGTTAATTTTGCTAAAGTGGGTCTGCCCCTTGAAATAAATCCGATTTCCCGGTCATATTCAGCCTCTGTGATTTCATGGGCTGCATACAGTGTTCCTAGTAATCCCATGAGTTCCCATTTCTTCTCTCTAATGAGTCTGTTGCTAATTCGGGGCATAGTTCCTAACTTGTTCCTACTCTCAACAAATATTTTATTCTGAGATGTTCTGAACGCGATTTTCTAGTTTCTTTCGCAATTTGGCTTTGTAATGCATTGGATAATGTGATCCATTTTTTGTCCATACATTTGGGTTTTTGTGATACTGTTTAAGGGCGTTAATTAAGTTTTTCTCTGTTTGTAATCGCAAACAATCAATATCTTTGGAGGAAAGCTGTGACATTTGATACCCATCACATTTGCTTTGGCATTTGATGATTTTGTCTATAAGAGCTGGTATATCCTTCAAATCATCTTTATCGAAATGTTTGTTCTCAATCATTGAACTCATTCTGGTAGTCCAGCTTGTCATTGTTGGTACTACTACTTATTATTATAAGAATATTATAATGTATTTGTTTTAAATCGTCAGGCAGACTTCGATTGTCAGGCAGCTGATTCAGCCAACATTAAGAAACTCTGTCACTTTTTCAAGTCAGTGTTTGAGAAAACTAATGAAACCATAAACTTATAAAAGTTAAATAGAAAGGTGCCTGACAGTGCCTGACAGCTTTTTAACAATCATCATCATCCTCATCAATAAACTCTGTTGTAGTTTCCGAAATCAGTTTTACACACTTGTAACCTCTATCATATACTTTTGAAGTTGCCTTTCTCACTGCATATTTGTCATATTTGGCTCCCAACATCTCCATTACTCTCTTAACCCTGCTTGCAGATATATTGAGTTTCAAAGCTTTTAACTCCTCATCTACAGTTTTGCTTGACAGAGAATCAGAAGGATTTCCTGTAAATTCAAATCTGCTTTTTAGTATTTGAATTTCATCACCTGCATCCTCTCTGAAAGCAGCAGTATCATTTGCCACCTTGCCACATATCTGGACTTTGTGGGATTTGTATGCTTGGAATACTGACCATTGGAAAGCATGAATGATTTCAGGGCGTTTAAGCAGATCACTTTTAATATCTTCAGAAGCCAATCTATAGCATGGGAGCTTCATTTCATCCATTGTTTTCTGATCCACAAACTTGTGGGGATGCTGAAAGAAAACAAGAGTCTCAAGTGTATCAGATGGAGAAACAGGGGGCATATCATTCATGATCATCCAGAGCCTACTTTGGAGTCTTATATTTTGCTCATTTCCATATAGGATTCGAATGCATTGAATATCACCACCAGATTCTTTCTTTTTAATCATATTGCCATTTATCTTGATACTTGGATTCGAAACATCAAACTTCATCTCTTGGGTAAATGTTAAACGGCGAAATTCACATGGTTTCATCCATTTTAGCTTTTTAGCCTCATCAGAATCTGAATGTTTGTCCATCAGGAAAGATTCTCCTCCAATAGTGTTTACATAACCACTCCCCCAAGTGTTCTCATTAAGATTGACATAAACTCCTTTTCCACAATTGCGCTCACCTGATGATAGTCCCCATTGTTTATCCTCTACTTTGCCTGCCATTGCTCTTGCTGTAAATTCGAGAGCAGTATTAATTGCATCTGCTCCAAACACAGGTTCAAGTATGTTTTCGTAGAGGATTTTTATATGCTCTTCTGACGGCTTGACTACATATCCTCGATCATCTACAAGTAAATCTCTTTCAATTCTAGTAGTGGAATAGACGTTTTGACACTCTGCCCAAGGAGTAAGCTTTTTGGTTTCGAAATCATACACACCATTTTTATAACACAATTTTCCAAGAGATGAAGACCAAAGGACATTATTCACAAACTCACTATCATTTGGCAGAAGAGCTTTTGTAGCTTTGATTACTTTTTGAGCGCCTGTTATATTTGCGGTATACTCTGTTAGACCTGTCAGACCCTCATGATAGATCTTTGCTTGAAGGCACTTCTTTAAAAGCATATTTTCCACTTGATTGGTTTCCTCAGTCCAAAGATTCTCATCTGTTTTGACAAATATACGACCATTGGATTGCTTGACATCATTTTTGATATCTTCAGCAAACAGAGTAGCAGCCTCATAGTCTGTAGAGCAAATTCGAAAATCGTTTGCTTTCAGAGAAGCTTCATCTGGAAGCTCGAAACCCTGATCCATAGGCTTAACAACTAAGCCTAATTTGTATCCTGTGGACTGCTGGATATAGTTCTCTGCATCTTTGAGAATATCAGTAAGTTTTTCCAGTGATAGATTAGGTGACTTTTCAATCATGCAGCCATCAAATACAAGAACACCAACAGTGAGTTTGATGGAGGTTAAATACTCACACAGAGCCATAAGAGCAATATTCTCGATCTGACAAAGAACCATGTTAACAGTGGAACCTAACACATTGTAGCCCTTCTTTCGCTTGCAAATAGCAAGGAAGTTGGTATTTTCTTTAATTCAGCAATAGAAGCATGAATACCACCAATTTCTTGTTTAACCTTTTTAAAAGCCATTTCTTTGTGTAAATCGGGACACTCAATGCCTCCTCCTCCGTTAATCACAGATAAGAAGGCGCACTTAATTTCTTCACGAGTAAGATCACACTTTTTGCTTAAATCACTAACGATTTTATCTCGATTGGCAACAAACTCAGCAAGGAAATCACAGTTTATGTCATTTTTTGGCAATACTGGACGAGTATCGATGGATGAGCATTTTTCATATCAATATCATAATACAAATCCCTTGCTAAGGTGTGTCTAAATTCCCGAGGCATACTCTGCATGCTTGCTTTTTTGTTTTTGATGTGTGAGAGAGTAGTGAAATATCTCCCAGTATGGTGTTTGCATTGATAGTATTTAACTTGAATGGCTCCATTTGAATGCAAGTCTTTCATGTATTTCTTCAGGAGAGTCAAAGTAGCAGTAGAATCCACATCAGGTCTATAACTCAAACCCTCGAAATTATCGATTAAATACTTAAGAGTAGGGCGAGATACTTTTTCAACAAGAGTGATATCGAGATTGTTGGGTTTCTTTGAGCTAAACATCTTTCTTGAACGTTTCTATATTAAGCAGATAAAATATTTTATCTGAAAATCCTTGTCATTTTTTGTTGCCAAACCTTTAAGTCCTTTTGGGTTGGCTTCCAGTTATATCGATAATTGGTAGTAGTGTATCAGTTTTTTTATGAATTCCCCACACAAAAATAATGAACCGGCATTTCAGTATTTCCGAGGACGACCTACAGGTCGACCTTCTGGGAAATTTGGGTCAAATGTGAGTTGCTTTTTATAGTAGTAATAGGCTAATGCCCTTTTGCGGCGAATTTCACGATATTCCTCATCCTCTTCATATCTTTTATTATAATAAATTTGGTTTGAGATCTTTTTCTTCATTGCAGAAGAGATCTTTTCAAAACTTTTGCTCTCAGTTACAGTTTGATCAGTATCCATTTGGGTATCTCTTAACTATAACCGAGAAAAATGTTTTGTCAGATTTCAATATGCTTGATTTCCTTAAGTAGTTTATGCGTTGTCATTTTTTGGTAACAGAGATAATTCCTATACTGTTACCATAAATGGTTTGTCAGGCACTTTAAAATAGTTGTCAGGCACTAATATAGTATGTCAGGCATTGTCAGGCACCTTTTTAGAAAACTTTTCTATAATGAAAATTTCATTGTTGATCCAAACAATGACATTGAAGATTTTCAATAGTGTTTTAAAATCAATGTGTTTCCTGCCTGACAAACGTTTTACTGCCTGACAACCTTTCATCAACAAAAAATGATTGTGTAAACTGACTTAAAGATTTATCAGATATATTAATAAGAAAACAACAATGGCTGCTCAAATCGCCAAAGGAATTCTTGCCGAAAAGATTGAGAAAGATACCCTCTGGAAAGATCATAAAGGATTAGTTGATGCTATTGTAGAGAGTGGTCTCCACTCAACAGGAATAAACATTAATCAGGCTGATAATAAGCGAAACAAAGAATTTCGACAGAAAGTAGAAAGAGATGTATTGGGCATGATAATTGACCCAAACTACCTTTCCACAATTAACAAAAAAAATCATTCAAACACTGCCACAAAAAAACGACTCTTTAAGAAATTAATGAGTCGTTCTACTTCCTCTTAAAAAAAAGAGCCAATTCCTTTGTATATATTTTTATAGCTGCCTCAGTAGCATACTGAGACCGCTTTTTCTCAATTATCTTATAGACCTGGGGGTCCATTGCTACTTTCAGTTGGCAAATAATATTTAATCGGTCTTCCTCTGGGTCTCTGCTCCTCTTTTTGGGCTTTTCTGCGATAATAGGATGCCAGGGCTTGTTGCTTCTTATACTCTCTATATGCTGGGTCCTCTCTATATCGTTTCTGCATTGCTAGAATGTGTCTTATAGAACCCTCAGTAACAGGTTCATCACTGGTAAACTCGATTAAACTAATAGTATCCTCCATTTATATTCCCAGAGAAAACGTTTTCTGCTGACAGAGAACTTCTCCTTGGATACTCCTGTTGCTCATATGTATACTCTGTGGGGTCTGCTGGCATTGACTCCACAGAAACTGTTGATCTCCTTCTCTCTCTTGCTTCTGAGGCATTATCCTCATTATCTGACATCTCAAACTCCACTGTTGTCTCACAACATCCACTGTGGCAATTGCTCACCACATGCAGACTGAACATCTCGAAGAACTTTCGTATTATGTCCATATCTCTAATAAAACAGAGAAAATTAAAGCCAAACTCGTCTTTTATATACTGTTGGGGCAACTCCCTTTTCTACTTCAGCTTTGGTGGCACCAGGTTCAATGGTTCCCTTTTGGGTCTTTGTTTTCATTTCATCTACTGCCTGCTCATCGATTTGGTTCTCTTTCTTAGCAATAAACTGTTTATCTGGGACACCAGTGATTCCCATTTTATAAACTTCCTTTCGAAGCATCTCCTTTAGCTTGGCTCTCTCTTTCTTCTCAGTAACATACTGCTCCAAAGCACTGGATTTGGCTTCCAGATCTTTGAGTTTAGCAGTCATCTCATCCCATTGAGCCTTGGAATTCGATGAATATTTTGAGTGGGAGCAGTCTTGTATGTGACTTCACCAGCCATAGACTGAATAACCTTGTCTGATTCTTTACTTAGACCTTCACCTTTGCGAGCCAATGACAGATCTTGCAAGCCTAAACCTTTATCATCAGCAGCACCAATAATTCGCCTGGCACCCTCAGCAACAGCTTTCATTTTGAGGCTTCTGGTGAAATGTTGAGTTGGTCAGCAGTTGAACTTTGTGGGGCTTTGTCATCGACTGATTCCTCATAGGCAGCATTTAGGGGGTCTTCTTGGGGTTGTGAGGGTTTGATTTCGTTCATACCATTGAATTTCATTGGTTCAGTGTTAATAGATCCATTGTTTCCACCACCTGAATAGCCAACAGCCCCAGCTGGGATCCCTATTTTTCGTTTGGGAGGCATTGTATCTTTATTAGAATGAGAGATAATTTTATAAACCGCGTTTATATCGCATCAATTTATTGCTATGGACTTGGCTTTTCACTTCTTTGGGGGCTTCCTCTTTTTCTGGTGGTTTCAGTTCATCCTCTTTCTTTTTTGGCTTCCTGTGGAAGCGAGGAAATGGGAAATCTTTCACAAGCTCAGCTTTATCTACATAGTATTTAACTGAGTAGTTTGCAGAGGACCAAACGATATACTGATAGGAGTGGACATACTCTTCAAACATTTTGTAAAAGTCCTCCTTGTTTCGCATTATATTGTATTCTTCCTCTATGGCTTCAAGTTCTTTGCGATTAGCAGCACTCAGGAAAACAGCATAATCAGAATTAACTCGAATAGTCGAAGAGACTTTTCTTAGCTTTTGTGTGATGCAGATAATGGATATTTTCGAGTGTCTGCCCCTACTGTACAGAGATGACACCACCTTGTCTCTGGTTAAATCAATTATCTCATTATCAATTAAATCATCTAAAACAACACACATGTGGTTGACAGGTTCACCCTTTTCGATTTTCTCCTGCCTTTCATCCAAAAGCTTTGAAATGTAACCGGCATCCCATTTACCAAGTTCTACTGTTGCAACCTCTCTCCAGAAATGATTGAAGCTGGTCCCACTCACAACTAGGACAACATCAATAACTTTGGCATCATGTAATTGCTTTAACCAATACTTTACACATTCGCTTTTTCCCGTACAACTTTTGCCTATAAAAATGGCTCTGAAAACACCTTTAATCATTTCAGAGACATTAAACTCTTCTAAATCTTGCATTGTTGTAGATCTTCCTAAATAAAGACAGATAAAAATAATGCAGGGAGACTGAAAATGGTCTATAAATTGATTCTACGAACACCTGAACCGTCTATAATGAGGAAACTATGCATGAGAGCGCGAACTTGAACATTGATTGTCTTATCTGTGGGCATGTAGAGTGTGAGGAATGAAGATGAGGAATTTGTCAGGTCAACAAATCCACTTTGAGCAATATTTCGAATCGCCTTCTCTCCATCAATGCAGAAACTTAAACCTGAAAGGACATATTTATCTGCAACCTTGTCCATGTTAGAGCATTTGAAGGCATCAGCAATAAGCTCAGCACCTTTGAGTAGGGAAATTGGCTCAGTGGCATAGAGACGCTGACCATTTATTTCCACAGTGAATGTTATCTCTTTGGAGTTGGCATAGGTCTTAAGAACACTGTGGGAGCCATTGGATTTGTCAACAGTCTCATAATCACGAACTGAAACAAGCAGAGCATAGACAAGACCTGAGATTTGAGAGAGGTTAATTCGATTGGGCTGGGCATTGCCCTTGGCAGCAAAAGCAATGGCATCTACAAATCCAATATCAAGGGAGGGAATAGCCATGCCAGTTGTCTTTACTTTTTCAATTACAGTAGCGAAAAGCTCATCAGAAACATTAATAGCATGCATGTAAAGGCGAGGAGAAGTAATTGAAATAGCAGGGTTGTTGCACCAAGACTGAAAGTGGTGATGTTTTGACCAACATGGGCAAGTGTAGCATTAGCAGTATCACCAAGACCATCATCTTCTGTCTTATCAGCAGCTGTCCCACCAACAACAGGGAGAGAGCGACCACCATAGGAAGTTTCAACATAACCCTTTCCAGCATCCTTAAACCAAACAGTAACAACCATTTCACCAGATAAAGCACCAAGGGGAAGATAGTGATTTAGCCAAGGCACTGGGATCTCAACGAAAAATGAGCCACCAAGTCGGTTGGTTCCATGAGCAGGGATACCATGAACCATGCCCATTGAGCGTTTCTTTTTAGCTAGTTGATCCTCCGAATAATAGACCAGGGGAAATGAGCAAGGAAATCAGAAGGGATGTGGTAGGTGTAAGATCCATAGGTAATTTCAAGTCGCTGAACTAAAGCACCAACTGGGCGAGTGTATCCATTGCGAACTAGATCTTCACCAGCAAAAGTGATTTCTGGTAGGTCGAAAGCAAGTTCGAGTTTTCCACAGAAATTGTAGCGAGGTAGCTTGAAGGAAATGCGATTTCCTACATTATTCTCAAAAGTATTGCTGGATTCACAACAACTAGAACTGGCTTAGACTTGGATTCGAGACCAAGCATAAGGGAGTTATCCAGGAAAAAGGCTTTCGCCTCCTCTGGGGTTGTTAGGGCTTCTTTCAGCGAAAGTCTTTGAAGAGTGGAAGTGATATCCATTATATTCTCTTTTATTATACTGCAACATAAAAAATCTACCAATGATCCTTAATTTATGCGAAGCTTGTAATAACTGGATAGGAAGGGTGAAGCTGTGACATTCTCATCTTAAAGTATTCATAAACTGGGTCCCCAGCTGGCTCATCACCATAGCGAATTTCAAAGGTAAGATGAACAGGTTGACCCTCAAAATCAATTGGTTCATTAATAGCATTTACAATATCAACCGAGAAAGTGGATAATCCAACTTTCTTATTATAGTATTTGTAAAGTGGATGAGCCTCTGTTGAATTGTAAACTACATGCTCACCATAGTCTTTGTCAGGGACCACTATTTTATGGAAGTAACCAGTCAAAAGACCATCCCCACATTGCACCAGATCACCCAGCTCCTTTACTCTCACAAACAAAACACTGTCCCTGGTCTTCTCAGGCTCAAAAGAAGATAGAATACCGTTCACTCGAGTCCCAGTAAAGATACCATCAGTGAGAGCATCATAAACTTGTGATTGGATTGAGGAATTGCCATATCTTCCAGGATCAAGACCAAGCAGTCTACCTGAACTCAATAGCTTTTGAATTGTTTGCAGGTTTGGATTTACAGCAAGTGAGAAAGCCAGGTAAAACTTTTTTCGGAATGGAATACTATTCGTTTCAGTGACTCATCCCATTTGCAGCGAAGAGATGGTTTAGGATTTTTCAAATCGAACTTTTCATTAATAACATTCACCAGTTGTTGGTGGCTTTGGATGGGGGCTTTGCGACTTATAATGATTTGTTTCCACTGTTCAAAGTCCTCAGCTGGGCGAACTGTGGGGATACCATCAATTCCAGCTCCTGCAAGTTCTTCAGAATAGTAAATACTAAATGAATTGTCGATTGTTACATCTCCTACTTTGGTTTCCCCACTCACCATAGGGATGCTGTTATAAAATTCGGCTGATACCAGTCTTACAGCCCTCACATTCTCATAACTACTGGGGAGTCTAGCCACAAAGCTTGATGTGGGACCATCACCAGAGATTGTATTAAATGAGCTAACCTCGATGTAATCCACAGGCATTCTTCTTTTATCTATATTTATATATTAAAATGAATCGACTTGTTAATATTGATAGCAGGGATAGAAGCCAAGGGGAATCTGAAAACTCTTACAGGGTCACCCTCACAACTCCAGTAGAGAGACCAAGAGAATGCAGGGTTCTCTATGCAGAGATTCCAAACAGTATCTATAACAGTGTGGGAACTGATCATTTAACAGTTGATTTTAACTACCAAGATGGTTCATACAATGAAATCATCACACAGAAAGTGTATCCCTTCCCAGTGGCTACATTAACCAGGGTCATTTTGGGGTCACACATCCCTATAATTATGGCTGAACTATTCAAGCTTCAAAACCATTGCAGATAAAACTGTGTTTTTCGACTTCAAGATATTCTACAACCCAACAACCTATAAAGTGGAGTTTTACAGTAACCATGAGTTTCGTTTTATTGCAAGCAACAAGCGAATAGGGAAGCTTTTGGGTGTAAGTTCTACTGAATACACCACTGGGTATTATAGCACTCCTCCTGTTGGTGGATCTCCATATCGACCTGAGAACCTTTTAAAGTATGATGGCAAACCTATTACACCTGATCACCCAGCATGGGGAATCACCTTCTCAGGACCCAGACTCTCCTCAAAGCCCTTGCAGTATTATTTCACCAGTAATAAGATGTCTGATATGAATGCTGAGCAGTATCTGTACATGCATATTAAAGAGCTAGCCCCCTTTGCCAGCAGACACAATATAATTCCGAAATCGCAACCACACAACCAGGGGGCTATCCTTAGATTGCAATTGAGTAAAGATATAGGTGGCTATGTTTACCATAGTGGTGAACATGCAGAATTTATTCAAATCAATGACAGAAACCTGGTGATAAGGGAACTCACTGTGGAGTTTAAAGATTACTTTGGTGAACTGATTGATATGAATGGAATCGATAATTCGTTTCAGTTGGAGTTTATCGAATAAAGGCACCTGTGAAATCAACTCTCATTGTGGGAGCATTCACATACACAAGGGGATAAATGCGAATATATTTAATTCTGAGAGAGAAACCTATGTAAAAAGCATCCTTGATGCTGAGAGGAAATCCACTCAATAGAGCCACATCACCAGAGTTGTGAGCATTGTTAATGTTCTCACAGACATATATTTTGTTTTGCCCATCTGATCGAATAAAAGACCAGTTGATCCCATCAGTGGATGTTGCCACATTGAAAGTCTTAATAAAAGCATTGGTGTCCCCTGATCCATAGGCAATCACAGAAGAGAGTTCAAAAGTATATGGGAAAGCAACTTGAAGGTATTCAGTGGGGGTTTCCCATATCTGTTCAGGAGCAAAGGCTCCAGCTTCCCAGCCAAATGCTGAAGGTCTTGCCATGAAAGGCTCTTTACCTGTCACAGAGGATGAGGCAGTAAAGGCATCATCTGCAAGCTGATACCAATTGGCATCCAAAGGAGGTGATGTAGTGAGAGTGGATGAGATGTAAGCCTTTGAAGGGTTCTTAAGTTCATAGTTTGCTACTAGTAGGCTGCAAAGCTTATTAATCATATCATTGTTTGCTGCTATGTATGTTTCAGTGAATGCTATCATATCTGGGATTTTAGAAGTGTCATCCAGAGAGCTTACTATATGATTTGGAAGAGGGACTGATAGCCTATAGTATCTCCCATAATCCTGATCATAGTTGTAGGGTAACAACTCCTCCATCTTATCAAGGGCAGAAAGCTCACTTGCAGCCATGAGCATGTTAATCAATGGGCTTCCATCTGTTGAGGCAATCCATGAGAGAATGCCCCAGCTATTGACAGTCTCATAAGCATAACCCACATAATCAGACTCTAAATGTGGGTCCACCTCACCACAAGAGATGCTTATTACTATAATATCATCATCATCACTGTAAATCTTCTTTGCATGGCTGTAACCACACACACTGGGATTATTGTTTCCCGAAATGGCACCATCAATAAGACAGACAAATACTCCTCGATTGAAATCAACAATGCTTACAGGAGAGAAATATGTAGGAGCAGCAGAAGTAGCCCTAGCAGCAATCTTACAAGGCATAAAGTTGTAATTGTTATCATTTGTGATAAATATTGGTTTCATATTCTGAGTATCAAAGGATGTAATCACAATGTCCTTTAGGGAATCCTGTATTAGTGATTCACCAGTAACTGAATTGATTGCAGTCTCCAAGGGTCCGACATCATACTTTGTGTTAAAAAGGGCATTTTCGATTATATTTCGAGGATTTGCAAAAATCAAGGGCAGTTGAGTTAGGTAAATATTGTGTAAATCGTTTGCTGTCAGTTTAGGTTCACCTGGTTTATCAGGATGCCTGATATTCAAACCTATTGCAATGATCCCACCAGTGGAAGTTCCACTTACAAGATCCACAAGATCGATTATTCTTCTGCCAGTTCGATTTTCAATTTCTTTTAGCAGCCTGGTTATGATAATGCCCCTTGCACCTCCCCTGACAATGCTAAAACGATCTTCTGAGGCATCTTTTACTTATCAGGAATTTTATAAATCCATATAGTAAAAGCCATGAGCTTCAATTACCCACCCAATCTAGAAACCATTCAAGATGATAATGCAAGCAGCACCAAGCATGTGAACTTTGATAATATTAAAGTAAAGGGTTCAGTTTCGATTGACCACAGTTCCGATAATTCATCCAAGACTCAATCAAGGGAGCATGCTTTGTCTGTGAATCAAACCGATCCAGATAAGGAGGAAGTTAGTGTTGCTTTTAGCTTGGGTAATGTGAAAGCAAACCAAGTGGCAGAGATCAAAGCAACAAGAAGGAGACCTAGGAAACTAAAAACCAGTGGCACTCACCCAGATATACCTTCCAGGTTTGACAGTGGTCGTCTGGTTTTCAATGTTCAAGATGAGCAGGGCAAACAGAACACAGCTTTGCGAATTTACAATGAGGGCAGCACTGCAAAAGCTGAGGTCCCCCAAGTATTGCAAGTGGGTCCCATTGCCAATACAAATCAGGTCTCCTACACAAATGATGTCTACCCCAAGGATATTACATATGACTTTGCAAGGAATGAGCCTTTTGGGTTCTTTACTCCAAAAGATGTCCATCAAAAAAAGCCATCAATTACAATCAACAGTAGCCCCAGTCAACCAGTAGCAATCCATTTACATCCTGATTTAGTCGAAATGGATAGGCACCTTTTGCCTTTGTATAGCAATGTGAAAGACCTTGGAATTCGAACCAGGCAATGGCGAAATATCCATGGCAGCAATGTGTATGCAAATGGTGAGAAGCTTGTAAGTGAGAAGACCATAAGAGAGATCTTTGAGTATTATGGACCTGTCCCAGTTCCCTTCCCTCTTCCATGGGATCCACCAGATTTAACACCGAAAAAGCAACCAGGCAGAGAGTACACAGCAGATGAGACAGTTCCTTTTGGGCAACACATTGTTAGTTGGGAGCAGGTTCGCAATAAACCGATAATTGAACCAAGAAAGCAAATTGATGAGCAATATTTACCTCCTGAAATCGATATTTTGGAGCTTGACGAATACCAATTCGTTCCAGATGAGGAGGAATACCTACCTGATGGTTTCGACCCACAAGAGTATGAATATGATCAATATGATCCCAATGATGAAGAGTATTTACCAGATGGTTTAGATCCACAAGAGTATGAGTATGAGCAGAATTATGAACCCCATGAGGAATATTTAGCAGATGGTCATGATCCACCAGCTGTTGACTATGAGCAACCTTATGAACCCCATGAAGAATTATTACCAGATGGATTTCGACCTGAGATTTGGGAATTCTTCCCAGATTGGGAGCAGATCAACAACAAACCAGCCAGATTTCCACCAGAGGATCACAACCATGACTGGGATGAGATCTTAGGTAAACCAGAGAAATTCCCACCAGAGGATCACAGGCATAATTGGGGTGATATTGATGGGATCCCACCAGAGTTTCCACCAGAAGACCATTTGCATATTTGGAGTGAAATACGAGAACAACCCACTTTTGCATCAGCAGGTAATGTATTATTAGGAGATATTAACAATGGTGTGAGTCTCTATCAAAATATAGACACACCAGCAAGATTACAATTAAATGATTACTATGTGAATCGAAAGGGAATAGATGCAGGCACCACAATGGAAGGCGAATTATACATTAGACCCCCTACAAGAAATGGAATATTGGGACTTGGTGGTGGTATTGAAATTAAAGACACCAAACCAGGTATCTATTTGACAAGTTACTTTGCAGATGACATCCCAATGACAGGAGGATTGATCTCTCTACCATCTGATCCAGCAAACTATGATGATAAAAACGCAGCAATCCAAATTAATGTTACTGATGTGAGTGATTTAGATTCATCAAGACCGAAATTAATATTCAGCAGAGAGAGAATGCTACCTGATGCACTTTTAGGAAATCGAGACGATTATAAACAGTGTGAGGTGTCATGGATTAAAACAAATTATAATGGTGGAGTGGGTGAGGGAGTCTTAGAAATCAATCAGAGGGCAGCAGCAAAGAATATTCACAATGAGACCATATCGAGAATAGTTACAGAGGATTACCTTCAAGCCCAAAACTACATAGATGAAACCGAACTAAATACAATCATTGCAGGAATAAATATTGGTGTGACAGGTGATTACCTCCCTCTGACAGGTGGGACTATTGATGGAACAGTGACAGCATGCAACTTCTTTGTTCACACTGAAAGCAATCAAACATTCCCAGTTGTACATCCAGGAGGTGAGTATGAGATACCTGATGATCCAGCAATAATGCCCATTAAGATTGATCTACCTTCTGATTATGTAGGAAGAGGTGAACTGAAAATCATATCTTTCACAGGAGATTATAATGATCTAATTAATAAACCCACCCCATCTAATCTACACCCTGTTGCATATTCAGGTAGCTTCCTTGATCTGAATTATAGATCACACACCCACACAAAGGCAGAGATCACAGATTTCGCACACACTCACACCAAATCCCAGATAACAGATTTTGCACACACCCACACAAGAGCAGATATCACGAATTTCGCTCACACTCATTTTAAATCTGAAATCACAGATTTCGCACACACTCACACAAAGTCACAGATTACAGATTTTGCACACACTCATGTCAAGAGTGAGATTACAGATTTTGCACACACTCATGTCAAGAGTGAGATTACAGATTTTGCTCACACTCATGTCAAAGCAGATATTACAGATTTTGCACATACTCATGATTGGAATACAGATATCTATAACAAACCCGCTTTATTTTCGGGCAACTACAATGACCTGACCAATAAACCCACCCTCGATCCCTTTACAGCAAATACTATTACTGCAAATGCAAACCTTCTCATTGGATCAGGTTACTTTCTCGATTATGACCCATATATTATGCCTGATCCTCCTGTTATTTGGAATTTCCACAATTCAACCCTTTCTACTAACTCTATATCTTACTATCAGGATAAAACCCTACTTGTTCGTGGAAATGCATATGCAAGAGAAATGTGGGTCATGGATCCTCGGGACAATTCAAAGGTTACTAAGCTGGCTCCTCAATACATGCTTGATAACCTGATTAGAAAAGGGAGACATGAAATGACAATTGCGAATCCTCAAATTGGGGGCAGTTCAGCAAGGCAAAACCATAGCATTACATTAAATTGGAGTCCTGCCTTTGCATCTGCTCCATCTGTTGTTGTAACATTGCAGGGACTACCTGCAACAAATGTGGAAATCGATTATAAAATAGGAATATCAAGCAACTCAACAACCTCTACCACAATCAATCTTGTTATTTGGGCAGCAGGATGGGTAACCATTCAACCACAGTGGCTTCAAATTGCAATCCATTGGATAGCATCAGCATAATAAAGATTCTCACACTATTACAAAGATGACCTCTCTATTAGAAATCCCAAACTATGAACTTGCAGCCAAATCACTGCACAGCACCTCTCATGGAGTAGTTGATTCAACCCCTGGGTATATTTGTACTGAAACTTCAAGTAATACCTCTTTCACAGAGAATAATATACTCAGAGTCAAAGAAATTCGATGTGATAGGAATGGAGGCAAGATAAGAACCACAGGAATTATTATCTCGAATAAAAATCAGGTTCAAGCAGGTCAAGTAGTCCCAGATTCAGCAATATATGATAATGTAGGTGGATTTACCACAGCACAGATAGTTTCTTTTGGTAACACAAGTAATACTTCCGCTCTTGTAGTCAAGAGTGGAGGAGCATACTTTGGAGAGGCATTAAAGGTGAATGGAACAGTAACAGCATCCATACTAAATGCTGGAAGTGGAATGTTTGAGAGTCCAATAAATTTTGAGGGTGGATATAATGCGAGTAGTTTTTCAGTTGGTGTTGGTGTCTTTTCCACAATGTTAAACACACCTGAAATTGAATCATCGAATGCACTCAATATCAAGAGAAATGCAGTGGTTACAGCAACCATAAACAATGTTTCCCCTTCAATAAATCTAATTAAATATCTGAAAGCTCCTCACCCTCGGTTTTGTATTGTAAATTATTCAACATCAGCAGTTACTGTGGGAACCACATCAACAGCAAGAAGATTCGCTTTTAACAGAACTCTTGTGGATGCAAGCAATAATATCACATTATCCACAGGCACCTTTACAGCACCTGTGTCCGGAATTTATAGATTCTTCTTCATTGTTCAAATGTCAACAGCTTCATCAACAGGGGAGTGTAGAGTTGCATTTAGAAAGAATGATTTGGCTCTTTCCCCTCAATCGGTTCAAGAATTTTCAACTTACAATGGAAGGCGAAGTGTTCATATGGAGGCTTCTTTTGCTGTATATGCGAACGAATTTGTGAATGTTATACAAACCTGGACATCGTCCATGCAATATGATGCTACAATACAAGGTATTACCTGTTTTGGGGGCATCTCATCAGTAGATTATAAACTTTTTGTTGGGAATTTATAGATGGCTACCCAAATTGCAGTTCCTGTTTTCTGTTATGCAGCACCTAAATTGCATCAACTGAACCACACAGTTACAGATGCTATTCCCGGGTTTATTTGCACAGAAACCACAGGAGCAGATTCATTTACTCAAAATTCAATTATCAGATGCAAGGAAATTCGATGTGATAGAAATGCTGGAAAAATACGAACCACACAATTAATCGTAAGTAACAAGAATCAGGTTTTACCAGGTGGTGTAGTTGCTGATGCAGCTATTTATGATGATGCAGGTGGGGTGACCACACCACAAATTGTTACTTTTGATGGGACAGAAAATAATGCAGCACTTGTAGTTAAATCAGGTGGAGCATGGATAGGTTCGGGAGCTTTTGTGAATGGAACACTCTCAGCTACAAATGTTTCAATTTCAGGAACAACAACATTTACAGGTGTTGTGAATGCAAATGGTGGTCTTTTTGTTCCTACTTATACAGTCCCTGTGATGACCACAACCACAAAGATTCAAACACCTGAAATAGATACAGGAGCAAATGTAGATCTCATTCTGAAACGCAATAGCACAGAAGTCGCACGAATTGATGCAGGGGGTCTTACAATCGCAGCAAACTTTTATTTGAAGCAAGAAACCCAACCTCGATTTTGTGTTGGGTTTGGTGTAGCAACAAGAAGTGGAGTATATGGGCGTCTTACTAATTGGTTGCATGAATTCTTTGATAATACCAACTCATTTGATGTAGTAGAAGGGAAATTCACAGCGCCTATAAGTGGAGATAATAGATTCTCTCTTAATTCTTATAGTATTGTTACCTCATCTGTGAGTGTAGATCTGAAAGTAAATGATCAGAATGTTTCAACAGAATTCAATTTCAGGGTAAACAACTCACAAACAGTAACCAACAAAACAATCATTTTGAGCGCAATACTCAGACTTGGAGCCGGGGATAATGTCTCTATTTATGCTGTTGATACTTCCATTTCAGAATTCACAACGTTTAGTGGCGAATTGCTGAGCATAATTTAATTTCTACAAGTAGTTTAGAATGTCGAATATATACCAAGTAGTTCTGACTGATACCGAAAAGTTGGGAATGGAATATTGCGCTGCTTCTGTTCAGGACTGGATTGATAATGCTGCCCACAACAGGGCAAGAATCGCAATTGATGAGATTGTTCAGAAAGAGATCCAATCTTGCATCTCATCAGGAGTTCAGATACCAACCTCAAAGGAAGCGATTGTATTACAGGCATTCCAAAGGGGAACTGTAAAGAAAGGTATCGAGTATAATAATGTCACAGAAGAGTAGTGTACATTATTTTTTCTTTCCTTCTTAGTAAAAGAAGCAATGGGTGAATATAATCGAGTTCAACTTCCAATATATTCCCTTGGATCCCCTGCAATGCACTTTCGCCAGCATGAAGTTAATGATGAGGTTCGTGGTTTAGAATCCACAGAGAGACCCAATTCCAATGGTAACTCCTTTGATAAAAATTCGATTATTCGAGTTAAAGAGCTGAGAGCTGATAAGAATTCAGGTGTGGTTAAAACAACTCGACTTCTTGTCACAAATGCTAACTTTTTCCAACCAATAAATGGAGGCCCTGATGCTTACAGTGTTGATCTGAAAGCCCTCGATTTTGACAAGAATTCTGCAGCTGTTACTGTGAGATCAGGAGGAGCATTTATTGGGGGTGGCTGCAGAGTTTCAGGTCAACTCTCATCCTCAATTTCGTATAATGATGTCCCAGATACTCTTGAGCAGAATGTTGAAGACCCCCAACGAATTCGATTATATATACCAGTTGCACAACAGCCACTTATTCAATTTTACCAAGGTTATACTGTCACACTTGAAAACTCTGAATTGATTGAAGGAACCAAAAGAGTAATGAGAGGGCTGGTCATTCCTTCTGCAATGCTTTCTTTATGTAGAGCCAACAATAACCAGCCAGGTCACAGATACCATTTCAGTGTTCAAGGATATGATCATTTTGGCACAGGGTTCTGTGTTTATAATAACAATTTCACCTATGATCTGTTTGTTACAGATATTGGAAAATATACAATTACAGTTATGGGTATCAGAACAGATATAGCTGCTGTCTCAGCTCTTAGAGGTGTTACTCCTGATACTCTTTCTCAAACAGGGTTTTACATGGAGCCAGATGTAATTGATGACCCAACCCCATAAATTATATATCACTTTAATGTAAAATGGCTGAGCAACCCCCACTTGAACGAATTATTACACCACAGCTATCATTAGCTGCCCCAGCAAACCATGTTTTACAGCATGCTACCTTTGATGATGTGGAAGGTCTCCAATCAACAGAGGTCCAACCTACAATGAATACATTTGGTTCCACCCACAAGCTGAGATTACAGGAACTCAGATGTGATAAAAATAATGGAATAGTTAAGACAACTAAGCTACTTGTCACAAATGCAAACTTTTCTGCTCATTATGGAGACCCAGATAGCTATGGAGATCCTCTGTCTACTTATTCTTTTGAATCTAGGTCGGGAGCTATTAACTGCAAATCGGGGGGAGCTTATATTGGTGATGGTCTTAGGGTTGGTGGGGCTGTTGGAGCGCCTCTATTTGTGAATGATCAACCCAATCCCATTGATCCCAACACAAGAATTCGAACCTATGTCCCCAGCATGAATGCCCCCTATATAATCAAGATATTCCCCATTGTTGTGAATGAACAAACAGCAGTAGTAGACTCTCTTGTTGAGATTGGTGACCACTACAAGGTTGTTGTTGATATCCCACCAGATGTTTATGCTGTATGCCAAGTAGAAGGTGGAACTCCCAACTTTGCAGTAGTGATCACCCCATATGATAATTTCGGAATTGCTTATCATGGAGTCAATTTCGGTTTGGAAGACTATCAGTTCTTAGTGAGAGCCACCAAGTTTGGTATCTACAAGTGTGTGATGTTTGCAGAGAGAACCGATTTTATTGCAAAGCAGAATACCTATGCTGAATACTATGGGACAAATCGATATTTCCCCATTTTCGGGCAGGATACTGCTCCATAAGAATGTTGATTATATATAGAGTATGGATAGTAAAACAAAAAAGTTTATTGATGCTGCTATGACAGTCCATGGTAAAGATAAATTCGATTACAGTGAGACACATTACATCAAAGCTCAAGAGAAAGTATCTGTTAGATGTTTGCAGTGTAATAAGGTGATCCTTACATATCCCTTTAATCATGTGAAGGGATCAGGGTGTAGGGACTGTAATAAAAGAAAAAGTCAAGCACATAGGAAAAGGGCTACTTCATCAATCACAGTGGAATATAGGGATGTTTGCATTCGGTTCGATTAGGTTTAATTAATTTTTCTAAGGTATTCTTAATGGAGACTAAATACAGAGGCTTTCATGTTATGCTTGATTACAAAGCTAAATCAGCTATTGCAACAGGACATGAGCATGTTAGCTTCCTAGGTAATTGGATTATGGGAACCCTTGAACAAGCTATATTGAGACAAGGTATTAGGATTGTTCATAAACATTGTGAAATATTTGATGGCAAAGTATCACCTCCTGGTTTTGCATTAGTTCTGCTATTAGATGAAAGCCATTGCACAGCTCATTGTTATTCCAATGAAGGCATGTTAGCAATTGATATATTCAGTTGTGGTAAAGAAGCTCAGCATAAAACACAAGCAGTTGCTGATGAGATCGATAAAACAATGAATTTCCTCACATTTGAGAAGACTGAGAGACATAAACATGATAGATTCCCGTTTTGATGGTTTCTATTATGGTGATCAGGGTGATTTACCTTTTTTATTACAATGGCAATCGTTAAAAAAGGATATAATATATCCTTTCCTACAATAGCTTTCTACAATGATTTTCTTTCTACAGTAGCTTTTGTTACAATAGAATTCTACTGTATGATGTAGCCGAAATATGAATGCACCCTACATTAAGCAATGTCAAGTATTTCGAATACTATTCGATTTCCTTACAATAACACTCAGCATCTCCCCTAGATTCCCCCTATTATATAATATTTATATTAAAGTGGACTCAAGGTTGACTCATATTAATCGTAAAAGTAGTAATAGTATATGGATTTTGTTACGAATTCAATGCAAGGGTTGACTAAGTGGGTTGAGTTGACTCAAATTTCACAGGAAATAACAATGAATCAGAGTATAAAATGCATTTTTTGAATCAACTACACCAACTAACACTGAGAAAGTAGTTTATATCATATAGTACTACCATATATGGTTTGTCAGGCACTATAATATAGTTGTCAGGCACTAATATAGTATGTCAGGCATTGTCAGGCACCTTTTTAGAAAACTTTTATAAAATTGAAATTTCATTGTTAATCCAAACAATGACTTAGCCAAAATAAAATACTTTATGAAAATCGATAGATTTAATGCCTGACAAATAAATGCTGCCTGAAAGATTTAACACCAACTAACACTGAGATTTTCACAATATATGAGGTCCTTACTGAATATGGTTTGTGTGACAGGTGTGACAGGTTTATCCCGTGGATTTTAAAAATCAATTTCTCACTAGGACTTTCCTTGGGATTGACCTGTCACACCTGTCACACCTGTCACACCCAAAATCCTAAGGGTCCCCCCTTAGACTCAACAAAACAATGATAAAATCATATAAGTTTCATGTATAATTACGATTGAATTCAATAAGAGATCGATTTGTTAATATAAACAAATGAATCATTTATGGATCTTAATCGAGTTAAGCGATATATTTCCGATTAAATGAATTAAATTTAATTAAATTTAATCGAGAAAGTACATGAATATAATATCGATTAAATCAATTAACAAAAAGACCAATCACACATAGTAAAATGCGGAGTTTTAACCAGAGGCAAGATCTAATTGAGATTCAGTTATATTATTCGGAAATATGTACAGATTATCGATTAACGCAGTAAGACTAATCGGAAAATAAGAGAAATTTACGATAAAATATCGAAAAGAATATAAAATAATCGAAATAAATGAATATTCGATAAGATATACACAGATTATCGATTGATTAAAATAGAATATACGAGATATATCAACAAAATCAATTAAGATTAAGCCGAGGGTTAAAACTCCGCATTTTACTATGTGTTGCGCTCGAAGCGCGCTCACCCCGCGCGCTCTTTCGCGCACTTTCGCGCTCTCGCGCCTTGCGCAGAAACCCGAACCGACATGGCGCGCGGAAACGTTAACGTGCTGATTCTTGCTCTCGGCGCGCTCGCCCTGGCGGCGGTGGCGGCGGCCGACGCGCACTTGCCGCCCGACCTCGGCGAGCTCGGCGACTTCGACCAGTGCACCAACGGCAACATCGTCGGCTACTCCCTCGCCCTCGCCGACGGTCCGCTCTCGCCCCGCCCCGCCCCGCCCCGCCCCGCCCGCGACGCGCCGCGCTCGAGCCCTGCGCGCAGTATACGTAATAGTCTTAGATTAATTTCGCGCGATTTCGCAGGCTTCCAGGAGGTGCCGTTCGTGCTGTCGCCGGCCTGGGGCCGCGTCCTCGTCGTCCTCTACCGCAAGGGCACCGCAAGCGAGTACTACGCCCTCGTCACCGCCGTCCTCGCCAAGAAGCGCGCCCGCCCCGCCCCGGGCCCCGGCCTCTTGCTGAAATTTAATTCAAACTAAATTTCTCTCTCGCGCGCGCTTAGCCCCGCGACGACCGTCGTCGACCAGCACATCCACGGCCCCGCCAACGTTCTCACCGTGCGCGCTCGCCCGCGGCCTCTCGCTTTAGTCTCTCGATTAATGATCACGATCAGTGATCCCTGATCTTTCGAATTCTCCCAGAGCGCGCCGCCGGTCTTCCAGCTGCCGAAGGAGCTCCCGAACCCGCTCCTGAACTACTGCATCCCGACCATCACCAGCCAGCAGTTCCACAACTTCATCCGCAACCAGTGCGCGCTGCCCGAGCGCTAGCTATAGCTATAGCGCATGATCATGAAGCGATGGCGAGCTAAATCTAGAGCTTAACGTTAATTATATATATAACTTTGCTTGATCATGAGCTTTTCGCGCTAGCGCTAGCGCTGCGCATGCTATGAACGTTCACCTGGAATTCGCGCCCGGCGGCCGTCAAAATTTGCGCTGCCAGCTGCCGAAGCCGACGGCTTATTTCCGCGCCGCCTCGCAGGTATTACTACAACCTGCACACCGTGGCCTTCCCCAACGGCGAGATCCGCGGCAACCTCATCTGGTACGGTGCGCAATTAAATGATTGCAATCGCAACGCCCACGCGTACGCTGCGACCGCCCGTTGTCGCGATACTATGTGATATCGATCGGCTCCGAATCATGCATATTCGAGTTCCCGCAATAAATTTACCTCGTTGACATCTAATTTATAGCTTCCTGCAGCTGCAGCTGATCATGGCTGCATTAACGTCTAATTTGCGCCCGCAGGCCCCGTGGGCCAGGTGGCGGAGGGGGGCCCCGAGGCGGCCGTCACCTTCTCGGCCGCCGTCGAGACGGCGGCGCCCGTCCCGAACCTCGAGGCTCTCAGCGCCGGCTTCAACCCCGCCGCCCGCCAGTAGGCCCGGCCCTGGGGCCCGGGGCTGCTGCTATAGCTACTAGGCTAGGCCTACGGCTACGCCCTTTTTCTCATGATCAGCCTCTTCTGATTCACGCTCCGGATCTATAGCTCGATGTAAATATTTTCGTAGCGGTTCCATCTGCACCAAATATGAACCAGATCCCGGAATCTGAATATGCATATGTTGCATGAATATTGGCGGGGCCTGCGCGTGCACCGTGGCACTAGTGGCAGATCTTCCGCCTAGGCCTGGGTTTGAATTATCCTTGCGCCCAATCTGGCCGCCGGGCCCCCTTGCCCCGGGAACCTTCGATGTCGGTGCCCTCCGCTCGAGCTCGAGCTCGCAAGCGCTGATCCAGAGACTCGTTGACTATGACATTGGGTTTAAATCCGCGCAGCTGACCATGAGCTACAGTAGCACCGCTGCAGCTGTTTCTTCCTGCGGCAAGCTGAAATCAAACTGCGGCAAGCTGAAATCAAACTCGCAGTAATGATTCCGAAAGACTTCAATGCATGCTGCAGTTCTGAAAATAAAATTTTACGCAACGCGCTGCCTCTATCTCTATCTCTACGGCTCCTCCGCCTCCTGCTCGGGGGGCACCCCGAAGCACGCGACGAGCTCGACGGCCCACGTACCCCCCGTCGGCCGCCCCCCCTCCCCCTCCTCCTCGCCCCCGGCGCCGGCCCCGGCTCCGGATCCAGCGCCGGGGGCCCCGGATCCGCCGCCGTCTCCGTCCCAGTCCTCCCCGGCGTCGCGCTCCTCCTCCGAGGAGCCGGACGCAGGGGTACGCCACGGCACTTCGTTCTCCAGCGAGAAGTCGACGCAGCAGAGCGCGGGGCGGCCCGCGATCGCCTCCACCAGCCTCTCGCAGGCGGCGGCCGCGAGGCTTTCGCCTGCAGCCAAAGCGGCCTCCTCGGGCAAGAGGAACGGGTGCCCCGAAAAGTACCCGGCGAGCCAGGCGGAGGGCCCGGGGGCCGGCCCCGGGGCGAACAAAGGGTCCTCGGCCAGGGCCAGCTCCTGCAGGAGGGACCCGTTGGGCGCCAAAAAGTCCAGCGAGGCTGTACCCCGCGGCTTTGGGGTGGAGGAGGATGAGGAGGAGGAGGATGGGGCGGGGGCGGCGGGGGCGGCGGGGGCGGTTGCCGGGGGCTCCTCGGCGGGGGCCCCGTCCTCCTCCTCCTCCTCGTCCGCGGCGCGCCGCCGCCGCTTCGCGCGCCCTTTGCCCTTCGGGGGCCGTCCCTTCGGCGCGGGCGGCGGAGGCGGCGGCGGCGGCGGCGGCGCCTCTTCTCGCTGCTGCTGCTGCTGGTCGGCCGGGGGCGGGGCCGGCTCGGCGGGCCGAAGCGAGCCGATGACTCCGGTGAGGAGCACCCGCCTCCGCTCCCGCCACCGCAGCGGATTGACGACGTTCTGCAGATCCCTGCGGCGCCGCGCCCGGAGGTCGGGGCCTTAAGGGGGGAAGAAGCGAGGGGGGGGTACAGGTGCAGACCCGAAGGTGACGCGGGGCAGGGAGGGGGGTCCGAGCCCCGCGGGCTCCGTCGGCCGCCCCCGCAGCGAGAGCCACGGCCTCGTCATCACCGCTGCGCCGAAAGCGGGGTACGTGAGCCGCGCGGAGAGGAGTGAAGAAGAAGAGGGTACCGGGGCGGTTCTCGTGCGCCCACTCGAGAAACTCTGCGAGCGCCGGGTCCTGAAGGCGGCTACATGTCGGACAGGGGAGGAAAAGGGGGGGTGCGGGATTCCGGACCTCGCGGGGGATGCGGTCCTCGTCGTCGATGATCTGCGTGTACCCCGTGGAGACGGCGTGGAATCCAGTACCCCGGCCGGGGCTGCCCCCCCGCACGAGCCTCAGCCGCGTCAGCAGCAGCGTCCGGTCCGCCCGCAGCCTGCGCCGCACGGTTACGGGGGTACGCGGAAGTCGAAAGGGCGGGGGGAGGGTACGGCGCGCCTGGCGAACGAGTCCCATTGCGAGTTGGCGAACACTTGCACCGCGAGGTCGCTGTCGGACCTGGGGGGAATGAGTTGGCGGGGGGGGAGGAGCGGGCGTGGGGTACGCGGCGCACGAGGCGTCAGCGAGGAGGAGCCAGCGGTAAGCGAAGAATTTGGGGTACGACCCGCCCGCGGCGCGGCTCGCCGCCGCCGCGCTGACACCTTCCGGCCTGAGGCTGCGGGGGTACACGTCGGAAGGGTGGGAGAAAGGGGGTACAAGGGCGAGGGAACGCACGGGTCCTGGCTCGAGTCGGGGTACCGCCGCACGCGCTCGATGCGGCCGACGTGCCGCACTATACCCAGGAAGTCGAACTCCTCCAGGGGGCCCCGCGGAGGGTACGCGTCCCAGTCCGCCTCGTCGGGGGGTACGGGGGCGGGGGCGGCCTCCGCGAGGGCGGAGAGGCTGCTGGGCCCCTCGATGGTGCGCAGCGCGAGGGGCGCCGGGTCCAGCCTGACTCCCATGAAGCCCAGCTGGCCCTCTGCACAGCGTTCAGGAACGGAAGGAGCGAAGGAAGGGCCTGATCCAGGCGGCGGGGAGGGGGCGCCGCGCACCGCTGAGCACCCGTACCCGGCCCCCGTTGGGCCCCGGGTTGACGGCCAGCTCCAGCCGGCACGGCTCGTTCGCGTTCGGCTTCGCCCGGTACCCCGTCACCAGCACCGCGTCCCCGTAGCGTACCCCCCCGAAGAGCTTCATCACCTGAGCGCGGCCGCGTGAGGGCCAGGGCGCGAGGAGGGGAGGAGGGGCAGGGGAGCCGGGCGCACGGTGGTACCCCAGCAGACGACGGGAATGGTGTCCCCCCACTGGTCCGCTGCGCGAGCGTCAGCAAAGGCCCGGAAGGAAGGGGCGGGGAGCGGGGTCGCAGTGCAAAAGGGGGGTATGCACCGAGCCTCAGCGTGAAGAAGTACGGAGTCTTGTTCACCTGAGGCCGCGTTAGGAGGGGGTACGGGGTCGGAGAGGTGGTCAGGGTGAGAGGTAGTGCGGCGCGCCTCGCCGGCCCGGGCGTAGTGGTTTATCGAAGACTTGCCGACCACTCGCCCAAGGAAAGGCTCCTGGAATGGATATAAGGGTAGAAGAGGGTTGGGGGGAGCGGCGCGTGGGAGGGTAGTCCCTCGCCTGCTCGTGGGCGCCCGCCGCCCCGCCGCCGGCCCCGCGGCCCTTCGCGGCCGCCGAGGCGCCGCCGGCGCCGCCCCGGCCGCGCCCCTTTGCGGCGCGGCGAGGGGGCGGCACTGTGCTCCGCGCCAGCTCCTTAACTGTCGTCCACCGCATCCCGTCCAGTTCCTCCTGCGCCGGGGGTACGCTTCAGCTGGGCGGGGGGGGGGGTGAAATGGGAGGGGGGTACGCACGTCCTCGACGGCGAGGGGCCGGGCGGCCCAGTCCTCCCCCACGAAGCAGTCGTCGCAGAAGTGGTGAACGAAGTAGCAGCGCTGCCCCGCCAGCGGCCGCTCCCGCGACTGGGTACAGGCTCAACCAAAGCTAAACAGAGAAAGCCGCGCGGACGGGGCGGGGCTCACGGTGGTCCGGCAGGGGGGTAGGGCCAGCTCGGGCCCCGCCACGCCCCGCGCCTCCGCCAACGCAACGTAGGTGAAATAGTTAGGCTGGCCCTCGAGAGGCAACTCGGACATGCGCCGCTGCCACTGCGTGATCTGCTCCACGGGTCGACCGAGGGCGGCCAGGGCACGGCACGCCGTGACGGCAGGGCGGGCGGGCCCAAGTGCGCGGCGCACCTCGATTGTGACCCCGCGGCGGAAGCAGTAGTTCCGCAGCAGCGAGTTGAGGTTGCGCGAGAAGATGCAGCGGAGCTGGCGGCGGCGGCGGCGGCAGCGGCGGCGGGCGAGTTAGCGGACGTCGACGGGCGGACGAGCGGGCGAGCGGGCGGCGGCGCGGGCAGGTCGCTGCGGACCAGTTCGCTGCCTTCGACGCCGTCCCAGAGCACGCCCTCGTACACGTCCGCGTCCTCCGCGTCGTCGTCGTGCATCGCCTCGCCGATGGCGTACACGAGCCGCGAGTCGACGACGACTGCGGCGGGCATCGTTAGCTAAGGACATCCGCGATGCTAGCTAGCGCCGGGGAGAGGCGTCGGAGGGACGCGCGGCGCACAGCGGCGAATGTCGACGATGACCGCGTGCACTGGGGCGAGCTCGGGTCGGAAGTAGTCGCGCAGCGGCGCGAGGCCGTCCTCCTGCTCGCCCTCGGCCATGCTGCCCGCGTTCGAATTCTGCGCTGTTGGTCGCGTACCCGTGTCGACGTCGCTGTGACTCGCTGACACTCGCTGTCACGACTCGCTGGCTGCTGCAGCTGCTCAGCAGCTGTTGCCGCGGCGAACGACGCTCTCATGAACAGCGCGGAGAACGGCGCTTTCAAAGGCGCGGCTTCATTCCCCGCCCCGGACGGTCCGCGCGCCGCGGACGGTTTCGCCCGCGCGTCCGCTGCCGCGATCCGCTCATGCGCCCGGCGCGGCGCAGGCTCCTCTGCCCACGATGAAGGCGAAGGCAATGCGAGCGCGGAAGTCGAAGGCGATGAGAGCGGTTCGTGTTTGATCATGACCTGTCAAATTAACCCTGGCCGGCGTGCTCAAACTGGCCGCGCGCGTTTTCAGAAACTCATGTCATGAAGCGGATGCATATGCGGCTCGAGGTACCGGTAAGCGCAGGAGAGCGGATTGTGCTGCTTGGTGCGCATGCGCGCGCGCAAGCGACGAAGCTTGCCGGATTTGAGGCCTCGAGGCCGACATGAAACGCAGACAAGGAATTCAAGAATACTGGCGAGACAGTCGCCGTGTCGCGTACGCTCGACCCGTGCCGTCACGCCGGCGCGGAAGCTTTAAGCCTGACCGCGCGCGCGCGCGCGGTGCGTTAGGAATTGTGGAGGAGGCGTTGAAGTCAACGTTCAAGCCTGATATCTACGCCCGCTTCGAAAACATTAATCCCGTTGAGGTGCGCCCTGCAAGCACGAATTTGAAGTATTGAAGTTCATGATCAACGTTGACGGCGTCCGAAGGGGGTCTGCCAGATCGTTCGCCTTCGCTTCCCGCCAACCGACGTGCCGCGGCCGACTCTTCAGGGCGGCTCTGGCACGCGCGAGTACATCTTCGAGGCCCCCGTTTTAAATGATCGCAGCGAGGCTTGGGTGCTCTGCGCATGCGTCTGGAATTCGGAAGGTGCGCGTGCGCTCCGCTCTTGACGTGGCCTCGCTCTACGTGGCTGACGCGCCTTGCGCAGTCTCAGGAAAGCTCCTCGTCATCCAGAAAGGGCTCGAGCCCGTCGACTTCCGCGTAGGCCCTGACGAGATCCACTACCGTCGTCTCCCATCGATATCGTCTACCATCGATATCGTCCAAGGAGATCGCCAGGAGAGCGGAAAAAACTTCGCCTGCACGGCCCTGCCCGCGGCGAAGATCTCGGCTGGTGTCGCCACGTTCTCGGGCCGCCTTCGCTTCACGAACCAAGACTGTCCGAACAAGCCACCCGGCTTCCGCTTCATCGTCATCGAGCGGGACCCACACGGCGAGCTCCGAGCCATGCGCTCCGATGTTTTCGCCTCGAAAGCAACCTCCAAGCGTGCGTTCTCCAAGCCCGCCCGGCGCGCTCGCGTTTCCCGCCCGACCTCCAGCGCAGTGACCCCGAAGCTCAAAAAAGATGCGCTGGATCCCCAGCTTGGCAGTCCTGTGTTCTACGACGCGGTCTGCAAGGGTGCGGCGCCGTGCGCGCCACTCTATATCTCCGCGAGCGCGCAGCATCGGCGCCGGTACCGGTGCACGTGCTGCTGACCGAGCTCGCAGCCCGCGGCTCCTCCTCGGCATCCCAGGCATCGCCTGACGGCTCGTCTGTCTCGGAAAACTCGCCCCCGGGCCTCCCGCCGCCGCCGCCGCCGCCGCCGCCGCCCGTTGTTGCCCCGGAGGCTGCAGCAGCTGGAGTGCCGCCTGTGTGCCCTGCCCGGCTCTCGCAGCTTGGTTCCGAGGCACCCTCCGTGGCTCCACCGCGGGCTTGCACCTGGGAGCCGGGCGCCTTGCTCGCGGTCGGCCACGGCGTCTGCATCCTCCGCTCTGTCCGCTTCGGGTCGCTGGCACCGGAGGCGGCATGGGAGCAGGCATGCGCGCGGCCCGTCGCCCGGCCCTGGCCTTGGCAGTGCCTCGCCCTGATCATGACCGGCTCGCAGCTGGTCCCCTTCCTGGCTATGGCCGCCCTTCCGCCCCTGGCCGCCCCTCCACTCCTCCAACACGGCGGCGCACTTTTCGACTGCGTCCCGCCAAACAACTCGGCCGCGGGAACCAGAGAGGCTTCCGGTCTTCGACCAGAAAACTCCTTCCTCGACCTGGACGACTTCGACGTCGATGTCTGACGACTTCGGCTTCGACGTCATGCCTGTTACTCGTGTGGTGCTGGATCGCGTTTATGGCGGAGAGGCGTTCCCACGCCTCTCCGCCATAACCGCGATCCATCACCACGGGTAGTAGCTTTGCATGCTTGGCCATCAGGCGATGCCACGCTTCTCGTGATGCGACTACGATCGATCACGAGAAGCGCGGGATCAACCGCGGGCCAGCTGTTCTGATATATATCCACTCCGACTCCTGACTTTGATAACAAATCAGCCTTAGCTTCCCCTTCGAGTACTAGTCTGTCTGTCCGGTAGCCCGGCTCGGCCATGTACGTGTCTGGCGCTGTACATGCACATGTATATATTCAACTCGAGCTCGCCCACGCTCAATCGCCGGCGCCGAGTCAGGCAACGTTCGATGCTAAAGTAATTTAAGCCAATCATTACTAATCATCAAAACGCTAACATCACGAACCTACATATCTAAAGCTGCAGTCCGATCACGATGAGGGCATACGCAGATAACGGGGCGCCCGGCCGCGGCGGGCCCGGATGAAGAGCTCAGCTCAGCGGGGCGTGTAGAGGAAGGCCGCGGCGCTGGTGGCCGGCCGCACCCGCGCCAGCTCGTCTAGCCGCCGGCTCGCGTACAGCGCGGAGGGCGGCGCCCGCGCCGCCGGCGGGAACGCCGGCGCGGGGCGCGGGGCCCCGGCCTGGCTTGGAGAACGCTCGCGGGCCGAGCGGGAGCCGCCGGGGGGGCGGAGGGGCCCGGCGGGGGCGGGGGCCAGGGTCGCCCGGCCGCGGCGAGTGCCGAGGGGGGTGAGGGAGTCGCCGGCGGGGGCGGTGCCCCCCAGGCGAGCACGGGGAACGGCGTACTCCTCGGCTGGGGCGGGGCAGGGGCGGAGGAGGAAGAGGCGGCGGAGGGGGGGATGGCGCCCGGCGCGCCACCGGCGGGAGGGGGGGCGGATTTGGGGAGCGGGAAGGAGTCGTACGCGTTGCCGGGGGGCGCGGGGGCGGGCGGCGCGGGGCCCGGGGTACGGCGGACGAGGCCGGGGGGCAGCTCGTAGGGCGGGGGAGCCGTGACGGCGCGAAGGGCGACGAGCTCCTCCTGCTTGGCCCGGTCCTCCCGCTCGAACCGGTCCCGCCGGAAGTTCGAGCGGTCTGCGGGCCGGGGTGCCGCGGCTGAGAATTCGAAGTGGGATGAGAAAAGGCTCCTCGCACCTCGCGGAGTGAGCGGCGGCGCAGGCGGAGGCACCGGAATGTCTTCCGAGGCCCACCCCGGCTCGCCGAACCAGCCGACGTTCCCGGGCCGCGTGACGCCGATCTCGTGCCGCGGACGAGCGGCCTCGCGCTGGCGCCCGCTCTCCTCCTCGCCTCTCCGGCGCCTCGGTCGGTACTTCAGCACTATTGCACGGAGCTGGAACTCCGTCATGTAGCCATGGAGCTGAGGCTGCGAGGCCGATCAGTTTTGCGGTGCGCTAGCGGCGCGAGGCGAGCCAGATCTAGGCTTCCAGGGAGCATAGGATTGAAGAAAGAGGTATCTAGTCTCTGTAAAACGACCCGAAAAGTCAAACGCCGTCGGGGCCGATCGGCGGGTTGGCGAAGTTACGAAGCACGGGGCGGGAGTCCAGAACTTGCCCCGCACGGCCCGCGGGCATGTGAATGACATAAGAAAGCAACTAGAGGGGGCGAGGGAAGCTCGTTGCGGGCTGGAGCCGAGCTGCGGTTGGCAGCGGGGCGAGAAGCGGCCGCACGCCAGCGGCGGCCCACGAAAGATCACGATACGCACGCACCATGGCGCCGTGTGCTGGGCGGAGCTGCTCGCGCCCGGCTAGCCAACCAGGGACGAAGCGTACGGCGGCCTTGCGAGCTCGAGACGGCTGTACCCTGCCTGGGCTGGCTTAACAGAGGCGTCGCGGCAGCGGTTACGTGTACTGGCGCGCCTGATGTATTTACACGGTATCCTATCCAGCACGCGCGGCCTGGGCGCGTTCCTAAACGAGGACGGCGTCGGTCTCTGCTTCTCGATCCGGGATGCGGCGGGGAAGCTCCACGACCGCTTCTTCTTCAACATTGGGCAGGTATGCAAACTTCATAAGCGCGCGTACGCGCGAGAGCGAGACCCTCCGCCAAGCGCTGAGCGATGGATTCGCGGCTGGAGACTGAGCCGTACGTACACGTCTCCGCGCAGCCGAACCCGAGCCCCCCGATGCACCCCATACACGTCGACGACCCCGGCGTCTGCGACCGAGTCCGGCTGCATCTCCCGTGCGCCCTGCTCCATCCTCGAGCTCCTGCCTCGCCCCTCCGCGGTCGCGGCGCCCCGGCGCGAAGCGCTGAGCCGAGAACGCAGGTCGTTCCGACCGTACTACGCGCGCTACGAGCTGCTCGACGGGCGGAATGAGTTCGAGTGGATCGAGCGGGACGGCCTCTTCCACCTCCGCTGCCGCGCCGCCGACGAGGTCGTGTTCCGCGAGTACGCCGTACTCCCGCCAGCGGGGGGCGAGCCCGCCCCGGCCCGCTCTGGCAAGGTCCTCTGGGAGAGGCTCGTACCCCCCGACGTCGACGGCCCGCCGCCCCCGCGTGGCTTCTTCGCGTACGGGGTCCAGTGGGGGGTACCGTACTCTGGAGAGATCCGCCTCGTCGTGTCCCCCTCCCCCCTGCCGGGGTACGCCGCGGCGGGGAGCTCCGGGGCCGGCCCCTCGTCGTGTCCTCCGGCGCCGCCGGGGCTGGGCCCACCGCCCCGCCTCTGCGAGCCGTGGGCCGTACCCCTCTTCTACAATCTGTGTACCGCCCCCGGATCGCTCCGGAACCGCCTCTACATAGCCAACTGCAAGAGCTGGGTACCCTTCATGGCCCGCGTCCTCGAGCGGCCCGACCTGGCAGAAGGTACCCGGCGCGCGTACCCCTACCCCCCTCGCGCCTCTTGAACGGTACCCCCCGCAGGGCCCTACGTGGCGGCCTGGGACGCCTCGCTCTCCGCCGCCGCCCTATCAGAGGAATGGCCTGAGCTCTCCGCCCGCTGCCTCCTCTCCGTCCTGGAGGCCCTGCAGGCGCGCGTACCCCCCTCCCCCCCTTTTTGTTTGGTCCGAGAGAGGCCCCGCGCGCAGCCCGACGGGCGGCTCCCTCAGCTCCAGCAGGGCCGAATGGCGCGCCACGTACCCCTCCGCTCCGCTGTCCACGTACCCCGCTGAACGCCTGTACCCCGCAGTACACGAACCGGACGAACCCGCCCGTGTGGTTCGTCGCCGCCGCGCGCCTCCGCGAGCGCCTACCCCCCGCCCTCGGCGACGCCCTGCAGGCCCGCCCCCGTACCCTCCACCCTTGTTCACGTTCCTTTAAACGTGTACCCCCGCAGGCCGCGCTGCATCCCCTGCTCGTGCGGAACTACGAGTGGTTCAAGCGCGAGCAGGTGCGCATGCGGCTCTGCACCCGTACCCCTGGGGGCGACCGGCTCCTCGCTGACCTGTACCCCTCCCGTTCCGCTCGCAGGGGAACGGCGATTTCACGTACTCGTGGGGCCTCGACAACGAGGACGAGGTCCCCGTACCCCGCTGGTGTCTTTGTACCCCCGCCGACCCTTGCCGCCCACAGGTGGGGCGGTCTCTCCTCCCCGTGCTCAAGGGCAAGTGGGTGCGACCGCACCCCTCCGGCCCCCTCCCCTCTTCCCTGTACCCCTTCACCCGCTCAGCTGTACCCCCCAGGCGGCTGTGCTAGAGAGCGGGCTGGACGACAGCCCCATGTACACCGCCGTGCGTGTGTACCCTCGCCGCTCTCCGCACCTTCCGTACCCCGTGATTTTTGGCTAGCTTGAACTCCGGCCAGGGCGTGGAGATGGCGCCGGGGGGTAGGCTTCTGGACCACGCGTGCGCACCCTGCTCCGGGCCGCCCGTACCCTCCTCCTCGCGACCGTCGGACCCCCTGGGCAGCTGCGTGGACCTGACCGCTCTGATGGCGTTCGCTTCGGGGTACCTGCGCGACTCGGCCCGGTCCCTGGGGCTCGATCCCGCCCCCTTCGAGGCGCGTACCCCCCCTTTCCTTTCCCCTCCGGATCCTACCCCTCCAGCTCCGCTCATGGGCCCTCAGGAGGATGTTAGGAGGCACGCGGATGCGCTGAAAGGCTTCCACGACCCCTCCGCGGGCCTCCTGAACGCCTACCGGCGCCTCCCCAACGGTCAGCGGCTGAGCCCGAGTTCCGCTCTCGCCCTGCTTCCCTGATCGTGAGGAGCGTGCAGGCGGACGCGGCCCCCTGCACCCGGAGCTGACGCCGTGCTCGCTGTACCCCTTGCTCGCCCCGGGGCTCGACCCCGCGGTCGCGGCCGACCTCCTCCGCCTCGCGAGGCGCGTACCCCCCTCCCATCCCCCCCCCCTTCTCAAGACCCGGGCAGGTCGCCGCACTTTGCAAGGGCCGCCGGCGACCGCCCCGAGCTGCGGCTGCCCTCCGTCTCGTTCCTCTCCCGCGAGTACAACGGCGACGGCGACTACTGGCGCGGTCCGCTACGTATACCCCCTCCCGGCTTCTTACCCCCCCTGAACGCGGCAGAAGGGCGCATCTGGCCGCCGATGGTGTACCTGGCGGGCCTGGGGGTACGCGAGCACGACGGTGTACTGTACCGCGAGCTCCGGGCGGCGGCGCAGGCGCTCCTAGAGGCGGAGTGGGGCCGCTCGGGCGCATGCCACGAGAACTACAGCGCCGAAACGGGGCGGGGGTACCCCCGCCCGGGCACCTTCGCGCGCTCGTGCGCCATGTACAGCTGGGCGGGCCTCCTGGGGGCCCTGCCGCCCCCGAAGGACGAGGCGGCCGCGGCCCGCGGGCCGGCCGCCGCCCGGCCGCGGTAGACGCGCGCGCAGGGCCGCGCCTTAAGCTTTCAAGTTTAGCCCCTCTTTCCCCACCCCGTTTCAATCCGGCGGCCGACCCAGCTCCAGTGATGATCAGATCTAGAGCGCTAGCCCGAGCACAGGCCGCTGGCGTGCACGTGTTAGTTAATTGCAAGGGGGGGGTACCCCCTCCCTTGCTCCCTGGCCATGGTGAGTTGGTGCGGCGTACTTTCTGTGTTAGCATTTTTTGTAAGATGCGATTCTTTGCATGCGCTCTCGTATAGGTGTGATCGCATCGTAGCCGCTGCGAGCGGCGGAAAAAAATGCAGGGATGGGGCTGCGCAAACATGTCGAGGTCGCGCCTCACCTGCTATTAATATTGCTATACGCGCCGGACCACGTGCTCCTGATTGCTCTCGATGCGCTCTACAAACTTTGTCATACATGCCCGGGCTCAAGAAGTGGCGTGCGGCGTGCTAGCTTCCTGTCTCTGGCGTGCGCACCCGGCGTCAAGTGCAGGCACAGACGGGAGCAATTTTAGCAGGGTACTTATGCACTTTTTATTATATATGCTTAAGCCTGCAGCTAGCGCTGCGCATGCCAGGCCTGGGCCGCCCAGCTAGTAGCCATAGGCCAATTGCAACTTGGGAATTTTTGAAGGCTGCAATTTTTTATACAGTTAGGGCAACCATATGCATTGGCAGGCTAGACGGCCCAACTTTGCTCAGCTAGCAAGGCGCAAGGGGGAGGAGGAGAGGGATCCGGAGGAGGAGGGCGCGGGGCCAGCGGCGCCAGTGTACCCCTCGATGGACGTCTGCTTTAATTTCCGGCGCAGTTCCTCCTGCAAGCAGACAATATCGACGTCCGACGGTCGGAGATCTGTATAGCAGCTCCGCGCGCTCCGGATCCGCAACCACTCGCATCCCACATCCGGAGCCTGCCAGGCTGCTCCATGGATCCGGAGGGGAAGCCCGTCCCTATATGGCCAGGCCAAGTGTTGGAAAATATTGACCGCACTGCGGCAATCCCACCAGTGATTCGAATTCATTCGGGTATACTAATATGCACAAATAGACGCTGGACGATAAGAAACGCAGCTGCATCTTTTGCGGTCGCGCAAATTTAATATGGCTCAACGTACGCCGGGCGGACGGGGGAGCCCGACTCGGCGGCCTCGCGAAGGGCTGTGATGCGGGGGTGGTCTGGGGGGAAGAGGGCGGGGAACTTGGCGTACTCCTGCGCGCGGGCGGGCGGGCTCGAGGGGCGGGGCGCGGTGGCAGAGGAGGCGGGCGGACCGCGCGGGCCTCGGCGAAGACGGCGAGGGCCTTCCCCGCCTCCCCGAGGGCGGCGTAGCTGTGGCCCAGCGCGAAGAGGAGGTGCGCGAGGACCGGCGTGCGCCCACTGCGCCCGCCCCGATCAGACTTCGACGCCGCCGGCGAGCAGCGGGGCCTCGGAGGCTCGAGCTCGGGAGGGGGCGGGGGCGGCGCGCTTCCAGTCGACGAGGCGGTGGAGGGCGACGGCCACGCGCAGGCTTCTGGCCACGCGCTCGGGCGGCGGCTGATGCGGGGCGATGAGCCCCAGGTACATCCGCGCGAAGAAGTCCCCAGCGGTGCCCCCCATGACCTGCCAGGGCGCCGATCGCTCAGAGACCTCACCGCTCGCGGGGGCGGGGCTGGAATTGCGGGCGCGGGGGCGCCTCGGGGCGGTCGGCGATGTAGTCGATGGCGGAGCGGTAGAGAAGGATGGCCTCGAGGTAGCGCCCTGCCGGCCCCGCCCCGGCCCCAGCTCACCGGGTGATTCGAAGGGGACGACGCGCGCCGCGCTGCCCCCGCACCCGTCAGGAAGGCAGCGAACGAGAGCTTCCAGTCGCTGTCGAAGCGGAGCTCCACCTGGTCCTCGAACTCCTGCGCGAAAACGGTTTTGCATGCGCAGGGAGCTCGCGAAGTTGCGATTGAGCGCGGAAAAGGGCACGGGAGACATGGCCTCGATGGCGCGGCGGAAGCCGCGCTCGATGGCGGGGAGGGCGTCGCGGTCGCCCCCGGCGCTCATCGCGGCGACGAGGGCGAGCGTCTCGTGGCACGCCCGCTCGTGCACGGGGTTTGCATGCTCCGCGTCCTTGTACCAGTAGAGCAGCCCCGCGATCTGCCCCCCGCCCCGCGTCCGGCGCGCGCCGCGCCCTCTGACATCAGCCGGCGATCGGAGTGGATGGCGGGGAGGGGGCCGGGGGCGGGGCGCGCCCTCTTGACCTCGTCGAGCGGGGCGGCGCTCTGGGCAACGCTGCGGCAGAGGTACAGGAGGATGCGGGCCTCGATGGGGGACGGGACCAGCCCCGCCCGCCGCACGACGCCCCACCTGCCCGCCCGCCCCGCGCCCGCCCCGACGATCTCAGTCGCCGCCCGAGCGCGAGCTGGAGGGCGGCCCGGCAGGTGGGCGCACGCTTCGTAGAGCGCGTGGCAGGCCTCCTCGTACCTGGAGACCTGCAGCAGGCGGTAGCCGGCGGTGCAGAGGGCCTGCGGGGGCGGGGCCCCTTCAGCTCGGCGCTCGGGGCCAAAGGGCGGGCCCCGGGCCCTCGGGGCCGGTGCGGGGCGCGGGGCGCGCCTCGGCGTAGAGGAGCGGCTCCTCGGCCCTCCTCGGGCGCACCGCCCTCACCGCGAGCTCCGCCAGCTGTGGCCCCCGGCTCCCCGTCGGGGCGAGGCGAGGGGCGGGGGGCGAGTTCTCAAGGTGGAGGAGGGGCGCCGGGGGGCGAGCGAGGCCTAGGGGGGGATCGCAGGGGGAGGGGCGGGGGCGTGCGCGCCTCGACGACGCGGGCGCTGGGGACAAGCATGAGGTCCATGACGAGCCTGAAGAAGTCGGGGACGAGGAGGGCCAGCACCTCCCAGCCCCGCCGGCACGCCTCCGCCACCTCGCCCCTGCCGCCCAGTCGAGGAGACGATTGAGCAGCTGCAGTTCCAGCACAGATAGGCAGAGGCGGGATCGCAGGAGAGAATTCGGACGCACGGCGCGTTTCGAACAGCGAATTGAATCCTGCGTGCCAGAAAGTGACCGCCGGAGCCACGGTCGATGATTGCCAGCAAGTAGAGTAAGGATAGGGGGCACAGCTCGCGGCATCGCCATGCACGGCGCACCCCCGCGAGGCACTGTCGATGAGGTGGGCGGCGGCGGCGCGCTCGGGGGCGACCGAGCCCGAGGCGGCGCGGAGGAGGAAGAGGGCGACGCGCAGGCGCCGCCGGCCGGCGCTCGTCCGCACGAAGCGCGAGTCGAGCGCCGGGCCGCTCGCCAGCGCCTCCTGGAATTCGAAGGCCGAGACCCCGCCGGCGCCCCCTTCGCTTCGTTCGAGCCGCTCGAGAACCTGCCGCCCCGCCGGCCCCAGCCCCGGCCCGCCTGTGAGAGCCGGCCGCGGACAGGGGCGCTGGCCGCTCGCCCCGGCCGCCCCCATTGATCGAGCGCCCGCGCACGCACCCGCTCAAAAAGGCCCTCCCAGTGCGCGCGCCCCTCGCTGCTCTCGAAAACGAAGTCGTGCAGCCGCTCCTCGCGATCGGCCGTGGGCTCCGCATCCTCGGCCACACCCGCCGAGAGGAACTCAGCCCTCCCGCAGCCGGGGCCCGCGTCCGGAGCCGGAGCCGGAGCCGCGGGGGTGACGCATCGACCGGAGCTCGCGGCTGCGGTCGTGCGCGAGGGGCCGGCTGCGGGGGCGGCGAGCAGCGGCGGCGCCCCGTCGATGCGCCTCAGCAGCTCCTCCGAGGCTTCCATGGGGCTGCTGCGCCGCCGCCGCCGCTGCGGGGGCGGCGGCCCCTCCGATTCGGATTTTAAGCTGAAGGACCCCGAGAGCAGTTTGGCCTGCGCGCGTGGGCGGCGGCCGGGTCCCGGCCGGGCGGTCGGGCCGAGGCGCGCGCACGTGGCGGGCCGAGCTGCAAAGCGGCCGGCGGACCTTTGAGAAGAGTGACTCGAGCGCCTGGACGGCCAAAGGGACCGGCCACCGGTACCCCGCGACCTCTGCGCCCGCCCGTGCGCATCTCGCCGACGGCGTGCCGGGGCCGGGCGGCTGCGCGGGGGCGCGGGCAGCGCACCCGATCCGGGCGACGCCGACGAGCCCTGCAGCTGCCTGCCGCGAGGAAAAGTTCAATGGGCGGGGGGCGCGCCGCGGTCAGTCGCGACGTCGACCGCCGCGGCCGCGGCTGCAGACTAGAAGACGGCCGGGGGAGGTGGCGGGGGCGGCGCGGCGCGCACGACTGCTCGACGGTCTTGGCGCCGAGCGTGAGGATGGCGAGCGGGTCCGTTATCGAGTCGAGCTCGAGGTGCGCCGCTGCAGCCGCCGACCCGGGGCCCTCGATCTCCGCCCCCCGCCCCCACCGCGAGCTGCCCTGCACCGGCGCCGGCGCCTGTGCCGACGCCTGCGCCCCGGCTGTAGCCGTCGAATTCGAACCGGCCGCCGCGTCCGGAACGGGGAGCCGGATCATGGGATGGGCGCGTAGGCCTGCGGTCCCCTCCTCGCTTGAGCTCGAGGGGGGCGAGCTGCGGGTGGGGGACGGCGAGGGGCGGGGGTGCCCTGGCGCTGCGCATGCGGCGGCAGTTAAGCTCGGGGGCGCTGCGCATGCGACGGCCAAGGCCGGAAGCGGCGAGGCCGCGAACTCGAAGGGGGAGGGCCCCCCCCCAGGGGGCATCGCCTGGAGCGGGGGCAAGACGTGTGATCGCGAGCGGGGGCCGGCGGCGCTGGGCTTCGTCGCGAGCCGCGTGCTGCTGGCGACGAGGAGGGGTACCGCGCCCGGCAGCACCGACTCGCCCGTGTCCCTGTACACGAGGGAGAGCTGCAGCCGGGCCCCCGCCCCGTAGCCCTGCCGTGCGGCGCCAGGGCGGCGTGAGAGGAGTCGGGCGGGGGCGGCGCCTCGTGGAACTCGGGGGGGGAGGTGAGGGGGGGGGGGGGGGGGGGGGGCGCCTGCGTGCTGACGTTGACCCCGACGAAGCTATCCGCGAAGCCGTCCGCGCGAAATGAGAGCTCCACCGCGTGCGCGGGCTCCGGATCCCAGCGCCGCCGCCCGTGGCCAGTCTGCAATTGTATGTTGAAATGCATTCGAAGTGAAATTAAATGAGTATGAAGTGACGTTGACCCCACGCGCTCGATCGCGAGGCGCACCAGTCTTGCGTCGATGTTCGCAAATGGAGCCTGCTTGCTAGCAAAGCGCAAAAGCTGCGGTTCACATGCATGTTAGCACTATATATGCATATGCATATTGCAGCGGGCCTTGGCCAAAGCCCTGGCCTAGGCCTCCTTCTTCCTCCCCCCCTTCCACCCCATCCGAATTGCAAGTTCCCATTCATCACACCCGGCTCCGCGGGGTGCCGGCCGTCGCACCTTCTTCTTCCCCCCCTCCGCTTCGATCACCGTGTCTGCGCATGCGCCAGTGATCGTGTTAATAAATCGCGATCGACGCGAAATCGTGGGTAGCCGCTGCGGCGAGGGAGGGCTAGGGCACCGCCGAGCACGATCGACGCGGAGAGCGCGACCGGCGCTCCGGGACGGGCGAGGTGCGGGGCGGCGAGGCGCGGCCTGCGGTTCGCGACTCATGATCCGTGCACTTCATGCACGCGCAGCACTTGCAGCTGGGCTGTGCGCTCGCGATCGCACCAGTACTGGCGCTCCACCACGAATCTGTAGACGAGGGCGCCGCCGGCGCTGGCGCTGGCGTCGACGTCGCAGTCAGGCTCGAGCTCGACGAGCTCCCACATGGCCAAGGTCTGCCGCCATGACATGTACGAGAACGTCATGATCAGCGCATGCCTCATGATCATATGCATAGTCGAAATTTTAAACCTATATATAGCTATCGCATTGTAGGCCAAGGAAGACGTGTTCATAAGCAAATTCGCACCCCGGCGGAGGTGAAGATGGGCGGCGGCGGCGGCCAGCTAGCGCTGCACGGCATCGGCGCCGACCCGCGGCCGGAGCTCGCGATCGAGCTAGCGCTAGCGCTAGAGCTCGAGATCGGGAGGCTCTGCAGCTGCACATTTTCGCCGCGCCCCAGCTCTCTGAGCCTGCGCATATGCATATGCATGCGCATGAGAGCACTTCCAGCTCAGCCGCAGGAGCCGGCGCCGCATCCGCGCGCGGCGCGAGCTATAGGCTTGAGGCGCATGATCATGATTAGCTTATGGAGAAGCTTTAAAAATGAGGTGCGCACTTTCTCGCCTCGGCGCGCGGAAGCCGTCGGTAGAAGAGGAGGCCGCCGCGCCCGTTGTAGGCGTTCGCGTGGAGACTCGCTTGCAAGGAGCCCGGCCGCGGCCGCGGGGTCGAATTTGAATCCGCGGCCGGCTGCGGATACGCGCTATTCGCGTACGGGCCTGAGCTCGACGATTGCAAATCCATCTTTAGGCCAGCGATCTTTAGGCGCTCGACGCGGGGGGAGCATGCGGGCAGCGAACGCGAGCTTAAGCTTGGCCCGGGCGCTTAAGCTTGGCGGAAGTTGGCGCTCAAGCTGGCTAAGCTCATGATCGATATCCGATGATCCTGATGATGATCGGATGAGCAGATATCGACCATGGCACGATCTGCCAGGCTGATGAGCTGCCGCTCAGCTGCGCATGCGATGCGCGTGCGCATGCATACTATGATATGTAGGCCTAATAGCTCAGCGGCTAGGCCTATATAGCTAGGATTGCCGCAGTGCCGGCTGCTGTGCAGAGTCCTGCAGTGCAGCCTACCGTACTACACGGTGGGCTGCTGGCAGCCTGCTGCTGCTTTTTTAAATCTAGGGTGAGGGTACCCACTCGTAGTACTCAAACAGGAGACAATTGCAACTTGCAAGTACTAGTCAGCCTCGGGTCACCTGGTCGGTGGGTGACCATCACGGTCATGTTGTCTGTCGCCGGTTAACGATGCTTCATTATCAATCGCAATCGCAACGGTTTGCTTATTTAACAATCGGTCTTCCAAGTCATTGGCGATGGTTTACATTTCATTGTAAATAAATTAAATAACATAATAATTAAAGTATTAAACTCTATATATAGCGTATATTTATAATGAAGATTCGCTGAATAATTAACCTTATATATATTAATTATATATATATATGCGTTAGATAATAACCAGATAATAAATAAATAATAAGTTAAATAATATATTATATAATATTAAAATATACAATAACCAGATAATAAATAAGTAATAAGTTATAATAACCATGTATACTGTACCCTCCTCTGCGAACGACAGTGTAGAACAGGTTCGACGTGGACCGGTACCCGTTTCGAGCTCCCTCTTCCCTCTGAACGACCAGTAATAGCTATAGAATTATATGTAAGTCTGCGCCAGGGTACGAAGGCCTGCCTGCGGCTGGCCTGCTAGCTTTGTAGCGGCTACTACCGGCTAGCTATATAGCCTTCTAGCTCTATGGCCTTCAAGATCAATCAATTTATGTACCCGAACCTGGTTTGGTGAGCCGAACCTGTTGGCCAGCAATAGCTATTATATTATAGAATTATAAGGCTGCGCCAGGGTATACGTAGGCCTGCCTGCCGCAGTGCGGCTGGCCTGCCAGCTTTGGAGCGGCTAGCTATTTAGCCTGCTAGCTCTATAGTAGCCTTCAAGCCGGCGCCACCCCAGTGTCCCGAGGCCGCACTGCCCCAAGGGCAGGAATGTTTATCGACGTCACCACAGCTCGTTTTTTTCCCTAATCGACTCGACATGCCCGTTGTATGGGCAAGGGTAGCCGGCGATCGCGATAACTTTTCACCCGGCACAGAACGGCTAGTCGCTGCACAGCATGTTGTAGCCGGCAAGCTAGCGGGTAGAATGCACAAGCTTGCGCCGGGGAATTCCAAATACCCGAGGAGCGATTTCACTTTAACCGGTTTTTGACCGTGTTGGGTCGACCGGTAAAAAAAACGAGCTGTGCACAGTATCGGGATTCGGGAGCCACGAGGATTCTATGATTCAAAGCTCAACACGGCTTTAGACGGACCAATGCTGGGCCATTAAATATTAATTGGCCCATTGCTGGCCCCGGAGAAAAAACGCGATCGAGTTTCTGGCAGTGATGGGCACTTTATTAATAAGTACTTATAATATTTTATTAATAACGTATTAATAATACGTTATTAGTAAGGTCTTGGAACAGCCATTCTTATTAATAACGTTTATTAGTTTGGGGGGGGGGTACTCGTAGACACACCATTTTTTGCACTCTAGGACGAATCTTTGCATGCTAGAGCGATGTAAAGCAGTTCTATACACGTCTAGAGACCTTCTGGGCACTTCTGCAGCTTGATATGATGCTCATAAGCTGATCAGACGGCAGCTCCAGACCATCCAGTACCCCCTTGGTGGCATATTGACCCTTTTATTCGACCCCCAACAGATATAGAGTGTGCCGCCCACTTTCCGACTCCCAGCTAGCCCTGGTCGTCGGCTCTAAGCCGGCAGCTTGCCTTGCCTTGTACCCTTTGTAGCCTGCTATTCCTGGTGCCACGTTGTTGCCAACTGGCCCGCTTATTTTAGCCCTGGGCCCTCGCTTGCCCTGCGCGGCGCTCGCTTGCTGGCTGTCGTTCTCGTCCCTGTTCTCTGTACTTGCTGTCTTACGCCGGCTCTGCGCCTGCTGTGTACGTAATGGCACCCGCTTGCCGTCGCCCTACGGTGCTGTACGGGCCTGTCCCTCCCTGCTTGGGGCGCCTCTGGGCCTAGCCAACTGCTTAGCGCATCCCGCCCAGCGCATGGGGGCTGCTGCGTTGGGCTTCGACTTTTTAGCTCGTATGCCTGGGGACGAACGCTGCGCTCTTGCCCGAACCCCTGGACAAGCACGCCATCGTTTGCCTTGGCTTGCGCGTACGGCCTCCACTTTCTTGTAGTGGGAAGCGCCTATGCGGCAGAGCTTAGCAATACGAACCGCATGGTTCATGCCTTTCCACCCGCCACTGCGCCTTTCTTGCTTACGGACCTGGCGCACCACTCTTTCTGTAGTGGGAAGCGTCCGCCAACCCGTCTATTGAGCCGCATGCGCTCACAGTCATCTAAACGTGCCGTGGCTGCGCTCAAGAGCAAATGCTGATGCAGCCGCGCGCATGTCGAGTGAAACTGTATTGCATTGTATCGGGGGACGACACCACAACGTACTACTAAATGTATTGTATGTGGAGCAACACCCTCTACATCTACACACGTCGTCATACCGATCGAATTGCGTGTTGACGCCGATCGAATGATGATCTTCTTGTCGTCGTGGCATGTCGTTTCTTCTCTGGTCCACGTGCAGTGAGACGTATGATGATAAAAGCTCTCTGAATGAGTATTCTTCATGAACATACCTTCTTTTCGTCGTCGTCTTGTTTTGTCGAGTTGCCCGCATGCTCGTGACATGCCAGGCTCGCAAGGCAGCTATGAAGCGCCGGTCAATCAATCTTTTCTCTCTGCAGAAAGTACAGAGTCAGCCCGCCAAGACGTGAATGCCCTGGGATAACATGGCCCCAGTACGCGCCCGAGGTCTCACCTACGACGGCTGCGATGGCACCTCTGGCTAGCCCGAGGCACGCTCAATGGTGGCGAGTGTATCTGAAGAACGCATGGAGTCAAACCGCTGCGACGTGAAAGCCCCTGGGATAACATGGCCCCAGTACGCGCCCGAGGTCTTACCTACGACGGCTGCTGTGGCGCCTGCGGACCTCCCGAGGCACGCTCAGCGGCGGCGAGTGGCATCCCTCGTGAGGATCACTCCACTTGACTCCACCCTGCATCCAGAGGACGTGCGGCTCCGCGTCTCTCTCGGCTCTGCGGGTTGCGTACGCGTCAGTGGAAGCCGGCGCAGCTCCACTTGACAGCGATCTCTATGCGAGGAAGCGCATCTATCTGTTGTCAAGTCTACTGTGCGCGCTGTCGCACCTAGACGGTAGACAAGATGCCAAGACCTTGCCCTGGCTCCGACGACGTAGCTGCCCTTCTCCGGGACGTCCAGCTCGTCAAGCCAGATGTCAGTCGCTTCACGCACATCTCACGCGTGTGCGGACTGTCGTTCTTTCCTGTCGGGGCGTTTGATCAGCGACCGAGGCCTGTTCAGCGGGCGGAGGTCTGACCGAGGCCTGTCCGGCGGGCGAAGGTCAACAGAAGCGTAAAGAATGCGCTCTGGAACGTCCTACGACGACGTGAGCAGCCATAGCTAAAGTTGGACGGCGGACAGCGGACCTGTCTGTTGAAGAGCGTCAGCAAGCAGCACTGGGTGATGCCCCGCGACCAGTCTTCACGCTCGCGCGTCGACTGCGTCGGCCCGTTGGGTGATTCCCGTGCTTCGGTTGAACCTGGCAGCTGGGTGATTCCAGCTGGACGCCAGCGCTGTTTCGGTCTGCTTAGCTGTGGGTGATTCCACGCTGACCAAGCCAGCACGCACCGGCGCTCTAGTCCGGGTGCTTCCGACCAAGCCTCCGCTTGCGACTCTCCGCTGCTGAGAGGTCCATACGTCTTGCCTACGACTATCACGCGAGCACCGATGATCATTCCGGGCCGCGCTGATGCTGTCTCCTGTCCCGCGATGGTGGCCTGCCTAAGCCCTGGCTACGCGCTGCATCTGCGTACGCCGGCGGACTCGATAGCTGTGTCCGTGGTTTGCCATCCCGTCTGATCGTGGAAGATCCTTGGCGATGGGTCTGTATGATGCGACCAGTGGCCTGCTGCTGCTGCGGAGCCTGACCCCGTACGACTGGCTCGCCGCCTCTACTCTTCATGGCTTGCCTGCTCTACGCGTACGCGGCTGCACACTCTACTGTGCTGTCCGATCGCCCCGCCTTGTGACTCCGCCGGCCGAGTCACTTGGCAACGCAATGCGGCAAGCTGCGCCGAGCTTGGCCCGCAACGCGTACTCTGCCGCTGCGGCTCTGCTGATCGAGCCTGCGGTCCTACACTCCTACATTCTACATCAAGTACCTTCTACACTGTGGAACTTTCGACCCGGCGCCGCCGCAGCCCGGCGGCTTGCGGCGCGGCGCCGGTTTCGAATTCGAGCTTAGTGCTAGCGCTAGCACTCGTTTTCCCCTCCGGCGGGATTTAGAGGGTTTGCCCCCGGTTGGCTGGCGGCGCTCCGCGCGCTCTGGCGTCAGGTCGTGGGTCCCTCACCCAACTTTCCTTGTTGGGCCCAGTTCCTCATACTGGTGCCGACGGCCTGATGGATTTTAATTTGCCCCTCTGGCCCGCCCGCTGTGGCGCCGAGGACGGCTTTCTGTGCAGGGACGGTAGCCGGCTTTTGGCCCAGTGGCTCGTAGTCCGTTCAGCCTCGCCTACGCAGCTTTAGTTCAGCCTTTAGCTCGTAGCGCCGAGGACGGCTTTTTGTAGCGGGAAGCGTGTGCCGCCCACTTTCCGACTCCCAGCTAGCCCTGGTCGTCGGCTCTAAGCCGGCAGCTTGCCTTGCCTTGTACCCTTTGTAGCCTGCTATTCCTGGTGCCACGTTGTTGCCAACTGGCCCGCTTATTTTAGCCCTGGGCCCTCGCTTGCCCTGCGCGGCGCTCGCTTGCTGGCTGTCGTTCTCGTCCCTGTTCTCTGTACTTGCTGTCTTACGCCGGCTCTGCGCCTGCTGTGTACGTAATGGCACCCGCTTGCCGTCGCCCTACGGTGCTGTACGGGCCTGTCCCTCCCTGCTTGGGGCGCCTCTGGGCCTAGCCAACTGCTTAGCGCATCCCGCCCAGCGCAAGAGGGCACTCGCAATGCTCAGGCAGCTTATATAAGAGTGTTTAGCACCAGAACCGCGCGGCAACGCTCCTTCAACGCGTGGTTTCGCGCTTCTATGAGGAAGTAATTATTAATCTACTGATAACTAATTATTAACTATTAATAATGATTCTTATAAAGTCCCATTTTTGGAGTTATTATTATTTTTTTTTTGGTGAATTACCGGCCACAGTCTCTAGACACCAGCACTGCGGGGGCTGCCCAGGGGGCATAGAGACAAAATAGCAAAATAACTAAGACAAGAGCACGAAGAAAGATAAGACAAAGAGCCAAAATCGACAATAAAAAAGGAAAGACACAGAGCTCGAGACAGATCGATTGCGAGAAGAGACGATAAATCGAGCAGATCTAGGGACAGAGGATAACTGACACGAAGAAGAGCCAGAGCTAGAGGATAACTGACACGAAGAAGAGCCAGAGCTAGAGATACCATCAATATCAGAAGGAATTACATCACTAAGAAGCGGGGGACAAAATTGAGAAAGATAAATAACAGGAAGAAGACAAGTAAGAGGAACAACAAGACGACATGGAGGCGGAGGCGAAGCAGGACGATGCGAAAGGGCAGAGCTACGGCACGAGGTCGAGGAGGACACAGGAGGCGGAGCAGGCGGATCAAGAGCAGGCAAAAGAACAGTCAAAGGAATCACTAAAGCCGGCCGGGGTCGAGGCGGGCAATCGAACTGCAAACGACGGCGAACAACAGGTCGAGCACGAGGACTATAGCTAGTATTGAAACTAACTCTAGCATCAACACTACGATCAGAATCCGAACCAGACCGAACTAAACTAGAAGACGAAGAAGTACGCCGGCGCCGGCGGGATACGATCGCGACCAGCGAAGCAGAAGACAAGGACAAAGGCGGTAGTCCGGTATCAAGAACAAAGGCCGGAGGGTCCGGCCCGGCAAACCGCCGGGGGAAGTAGAAGGAGCCGCAGGCTCGGCAAGCCGGCGACGGGTACGACCACGAGTCCGGAAGGAGATCGGGGAAGCCGGTCCCGGAGCTGAGGGCCCAGGAGCAGAGCCAGGAGAAGGTAAGCCCGGCGAGAAATCTGACCCGGAGCCGGAACCCAGCGAACGACGACGACGAAGAGGCCCCCGAGGAGCCACGACGGGGGAGCTACCGAGCAAAGTACTGACAGCCGGCGCCGAACACGGCGGCGGAGGTACCCCGCAGACAGTGGCAGGCGGAGAGTCCAGGGTCGATCGAGAGATCCGCCGACGGGAATGCGGCGGGGGCCGACGAGACGGAAGAGGCGAGGAGGGGCCGAGGAAGGGTCGGAGGCAGGGGAAGGGCCACGAGCAGGTGACGGGGATCGCTGCCGGCGCCGAAGAGAGGGCAGCAAAGCAGGAGAAAGGTCGGGTGGCGCCGGAGCAGATGACACGGAGGTCATGGCCATGGGCGGTGCAGAGAGAGACGAGCTCGAGGGCGCAAGGGCCCGACGAGGGCGCCGGCGGCGAATCTCACGAGCGCCAGGAAGCGGGATAGGACCCGCAGATGGGACCCGAGGCGCCGAAGGGGGAGCAGGGAGCCGGAATGACGGGGAGATCGAAAAGAGGACAGTCTCGCCAACACTCGGAAGCGGGGCAGAGGCCGAGGACCCGGAGCTCGAGGGGGGGAGGGAGGGCGGAGGAGGAGAGAGGAGGCGGCTATTCGAAGGGTATGGAGAATCGAGAGCGGAGGCGAGGGAGGCCGAAGTGATGGCGAGCTCTGGAGGCGAGGGGGCCTGCAAGCGGATCCGGGAAAGTGGATGCAGACGCAAAGAGACCGGGGACGTAGAGGCGGGAGGGGCATGCAAAAAGATAGTGCCGCCCAGCGTCACAGTTGCAGAAGCGGGGGCAAGAAGGATGGGCTGAAGAGGGGCTGAACCAGGAGGACGTCAGAAAGAGGGCCTCGCAGGGGCGGAAGTGGAGGAGCAAGGGAAGAGGTAAGAAGGGGTATGGAGCTGCAAGATGACCAGGGACCTGCCGGGGAACAGGCAAGTGAAGAGGCCCCGTGACAGCAAGTTGTAAGGAGGGAGGAGGCAGAGGCGGGCCAGAGGGCCAAGGAGCACAGGGATCGGGACCGCAGGGAATGGGGGGAAAGGAGCGTCGAGAGGGGCAGCGAGAGCAGGAATAGGAATGGGCCCAAGGGTCACTACAGGGGCCAGAGCAGGAGGGACGGCGCAGGAGGCGGGCGACCACCAGGGATCCCCAACGGGACATTCCCACGAACGGCAAACTCCGCAGGATTCCGGAGGACAGAATCGATGTCACGCGAAGAGACGAGGTTGTCAGCACCGCCCGAAGAAGGAGCGCCGGACGAGTCAGAATCAGAGCTTGAACTAGAACGATGAGAACCGGTACCAGACTCTGAATCATGTGCGTCATCATCCGAGGCAGCCTGATCATCAGCGTCAGCAGCAGCCAAGCGAGCGCGCCGCTCCTCCAACAAGGCCGAAGCCTGCGAAAGGGTGAACTCGAGGTACGACATATTTCTGTCCCAGGCGGCAACAAGCGCGGCGCGGTTGTAAGAAGGCGCATCAATGTCAGCCTCCTCAAGATCGCACCGAGCGCGAGCAACCTGTTGGATGGAAAATACGCCAGCAAGGATCGCTCCAAGTGAGCGAAGGCAGAAGGCGGGGTTAACTTTACTGCGCAAAATGGGCCCAGATAAATCCGGAACCGAGAGGATGTGGAAGAGAGAGAGCTCAGGCACTGCGACCTCTTCACGCTCATCCGGTGGAAGAGTAGAAGCCCAGAAATTCAGGCGCTCACGAATGAAATCCCAGAACGAACGAGAAAGCGGGCACTCAGAGAAAACGTGCGCGTGAGAGCGAGCAGATCCGTCATTACAAACCCGACAGAAACGACGGCGGGGCGACTGTTGCTCGCCCAAACGATACAATTTGAAATGCAAACGGTAAAGAGCATCGATCCAAAGCATCGGGAAACACTGAAGGACGACAAGATTAGGAAGACGGGACGGAGACAAGGCGCCGGGAAACCCCCACTTAGCATCGGGCATCTGAGCGTGGCTAGACACATCGCGAAGCCGCTGGACCTCAAGGCAGTAGAAGCGACGAACAGAGGAGAGGCGGAGAGGGAGCATACGAGCGAAAGTGAACGCAAGATTATCAAGAGAAAGAAAGGCCGAAGGCCTGCGCCAAGAACAAAAAGGCCAGGCAGGGTCCGCGACGAAGAGAGAGGAAGACAGCGCTGAAGCAAACATGCAGCGGGAGCAAACGGGACAGAATTGAATTGGAGCTCGAGGATAGGCCCACAGGGTGGGAAGCCGCAGGGCGGCAAGGAACGCGCGGTATGTAGTCCAGCACCCGTGGAATTATCTGGTTATCGCGAACAGGGAAGGCAACAAAAGTACCACTTGGGCCTCGAAGGAGGGCAAACGAGGCGTCCGGTCCGGACCACCAGAGATGCTGAGGCGGCGATGCAGGGGCCTCGAGAACCTGGCGCCAAGTAGCCGGGAGCGCAGAACACAGACTAGGGAAAAAGGAGTGGAGGGCGGAGGAGGCAGCTGCTGGAGCCCGGAACCCCCGGGCAGCACAATCCCAGATATCGCAGACCCGCAGCAAGCCGGACCGTGCACAGCGACTCCAGTCGACCTCGTCGCCGGGAGTACTGAACAGAGGATTGAAGAAAAGAGGTTGGGATAACACTTCGGGAGAGTTACGAGGTTGACACACGCCCTGGCGCTGAGCCCACTCGGAGAGAGTCCGCTTCCAAATAGGAGGCAAGTCAAGTCTGTCAAGTGGGAGGCGGAGCGAGACAAGGGCGGGGCCATAGGAAAAAGGTGCCAGCTGAGCGTCCAGTTTGCTCAAGAGGTACTCCTTCCAAGGAGCTGAACAAGAGGGGTCAGCGAGCAAGGCCACCCACTTCATTTTCAGCGATAACGAAAAAGCTCGAATATCCGGGCAGTTGAGACCACCTTGACGCCACGGCAGAGGAGAAATATACTTCGAAAGCTGCCCGCTCACGCCAGCAAAAGCGCGAAGCTTCTCTTGCCATGTCGAATACTGAGCATCAGGGGGTCAAGCAAATATAGAGCATAATGTAGGGACCCAATAAATACAGCCCAGGCAAGGAGAACGCCGGAACGCATCGGCATGCGATAAGTCTTCGCTTGCTGGACACGGATATCAAGAGCAGCGGTCTTTTTCCGCCAGAACCGAGACAGATCGGGCTCTAGTGGAAAGCCCAGGTATTTTCGAATTTTTTCAGCGGGAGGGAGATCCGTCACCTGAAGACGCCGCCAGGGGCAGTCCTCGACGCTAGGCCAGGCATGTGCGGGGATATCGCGGAGTGGAAGAAGGCTAGATTTCTCGAGATTAATAAGAGCTCCAGAGAGCCGGCAGTATTTATCAAAGCACTCTTTCCAGAAAGGCAATTCGGTAAAAGACGAGATTAAAGGAACCGTGTCGTCTGCAAACTGGAGCACCTTGCAGTTATTATTAATTCCATCACTGGTTTCTGGCACTTTCTGCGGGAATTTTTTTCGAATATGAACAAAACAGTTCTTTCTCCTGCCGGCCCGGCGCCCGGCCGCAGGCGGCCCGCGCGCTAGCGCTGGGCCGGACCGCGCGCCAGTGCTGTCATTATAACGTCCCCGGAATTGGGACGTTGTAATGATGTCATTGTATCGACATTATAACGTTATAACGCATTATGATACATTATGATACATTCAATTTCCTTCACGGGTACCTCAGCGTCCGCAGAAGTGGTCGCTTGCTAGGACCGTCGGCGAGCATCTCAGGAGCTCGATATTGCTTCTAAGACGTTTTATCATCGTTTTATTATCGCGAAGACGTTAAACTGCGGTGAAATACGTGGAATGAGGGGGTTCAAGGGGGGGGGTGAAAGACGTTATAATGACTGTACGTTATAATTACGAACTCCAGGGTCGTTATAACGCGTTACCAGTATAACGTCACGTTATAACGTGTCACGTTATTATAATGAGTACCTTGTAATGACAGCACTCACAGCTCGTTTGTTTTCCTAATCGACTCGACATGCCCGTTCCCTTGTAATGAATTCGCACACACCGAGACAAATGGCTAGAGATGTAACTGAGGTGTCCATCTGTGTCAAGTCGAGAGATGAGCCTACGGGACTAAGCCTTTCGGACATCGGACCGGGTGGAGCTCGGATGTGGAAATAACTGGAGAAGCTACCCTGGGGGCTAAGTCTAGAGCTGCAGCACAGGAAAGATCCTACGCGGGAGAGGGAGTGACTACCCAGGGACGAGAGTAGAAATCAGAGGTGGGCAGCGAAGTGAGCTGCAGCTGTAGCTAGCGCTATGCTTAGTAAGCTAGGCCTCCGAGAAGGCGCACTATAATCTAGCCACTCTGTACACGCTACAGTACGGCCCGCCGTGTCGTCGGCACGGCGGGTCGGGTCGGGGGCTCGCTCGTGCGAGAGCAAGCCTGGTGGAGCCGCCGGGCTCAGAGCATCGGGGAAGATTGGTCGGGGGAAGGGGGGACGGGGGCAGGGAGGAGGGCACGGCATGGGGCGAGGTTGGGCGGCGGGAGAGGACGGGGGAGGACCGGGTCGGGCAGCCGCGGTCGGGAGGAGGGAGGCTCCAACTCCGGGGTCGTTATAACGCGCTACCAGTATAACGTCACGTTATAACGTGTCACGTTATAATGAGTACCTTGTAATGACAGCACTCACAGCTCGTTTGTTTTCCTAATCGACTCGACATGCCCGTTGTATGGGCAAGGGTAGATCATGAGCTAGCGGTGCAGCTGCGATATCGATATCGATGCGGGCCTGCTTCTATCTCAGTGCCGTACCCCCCGCCCGCTCAGCCGGGTCAGCCCCTGGGTTGGCAGCGCCTCACTTTCGATCTGCAGCTGGGCGCAGCGTGGTCGCTTCCGACGTCGAGTGACCGTCGTGACCCGACAGCGGTAGCGCAGCGTTCAGTCAGGTTCATTGAAGTTGTTGCAAATCCGGCGCGTACCACTTCGGCCGGGCTGTGCTGTCTCGAGCGCATTCTCGAACGGCTCGCCTCGCATCTTAGCACAAGCACTCGAAGATGAAGAGAAAGGCGTGCGATTCATTGGAAGGCCGGCTCGCGATGCTGAACGACGTTAGCGTTCATGTCCATGCGCACGTAGTAGTTCCCCATGAGCACCCTCTCGTCAATGCCCCCGTTTTCGTGAGCATTGAGTTTCTAGTCGTGCGGCTCCACTTTGAGCCTCACGCGCGCGTATGCGGCACGTGCACGCAGCTAACGCCGGTGCCGCGGCCGGCGCTCCTCAACCTGCCCGATCCGCTGCTACTCCGCGTGATTCGGCTTGCGTGCACGTGTGAAGACGATTACGGCTCGGACAGCGATGGACCTGTGGACCGGCTCGAAGCAAAGCTCCGCTCCGCTCTCGCGAGCTCCGAGTCGCGCGATCGGCCGCCGCCGGGGGAGCCGCGTGTCGGCCTCCGGGAGCTGTGTCGCCTGCGCCGAGTCTGCAGGCGGCTCGCGGAGCTGGTGGAGGCGGGCGCCGAGGCGTCGCGGGCGCGGCTGGAGTTCGTCGTACGCGTCGGCGCGGAGACGCGCGAGGCGGTGGAGGCGGAGCTGGACTCGGTGTGCGCGGCCGTGGCCCGCATGGGAGGCGCCGAGCTTGAGGATTTCGACCTGCGGCTCTCCGGCCAGGTCCGTGCACGCGGCCCGCCTCGCTGACTCTGAGAGGCTCGCGGATCCTGACGCCCGGCGCGCGCGCGCAGCCCGGCCGCACCCTCCCCGCGTTCTCGCTGGCGCCGCTCGCCCGCTTCCGCTCCCTCCGCGCCCTCCGCCTGGATGCAGGCATCCTGCGCTCCAGCGCCCTCCTGAAGGCCGAGCACGTCGCGCCGCTCGCCTCCCTCCGCCAGCTCACCCGCCCCGACCTCGCGGGCGGCGTCGTGGGCACCCCCGTCAGCCACGCCGCGCTCAGCGCCCTCTCGCCGCTCATGAGCTAGCGGTGCAGCTGCGATATCGATATCGATGCGGGCCTGCTTCTATCTCAGTGCCGTACCCCCCGCCCGCTCAGCCGGGTCAGCCCCTGGGTTGGCAGCGCCTCACTTTCGATCTGCAGCTGGGCGCAGCGTGGTCGCTTCCGACGTCGAGTGACCGTCGTGACCCGACAGCGGTAGCGCAGCGTTCAGTCAGGTTCATTGAAGTTGTTGCAAATCTATATCTGCACTTTTGGAGTATTGCAATACCTTCGACAGAATCTGCGACAGAATCAGTCGATAAAATTCGACTGATTCGGTCGACCGATTCTGGCGCAAAATCAGTCGATCGACTGATTCTGTCGATCGACTGATTTTGTCGACCGATTCTGGCGCAGAATCAGTCGATAAAATTCGACTGATTCGGTCGACCGATTCTGGCGCAAAATCAGTCGATCGACTGATTCTGTCGATCGACTGATTTTGTCGACCGATTCTGGCGCAGAATCACTCGATAAAATTCGACTGATTCGGTCGACCGATTCTGTCGCAGAATCAGTCGATCGACTGATTCTGTCGATCGACTGATTTTGTCGACCGATTCTGGCGCAGAATCAGTCGATAAAATTCGACTGATTCGGTCGACCGATTCTGGCGCAGAATCAGTCGATCAGTTGTGTTTTATCGTATAATAATTTCACCCTTATCTGTCGATCTATTTATTATATATATATAATATCAACTGAAATCAATTATAGCCAGTTCTGAAAAATATTGTGTTATATATAATTATACGCAGCCCTTGCTACCGCCTGCTGCATCCGTCCATATGCAGCAATCCTGGACTGGCCCAGGCGCCTTCCCGGACCCAGCGGTCCAGCATCCCAGCAGGCAGCACAAATAGCCCCCAGCAAATCCGTGTGAGGCAGCGTGGCACGGGGGCCTAGCAAGAGTAGCCAAAGAGACTAGTACTAGTACTACGTCGGCACGTCCCCCTGCGGCCCGCGGCCAGGGCAAAGGTCTCCGGCCAAAATTGAGCGGCGCCGGCCGCGGGGCGGGCCCCGCCGTCACGGCGGGAGCTCCGAGCTCGCGGGGCCGCAGGGGGCCGCGCCCGGTGGCGGCGGCGGGGGCGGCGGGGGCGGGCCACCTTCTCCGCGGCGCGCTCCTCCAGGAGGCCCGCAGCGCCTCCAGCTTCACCGGCTGCGCCCCCGCCGCCCCGTCGGCCTCGGCGGGGCGGGCCCAGCGCGAGCACCTCGAGGCGGCGGCGGGAGAGCGAAGCCCGCGAGTCGATGCGCGGGCGCGGCCTGCGCGGGCGCGCGTAAGGCGGCGCGGGCGGCGGGCGGCGGGCGGGAAGGGGCGCGGGGGGCGCACGGGGTACGCGGCCGGGCGCGTCCTCAGACTCAGAGGCGGTACGCGGCCGGTGCGGGCGGCCTCGACGGCGAGGCGCCCGTCCCAACGATCACGTGCGGCACGCCGAGCTTCGTCAGGAAGCGCGAGAGCAGCCGCGCGTTCACCGCGTTGTCCTGCGCCGAGAACGGAGGGAAGCGTCAGCTGCGCGGCTCCGGAGGGGGGGGGGGGGGGGGAGCAGGGTGGGAGGGTACGGCACGCCTCGGCGGCGAGGACGCGGAGGGCGGTGAGGGCGGGCGGCGGGGGCCCGCTCGCCAGGTCCGACACCGACGCCGGCCGCAGGCTGCCGGCCCGGGTGAGCGGGGAGGGGGCGAGGGGGGGGGGGGGGGGGGAGCGACCGGTGGGGCCCGGGGGCGAGGCCGGCGCCCCCGGCGCCGCCTGCCCGGCCCAAATCTGGCGGGCGCGCCCGGTGAGGCGCGGCGGGCTGCAAGGGCCGGGGCGGTGCGGGGTACCTGGATGCTGCTGAAGCCGCGGGCGGGGAGGCGGGGACGGGGGCGGGGAGCCGGCGCCGGCGGGCCAGCGCGAGCACCTCGAGGCGGCGGCGGGAGAGCGAAGCCCGCGAGTCGATGCGCGGGCGCGGCCTGCGCGGGCACGCGTAAGGCGGCGCGGGCGGCGGGCGGCGGGCGGGGAAGGGGCGCGGGGGGCGCACGGGGGTACGCGGCCGGGCGCGTCCTCAGACTCAGAGGCGGTACGCGGCCGGTGCGGGCGGCCTCGACGGCGAGGCGCCCGTCCCCAACGATCACGTGCGGCACGCCGAGCTTCGTCAGGAAGCGCGAGAGCAGCCGCGCGTTCACCGCGTTGTCCTGCGCCGAGAACGGAGGGAAGCGTCAGCTGCGCGGCTCCGGAGGGGGGGGGGGGGGGGAGCAGGGTGGGAGGGGTACGGGCACGCCTCGGCGGCGAGGACGCGGAGGGCGGTGAGGGCGGGCGGCGGGGGCCCGCTCGCCAGGTCCGACACCGACGCCGGCCGCAGGCTGCCGGCCCGGGTGAGCGGGGAGGGGGGCGAGGGGGGGGGGGGGGGGGAGCGACCGGTGGGCCCGGGGGCGAGGCCGGCGCCCCCGGCGCCGCCTGCCCGGCCCAAATCTGGCGGGCGCGCCCGGTGAGGCGCGGCGGGCTGCAAGGGCCGGGGCGGTGCGGGGTACCTGGATGCTGCTGAAGCCGCGGGCGGGGGAGGCGGGACGGGGGCGGGGAGCCGGCGCCGGCGGGCCCAGCGCGAGCACCTCGAGGCGGCGGCGGGAGAGCGAAGCCCGCGAGTCGATGCGCGGGCGCGGCCTGCGCGGCACGCGTAAGGCGGCGCGGGCGGCGGGCGGCGGGCGGCGAAGGGGCGCGGGGGCGCACGGGGGTACGCGGCCGGGCGCGTCCTCAGACTCAGAGGCGGTACGCGGCCGGTGCGGGCGGCCTCGACGGCGAGGCGCCCGTCCCCGACGATCACGTGCGGCACGCCGAGCTTCGTCAGGAAGCGCGAGAGCAGCCGCGCGTTCACCGCGTTGTCCTGCGCCGAGAACGGAGGGAAGCGTCAGCTGCGCGGCTCCGGAGGGGGGGGGGGGGGGGGGGAGCAGGGTGGGAGGGGTACGGGCACGCCTCGGCGGCGAGGACGCGGAGGGCGGTGAGGCGGGCGGCGGGGGCCCGCTCGCCAGGTCCGACACCGACGCCGGCCGCAGGCTGCCGGCCCGGGTGAGCGGGGAGGGGGCGAGGGGGGGGGGGGGGGGGGAGCGACCGGTGGGGCCCGGGGGCGAGGCCGGCGCCCCGGCGCCGCCTGCCCGGCCCAAATCTGGCGGGCGCGCCCGGTGAGGCGCGGCGGGCTGCAAGGGCCGGGGCGGTGCGGGGTACCTGGATGCTGCTGAAGCCGCGGGCGGGGAGGCGGGGACGGGGGGCGGGGAGCCGGCGCCGGCGGGGCCCGGCGCGAGCACCTCGCCCTCGCCCTCGCGGTCGCGGTCGCCCTCGCGGTCGCGGTCGCGGGCTGGCCCCTCGCGAGGGCGAGGGCGAGGGCGAAGAGCTCGCTGCGCTCGGATCGAAAGAGAAGAAATATGCGCGACAGCAAACGACCGCACCTGCGCCCGAGCGGCCGCAAGCATGAACTCCGAGGCCGATCCCAGCAGCCACGGGCCACACGTCCGGAAAGCGGCACGCACTGCGCTGCGCACGCCGCCGGCGTTACAACAAGATCAAAGGGCGAGCAGTGGAGACAAGAGCGAGCACCTGGCCTGCGGAAGAAGGCGCCGGGCGAACTGGGCGGTGGTGTTCTGCTCGCGGGGACCAGTCACGCCCGCTCCCTGGCCCGCCAGCGAAATGAGGGATTGAATCAAAGGAGAGGAAACGAAAAGCACCTTGCTTCGCCTCCGCAGCCGCCGCCTACGTTCCGCGCGTGCCTGTCAGCGGCAGAACGCCCACTGGCGACAGCCGCGGGAGGAATGGACAAAAAAGGCAACAAGGAGGTCGACAGCGATGCGTTCGCGAGCGTTCGCGGCCGCAACCGGGCGCCAGCCACCCTGAAGCAGCGCTCTGCGTTTGAAATCAGGCGGGCGACAGGCGGCGAGAGGCGCCAGAGGATGCAAGAGAGGACCTTCGAGCATCGTTCGCGCTGGAAGCCGACGAAGTTCGCTGCGGCGGCAGCAAGTCCGTTCGACCTGGTTTGAAAAGCGGAATCAGAGACGCGGGCAGCGCTGCGAGACCCCGGAGGAGCCAACGAACCGAGCCGCTGTGAGAGTGAAGCGCGTCCGCGCGGCAGCCTTCAGTCGAGGCTGCAGCTGCTGGCAGCAAGGCACATGAAGGCGCTTCAAGGCAGCAAGTTTGGGGTACATGTACATGTACACGACTGTTGGGAAAAGCCTTATGAGGCCCACAGCGGCAGGGCCGCCGCGGCGGCCCGTGCCGCAGTACAGCTTTTCAAGGCCGCCTGAAGCGATTGCCAACGGCTCGACCTGGCCCTCGGTCCGGAGCGCCTCCCGCTGCGGCACCTTCGCGCGTGCTCGCAGCACGCAGCGCGAGGCAGCTACAAGCACGTGAGCTTGTAACCATGGGTCCAGCTCCCCCCGTAGCGTCGTCCCTGCGCCGCGCCGATCCACAGCTAGATCGACCGGGCCCGCAACCCCGCGCTGGGTGACTTCGCCGTGCTGGCCGGGTTCTTTGCGTGGCTTTCAGCTCACTTACATCCGCAGTATCTCTACCAGACAGCCCCGCGGTCGATTTGGAGGGTTGAGGTGCACGCCGGCCGGCGGAGCTCTCTCACATGTTTCGGTTCATAGCGCGTCCCTCTAAGATGCTCACGCAGTGCCTCTGACTCTGGACTGGCCGGGCGCTGCGTGAGCGCGCGGACCGACGCAACCTCCCGATCGGCGGTCGCCTCGGGTGCGCCTGCCAAGCACAGCATTTGGCCAGCGACGCGCGAGCGCGTAGCTGACGAGGCCCAGATCGCCAGGATGGGTGAGCCGCCTCGGATCGTCGCAGTTTGGGAGACATTCTTCTACACTGCCTGGGTGAGCCGGCTGGGCCCGTGCGCGTCGCTGACGGGACGCGTACGCGTCGCTGACGGGGCGCGCCGGTAACACAGGATACCGGAAAACGCCGCGTGAAGCCCATGGGCTGGGGTGCGGTGGTTGGCGACGCCGCTCGCGGGCGGGGCGGATCCGGAGGCGCGGCAGGCGGCCGCGTGAATTCCAGGATAGGGCGGAGGCGCTTCCTGCGGCGCTGCAGCTCGCGGAGGCGGGCGAGCGGCCGGAGGCGCGGCGCGTGGCGGCGCGGCTCGCCGGGCGGGGCAGAGGCGCGGCGGGCGGCCGCACGGCTCGCCAGGCGGGCCGGGGGCGCGGCGGGTGGCGTCGGCGGCTCGCCGGGCGGGGCGGAGGCGCGGCGGGCGGCGGAGGCAGCTTGCCGGGCCGGGCGGAGGCGCGGCGGGCGGCCGCGAGGCTCCGCTGGGCGGGGCGGAGGCGCGGCGGGCGGCGGCGAGGCTCCGCTGGGCGGGGCGGAGGCGCGGCGGGCGGCGGCGCGGCTCGCGGAGCGGGATGGATCCTCGCGGGCGGCGGCGAGTGGCGGGGCAGACGCTCGGCGGGCGGCCGCGCGCCTCGCGGGCCGGGGCGGAGGCGCGGCGGGCGGCGGCGCGCCTCGCTGGGCGGGGCGGAGGCGCGGCGGGCGGCGGCGGCGGCTCGCGGGGCGGGATGGAGGCGCAGCAAGCGGCGTCGGCGGCTCGCCGGGCGGGGCGGAGGCGCGGCAGGCGACGGGGGCAGCTCGCCGGGCCGGGCGGAGGCGCGGCGGGCGGCGGAGGCGGCTCGCGGGCAGGACGGAGGCGCGGCGGGCGGCGGCGGCGGCTCGCGGACCGGGGCAGACGCTCGGCGGGCGGCCGCGCGGCTCGCCAGGCGGGCCGGGGGCGCGGCGGGCGGCGGCGCGGCTCGCCGGGCGGGCCGGGGGCGCGGCGGGCGGCGGCGCGGCTCGCCGGGCGAGACTGTGGCGCGGCGGGCGGCGGCGAGGCTCGCCAGGTGGGCCGGGGGCGAGGCGGGCGGCGGCGCGGCTCGCGAGGCGTGACGGAGGCGCGGCAGGAGGCGGAGGCAGCTCGCCGGGCCAGGCGGAGGCGCGGCGGGCGGCGGCGCGCCTCGCTGGGCGGGGCGGAGGCGTGGCGGGCGGCGGCGGCGGCTCGCGGGCCGGGGCGGAGGCGCGGCGGGCGGCGGCGCGCCTCGCTGGGCGGGCGGAGGCGCGGCGGGCGGCGGCGGCGGCTCGCGGGGCGGGATGGAGGCGCAGCAAGCGGCGTCGGCGGCTCGCCGGGCGGGCGGAGGCGCGGCAGGCGACGGGGGCAGCTCGCCGGGCCCGGCGGAGGCGCGGCGGGCGGCCGCGAGGCTCCGCTGGGGGGGCGGAGGCGCGGCGGGCGGCGGAGGCGGCTCGCGGGGCGGGCGGAGGCGCGGCGGGCGGCGGCGGCGGCTCGCGGACCGGGGCAGACGCTCGGCGGGCGGCCGCGCGGCTCGCCAGGCGGGCCGGGGGCGCGGCGGGCGGCGGCGCGGCTCGCCGGGCGGGCCGGGGGCGCGGCGGGCGGCGGCGCGGCTCGCCGGGCGAGACTGTGGCGCGGCGGGCGGCGGCGAGGCTCGCCAGGTGGCCGGGGGCGCGGCGGGCGGCGGCGCGGCTCGCGAGGCGTGACGGAGGCGCGGCAGGAGGCGGAGGCAGCTCGCCGGGCCAGGCGGAGGCGCGGCGGGCGGCCGCGAGGCTCCGCTGGGCGGGCGGAGGCGCGGCGGGCGGCTGCAAGGCTCGGCTGGGCGGGGCGGAGGCGCGGCGGGCGGCGGCGGCGGCTCGCGGGCGGGACGGAGGCGCGGCGGGCGGCCGTGCGGCTCGCCAGGCGGGCCGGGGCGCGGCGGGCGGCGGCGCGGCTCGCCGGGCGAGAATGTGGCGCGGCGGGCGGCGGCGGGGCTCCGCCGTGCGGGCGGAGGCGCGGCGGGCGACGGAGGCAGCTCGCCGGGCCGGGCGGAGGCGCGGCGGGCGGCCGCGAGGCTCCGCTGGGCGGGGCGGAGGCGCGGCGGGCGGCGGCGAGGCTCGCCAGGTGGGCCGGGGCGCGGCGGGCGGCGGCGCGGCTCGCGGAGCGGGATGGATCCTCGCGGGCGGCGGCGAGGCTCGCCGGGCGGGGCAGACGCTCGGCGGGCGGCCGCGCGCCTCGCGGGCCGGGGCGGAGGCGCGGCGGGCGGCGGCGCGCCTCGCTGGGCGGGGCGGAGGCGTGGCGGGCGGCGGCGGCGGCTCGCGGGCGGGATGGAGGCGCAGCAAGCGGCGTCGGCGGCTCGCCGGGCGGGGCGGAGGCGCGGCAGGCGACGGGGCAGCTCGCCGGGCCGGGCGGAGGCGCGGCGGGCGGCCGCGAGGCTCCGCTGGGCGGGGCGGAGGCGCGGCGGGCGGCGAAGGCGGCTCGCGGGGCGGGACGGAGGCGCGGCGGGCGGCGGCGGCGGCTCGCGGACCGGGGCAGACGCTCGGCGGGCGGCCGCGCGGCTCGCCAGGCGGGCCGGGGCGCGGCGGGCGGCGGCGCGGCTCGCCGGGCGGGCCGGGGGCGCGGCGGGCGGCGGCGCGGCTCGCCGGGCGAGACTGTGGCGCGGCGGGCGGCGGCGAGGCTCGCCAGGTGGGCCGGGGGCGCGGCGGGCGGCGGCGCGGCTCGCGAGGCGTGACGGAGGCGCGGCAGGAGGCGGAGGCAGCTCGCCGGGCCAGGCGGAGGCGCGGCGGGCGGCCGCGAGGCTCCGCTGGGCGGGGCGGAGGCGCGGCGGGCGGCTGCAAGGCTCGGCTGGGCGGGGCGGAGGCGCGGCGGGCGGCGGCGGCGGCTCGCGGGCGGGACGGAGGCGCGGCGGGCGGCCGTGCGGCTCGCCAGGCGGCCGGGGCGCGGCGGGCGGCGGCGCGGCTCGCCGGGCGAGAATGTGGCGCGGCGGGCGGCGGCGGGGCTCCGCCGTGCGGGCGGAGGCGCGGCGGGCGGCGGAGGCAGCTCGCCGGGCGGGGCGAAGGCGCGGCGGGCTGTGGCGCGGCTCGTGGGTGGGACGGAGGCGCGGCCGGGCGGCGGCGGCGGCTCGCGGACCGGGGCAGACGCTCGGCGGGCGGCCGCGCGGCTCGCCGGGCGGGCCGGGGCGCGGCGGGCGGCGGCGCGGTTCGCCGGGCGGGGCAGACGCGCGGCGGGCGGCCGCACGGCTCGCAAGGCGGGCCGGGGGCGCAGCAAGCGGCGTCGGCGGCTCGCCGGTCGGGGCGGAGGCGCGGCTCTCCGGGCGGGGCAGAGGTGCGGCGGGCGGGCACTAGGCTCTCAGTGCTGGATTTGATTTTGAGGTCGGCGCAGGCCGCAAGCTAGCTCGTAGCGTGCCGTGCATTATTTTGCAGGGCAAGTCGCCATTATTTTTGGCGGGCATTTTGAGGCCTTCCCGCGCGCCAGGAAATGCGAATAGAAGCCCGGCAGCCGGTAATCACGTTGAGGCCCTATCTAACACGCTATCAAATGACTCGTATCCGTTGGCATCTGAGCTGGAAAGGCACGGGCGGACTGGGAATCGGCTCTCAAAATTGATCTCGGGAGAAACCCTATAAGGGAGTCGTTCTTCCCGCCGCAATGCCCGGGAGCCCTGAGCTTCTTGTCAAATACTCTACAGATACACAGTGGGGCGCTGATATCATCTCCGGGTGCTTACATGTGCCAGGAACCCAGTATTCTTTTAATGGCAGCTAGAGACTCATGATCATGATCATGTGCAAAGAAGTGCGAAGTCGCCGCGCTGAGCATATGAGAACGGACGAGCTGACGAGAACTTCAGATTCGGATTCCCCACCCTCGAAATGGGCGGGGTGCAAATGTGGAGTCAGTCGCGGACCAAGATGACGGAGCGGCGTCAGGTCAAGCGAGCTCTCCGAGACTGTCAACTTGCCTCGAAGAGGCCTCGAGGACAGAAACTTCGGAAATCACCAAGGATAGCATCTTATCTGACAAGTTACAAGTTACATCCGGGCGATGAGACGCTTTCGGGGGTTCTTGACAGTGCTGGATTTGATTTTGAGGTCGGCGCAGGCCGCAAGCTAGCTCGTAGCGTGCCGTGCATTATTTTGCAGGGCAAGTCGCCATTATTTTTGGCGGGCATTTTGAGGCCTTCCCGCGCGCCAGGAAATGCGAATAGAAGCCCGGCAGCCGGTAATCACGTTGAGGCCCTATCTAACACGCTATCAAATGACTCGTATCCGTTGGCATCTGAGCTGGAAAGGCACGGGCGGACTGGGAATCGGCTCTCAAAATTGATCTCGGGAGAAACCCTATAAGGGAGTCGTTCTTCCCCGCCGCAATGCCCGGGAGCCCTGAGCTTCTCGTCAAATACTCTACAGATACACAGTGGGGCGCTGATATCATCTCCGGGTGCTTACATGTGCCAGGAACCCAGTATTCTTTTAATGGCAGCTAGAGACTCATGACCATGATCATGTGCAAAGAAGTGCGAAGTCGCCGCGCTGAGCATATGCATATGAGAACGGACGAGCTGACGAGAACTTCAGATTCGGATTTCCCACCCTCGAAATGGGCGGGGTGCATATCCGATGATCTACGCAAGAGTACTACGGTACAGAGCGAGCATCTGCAGGCTTCCCCACGAGCCTCCGCCGCGCCACTCCTCCGCCCTGCCCCGCGAGCCGCGCAGCCGGCCGCCGCGCCTGCGCACCGCCGCCCGCCGCCCCTCTGCCCCGCCCGGCGAGTCGCGCCGCAGCGCGCCGCGCCTCCGGCCGCCCAGCGAGCCGCGCGCCGCCCGCCCCGCCTCCGCCCGGCCCGGCGAGCTGCCTCCGCCGCCTGCCGCGCCTCGGCCCCGCCCGGCGAGCCGCCGACGCCGCCCGCCGCGCCTCCGCCCCGCCCAGCGGAGCCTCGCGGCCGCCCGCTGCGCCTCTGCCCGCCCGGCGAGCTGCCTCCGCCGCCTGCCGCGCCTCCGCCCCGCCCGGCGAGCCGCCGACGCCGCTTGCTGCGCCTCCATCCCGCCCCGCGAGCCGCCGCCGCCGCCCGCCACGCCTCCGCCCCGCCCAGCGAGGCGCGCCGCCGCCCGCCGCGCCTCCGCCCCGGCCCGCGAGGCGCGCGGCCGCCCGCCGAGCGTCTGCCCCGCCCGGCGAGCCTCGCCGCCGCCCGCGAGGATCCATCCCGCTCCGCGAGCCGCGCCGCCGCCCGCCGCGCCCCCGGCCCACCTGGCGAGCCTCGCCGCCGCCCGCCGCGCCTCCGCCCCGCCCAGCGGAGCCTCGCGGCCGCCCGCCGCGCCTCCGCCCGGCCGGCAAGCTGCCTCCGCCGCCTGCCGCGCCTCCGCCCCGCCCGGCGAGCCGCCGACGCCACCCGCCGCGCCCCCGGCCCGCCTGGCGAGCCGTGCGGCCGCCCGCCGCGCCTCTGCCCCGCCCGGCGAGCCGCGCCGCCACGCGCCGCGCCTCCGGCCGCCCGCCCGCCTCCGCGAGCTGCAGCGCCGCAGGAAGCGCCTCCGCCCTATCCTGGAATTCACGCGGCCGCCTGCCGCGCCTCCGGATCCGCCCCGCCCCGCGAGCGGCGTCGCCACCCGCCGCACCCCAGCCCCTGGGCTTCACGCGGCGTCTTCCGGTATCCTGTGTTACCGGCGCGCCCCGTCAGCGACGCGTACGCGTCCTGCCAGCGACGCGCACGGGCCCAGCCGGCTCACCTAGGCAGTGTAGAAGAATGTCTCCCAAACTGCGACGATCTGAGGCGGCTCACCCATCCTGGCGATCTGGGCCTCGTCAGCTACGCGCTCGCGCGTCGCTGGCCAAATGCTGTGCTTGGTAGGCGCACCCGAGGCGACCGCCGATCGGGAGGTTGCGTCGGTCCGCGCGCTCACGCAGCGCCCGGCCAGTCCAGAGTCAGAGGCACTGCGTGAGCATCTTAGAGGGACGCGCTATGAACCGAAACATGTGAGAGAGCTCCGCCGGCCGGTGTGCACCTCAACCCTCCAAATCGACCGCGGGGCTGTCTGGTAGAGATACTGCGGATGTAAGTGAGCTGAAAGCCACGCAAAGCTTAAGAGCCCGGCCAGCACGGCGAAGTCACCCAGCGCGGGGTTGCGGGCCTGCAGCTGGTCGACGTCGATCTAGCTGTGGATCGGCGCGGCGCAGGGACGACGCTACGGGGGAGCTGGACCCATGATTACAAGCTCACGTGCTTGTAGCTGCCTCGCGCTGCGTGCTGCGAGCACGCGCGAAGGTGCCGCAGCGGGAGGCGCTCCGGACCGAGGGCCAGGTCGAGCCGTTGGCAATCGCTTCAGGCGGCTTCGGAAAGCTATACTACGGCGCGGCTGCCGCGGCGGCCCTGCCGCTGTGGGCCTCATAAGGCTTTTCCCAACAGTCGTGTACCCCAAACTTGCTGCCTTGAAGCGCCTTCATGTGCCTTGCTGCCAGCAGCTGCAGCCTCGACTGAAGGCTGCCGCGCGGACGCGCTTCACTCTCACAGCGGCTCGGTTCGTTGGCTCCTCCGGGGTCTCGCAGCGCTGCCCGCGTCTCTGATTCCGCTTTTCAAACCAGGTCGAACGGACTTGCTGCCGCCGCAGCGAACTTCGTCGGCTTCCAGCGCGAACGATGCTCGAAGGTCCTCTCTTGCATCCTCTGGCGCCTCTCGCCGCCTGTCGCCCGCCTGATTTCAAACGCAGAGCGCTGCTTCAGGGTGGCTGGCGCCCGGTTGCGGCCGCGAACGCTCGCGAACGCATCGCTGTCGACCTCCTTGTTGCCTTTTTTGTCCATTCCTCCCGCGGCTGTCGCCAGTGGGCGTTCTGCCGCTGACAGGCACGCGCGGAACGTAGGCGGCGGCTGCGGAGGCGAAGCAAGGTGCTTTTCGTTTCCTCTCCCTTGATTCAATCCCTCATTTCGCTGGCGGGCCAGGGAGCGGGCGTGACTGGTCCCCGCGAGCAGAACACCACCGCCCAGTTCGCCCGGCGCCTTCTTCCGCAGGCCAGGTGCTCGCTCTTGTCTCCACTGCTCGCCCTTTGATCTTGTTGTAACGCCGGCGGCGTGCGCAGCGCAGCGCGTGCCGCTTTCCGGACGTGTGGCCCGGTGGCTGCTGGGATCGGCCTCGGAGTTCATGCTTGCGGCCGCTCGGGCGCAGGTGCGGTCGTTTGCTGTCGCGCATATTTCTTCTCTTTCGATCCGAGCGCAGCGAGCTCTTCGCCCTCGCCCTCGCCCTCGCGGTCGCGGTCGCGGGCTGCCGGGCGCGGACACTTCTTTTCTTTCGATTGACTCTCCAAGCGCAGCGAGCGCGTCGCCCTTGCCATCAGCGGTCGCGGTCGTGGGCTGCCGGGCGCCCTAGGAGAGCCGCTTTCGTGCTCTCCTCTCCCTCTCCTCTCCTCGCCGAGGTGCGCATGCATAGCCGCCTGCTTGCCGGCGTTGCCTCTTTCCATTCGATTCGATCTCTCGCTCACCGCGATGCATGGCGCAGCGAGCGCGGCGAGGTGCAGAACGACCTGGTGCGGGCCGCATCGCTTCACCCGTTATCCTCCGGCTTATGACTCGCCCTTACTAGTTAATTACTAGTACTACATGTGAATCCCTAGTACCTCTCCCTTCAGCCTGCTCGTGCTAGGCCCCACGCTGCATGATTCAGTGTTGATGTGCTGCCTATAGCTAAATTTACAGTCCGCCGGTCTCTAGTTCTAGACTGCAGAGCAACCAGAGGCAGGTGGGCACAAGGCGCGCCCGGGGCCTGCTGGATTGCTGGAGCCGGGCAGGCGCCTGGCCTGGGCCCGAGAGAGTATATTATATATATATATCGATCAGGATTCAGGACCCCAGTATACGTACGCGTAGACAGCAGGCGCATGCAGCAGGCGAGGCCTAGGCCTAGGGCCAGGCCACAAATTATTAAGAATATATATAAAACTGGCTTATTATAATTAAGATATGGATCGGCAGATTAGGTTGAAAGTATAATAAAATAAAAACACAACAGATCGACAGAATCGGTCGACCGATTCTGGCGCAGAATCAGTCGATCGACAGAGTTGGTCGATCGACTGATTTTGTCGACCGATTCTGTCGCAGAATCAGTCGATAAAATTCGACTGATTCGGTCGACCGATTCTGGCGCAGAATCAGTCGATCGACTGATTCTGTCGATCGACTGATTTTGTCGACCGATTCTGGCGCAGAATCAGTCGATAAAATTCGACTGATTCGGTCGACCGATTCTGGCGCAAAATCAGTCGATCGACTGATTCTGTCGATCGACTGATTTTGTCGACCGATTCTGGCGCAGAATCAGTCGATAAAATTCGACTGATTCGGTCGACCGATTCTGGCGCAAAATCAGTCGATCGACTGATTCTGTCGATCGACTGATTCTGTCGACCAAGTATTGCAATACTCCAAAAGTGCAGATATACAAATCCGGCGCGTACCACTTCGGCCGGGCTGTGCTGTCTCGAGCGCATTCTCGAACGGCTCGCCTCGCATCTTAGCACAAGCACTCGAAGATGAAGAGAAAGGCGTGCGATTCATTGGAAGGCCGGCTCGCGATGCTGAATGACGTTAGCGTTCATGTCCATGCGCACGTAGTAGTTCCCCATGAGCACCCTCTCGTCAATGCCCCCGTTTTCGTGAGCATTGAGTTTCTAGTCGTGCGGCTCCACTTTGAGCCTCACGCGCGCGTATGCGGCACGTGCACGCAGCTAACGCCGGTGCCGCGGCCGGCGCTCCTCAACCTGCCCGATCCGCTGCTACTCCGCGTGATTCGGCTTGCGTGCACGTGTGAAGACGATTACGGCTCGGACAGCGATGGACCTGTGGACCGGCTCGAAGCAAAGCTCCGCTCCGCTCTCGCGAGCTCCGAGTCGCGCGATCGGCCGCCGCCGGGGGAGCCGCGTGTCGGCCTCCGGGAGCTGTGTCGCCTGCGCCGAGTCTGCAGGCGGCTCGCGGAGCTGGTGGAGGCGGGCGCCGAGGCGTCGCGGGCGCGGCTGGAGTTCGTCGTACGCGTCGGCGCGGAGACGCGCGAGGCGGTGGAGGCGGAGCTGGACTCGGTGTGCGCGGCCGTGGCCCGCATGGGAGGCGCCGAGCTTGAGGATTTCGACCTGCGGCTCTCCGGCCAGGTCCGTGCACGCGGCCCGCCTCGCTGACTCTGAGAGGCTCGCGGATCCTGACGCCCGGCGCGCGCGCGCAGCCCGGCCGCACCCTCCCCGCGTTCTCGCTGGCGCCGCTCGCCCGCTTCCGCTCCCTCCGCGCCCTCCGCCTGGATGCAGGCATCCTGCGCTCCAGCGCCCTCCTGAAGGCCGAGCACGTCGCGCCGCTCGCCTCCCTCCGCCAGCTCACCCGCCCCGACCTCGCGGGCGGCGTCGTGGGCACCCCCGTCAGCCACGCCGCGCTCAGCGCCCTCTCGCCGCTCCCCCTCACCGTACTGCGAGCCACGATCGACTGCAGCGCCTTCGGGCGCCGCGTCGACGCGAACTCGGAGGTCGTGGACGCGGCGGCCGGCAGCGGCAGCGAGCTCGACAGGCTCTACATGTCCAACCTCGCGCGGATGCTCTCGGGCGTCGCCGCCGCCTTCCCCATGCTCCAGCGGCTGCTGCTCGAGTTCCTCTTCCCGCGGGGGTGGTGGGACTCGTTCGACGCATCCGACCCCCGCGCCCCCCTCGCCAACCTCCGCTGTGAGCCTTCCCCTCCCCTCCCCTCTCCCCCACCACCCCTCTCACCGCGTCCTCGCAGCGCTGAGCCTCGGCCTGGGCGAGATCGAGGTGACGCACCTGGGCGTGCTCGCCGGCCTCCCCCGGCTCGAGCACCTCGCCCTGGACATCGCCGAGGTCCGCCAGCCGCTCGCCCTCGCCTCCCTCGCCTCCCTCCGCTGTGCGCGCCCCGCCCCCTAGGCCTAGGCCTAGGCCTAGGCCTCCGCCCCCGCCCCCGCTCATGGTTCGGCGCGCGCGCGCGCAGCCCTCAACCTGTCCCCGAGGCTCCTCCTACGCGACCTGTCCGTCCTCGCGCCCCTCGCCTGCCTGGAGGCGCTCAGCCTCTACGTCCACTACAACCCGCTCGACGGGCCGCCCGCGGCCGACGCCGCGCTCGTCGGCCCGCCCCTCGCGATCGACCCGTTCAGGCTCCTCTGCCTGGCGCCGCGCCTGCGCTGCCTCGAGCTGGAGGCTTTCCACGCGGGCCCCGCCGCCGCCGCCCTCGCCGACACCCTCGCCCGCTTCTCCGCGCTCGAGGCGCGCCCGCCCGCCCCGCCGCACGAGCCGCCCACCGGCGCCCCGCCTGACGGGCGCCACACATATGAATATTCATATTTTAATCCCTCGGCGTTCCGCCTCAGGATTAAAATATGAATATTCATATGTGTGATTCGATGTTATATCAATAAAAGCGATTAATTTATTTGAATTTTCATATGCATTTTCATATTTTTATATGCATTTTCAATTAATTTAATCGATATTATATCGATAAACTCGATTAATCGATATTGTATCTTAATTGTAGTTAATCGGAATTATATCAATAACTTCGATTGATCTTAATTGAATCCTAAATGAATTTAATCGGAATTATATCAATAAATTCGATTAAATCATGTTCTTTTCCGATTAAATCAATTAAATATTTAACTTTGTTACCATAAGTGGTCTAAGTTGACTCACTTTTCATAAACATTTTAAAGTCTTAGTCTCCTTGAATTTCTTAAGATGACTCAACTTAGTCAACTTAGTCAACTTTGTTACCATAATCAATCAGGGTGGACTCACTTTTAGATCAACTTTGAAATTTCAAGCAAAATCAACTTTGATTTCAAAAGTGGATCTTCTAAGTGGACTCAAAATGTTCACTTTGTGATACATTTTAGCGCAAATCCTTACTGTTTATGGTCAGGGTTGACTAAGTGGGGGGAGTTGACACATTTTTTGAAATCCTTTTTAGAAAACTTTAGGTCCCAAATATTTCCTGTGAAATTTGAGTCAACTCAACCCACTTAGTCAACCCTTGCATTGAATTCGTAACAAAATCCATATACTATTACTACTTTTACGATTAATATGAGTCAACCTTGAGTCCACTTTAATATAAATATTATATAATAGGGGGAATCTAGGGGAGATGCTGAGTGTTATTGTAAGGAAATCGAATAGTATTCGAAATACTTGACATTGCTTAATGTAGGGTGCATTCATATTTCGGCTTCATCATACAGTAGAATTCTATTGTAACAAAAGCTACTGTAGAAAGAAAATCATTGTAGAAAGCTATTGTAGGAAAGGATATATTATATCCTTTTTTAACGATTGCCATTGTAATAAAAAAGGTAAATCACCCTGATCACCATAATAGAAACCCATCAAAACGGGAATCTATCATGTTTATGTCTCTCAGTCTTCTCAAATGTGAGGAAATTCATTGTTTTATCGATCTCATCAGCAACTGCTTGTGTTTTATGCTGAGCTTCTTTACCACAACTGAATATATCAATTGCTAACATGCCTTCATTGGAATAACAATGAGCTGTGCAATGGCTTTCATCTAATAGCAGAACTAATGCAAAACCAGGAGGTGATACTTTGCCATCAAATATTTCACAATGTTTATGAACAATCCTAATACCTTGTCTCAATATAGCTTGTTCAAGGGTTCCCATAATCCAATTACCTAGGAAGCTAACATGCTCATGTCCTGTTGCAATAGCTGATTTAGCTTTGTAATCAAGCATAACATGAAAGCCTCTGTATTTAGTCTCCATTAAGAATACCTTAGAAAAATTAATTAAACCTAATCGAACCGAATGCAAACATCCCTATATTCCACTGTGATTGATGAAGTAGCCCTTTTCCTATGTGCTTGACTTTTTCTTTTATTACAGTCCCTACACCCTGATCCCTTCACATGATTAAAGGGATATGTAAGGATCACCTTATTACACTGCAAACATCTAACAGATACTTTCTCTTGAGCTTTGATGTAATGTGTCTCACTGTAATCGAATTTATCTTTACCATGGACTGTCATAGCAGCATCAATAAACTTTTTTGTTTTACTATCCATACTCTATATATAATCAACATTCTTATGGAGCAGTATCCTGCCCGAAAATGGGGAAATATCGATTTGTCCCATAGTATTCAGCATAGGTATTCTGCTTTGCAATAAAATCGGTTCTCTCTGCAAACATCACACACTTGTAGATACCAAACTTGGTGGCTCTCACTAAGAACTGATAGTCTTCCAAACCGAAATTGACTCCATGATAAGCAATTCCGAAATTATCATATGGGGTGATCACTACTGCAAAGTTGGGAGTTCCACCTTCTACTTGGCATACAGCATAAACATCTGGTGGGATATCAACAACAACCTTGTAGTGGTCACCAATCTCAACAAGAGAGTCTACTACTGCTGTTTGTTCATTCACAACAATGGGGAATATCTTGATTATATAGGGGGCATTCATGCTGGGGACATAGGTTCGAATTCTTGTGTTGGGATCAATGGGATTGGGTTGATCATTCACAAATAGAGGCGCTCCAACAGCCCCACCAACCCTAAGACCATCACCAATATAAGCTCCCCCCGATTTGCAGTTAATAGCTCCCGACCTAGATTCAAAAGAATAAGTAGACAGAGGATCTCCATAGCTATCTGGGTCTCCATAATGAGCAGAAAAGTTTGCATTTGTGACAAGTAGCTTAGTTGTCTTAACTATTCCATTATTTTTATCACATCTGAGTTCCTGTAATCTCAGCTTGTGGGTGGAACCAAATGTATTCATTGTAGGTTGGACCTCTGTTGATTGGAGACCTTCCACATCATCAAAGGTAGCATGCTGTAAAACATGGTTTGCTGGGGCAGCTAATGATAGCTGTGGTGTAATAATTCGTTCAAGTGGGGGTTGCTCAGCCATTTTACATTAAAGTGATATATAATTTATGGGGTTGGGTCATCAATTACATCTGGCTCCATGTAATACCCTGTTTGAGAAAGAGTATCAGGAGTAACACCTCTAAGAGCTGAGACAGCAGCTATATCTGTTCTGATACCCATAACTGTAATTGTATATTTTCCAATATCTGTAACAAACAGATCATAGGTGAAATTGTTATTATAAACACAGAACCCTGTGCCGAAATGATCATATCCTTGAACACTGAAATTGTATCTGTGACCTGGCTGGTTATTGTTGGCTCTACATAAAGAAAGCATTGCAGAAGGAATGACCAGCCCTCTCATTACTCTTTTGGTTCCTTCAATCAATTCAGAGTTTTCAAGTGTGACAGTATAACCTTGGTAAAATTGAATAAGTGGCTGTTGTGCAACTGGTATATATAATCGAATTCGTTGGGGGTCTTCAACATTCTGCTCAAGAGTATCTGGGACATCATTATACGAAATTGAGGATGAGAGTTGACCTGAAACTCTGCAGCCACCCCCAATAAATGCTCCTCCTGATCTCACAGTAACAGCTGCAGAATTCTTGTCAAAATCGAGGGCTTTCAGATCAACACTGTAAGCATCAGGACCTCCATTTGTAGGCTGGAAAAAGTTAGCATTTGTGACAAGAAGTCGAGTTGTTTTAACCACACCTGAATTCTTATCAGCTCTCAGCTCTTTAACTCGAATAATCGAATTTTTATCAAAGGAGTTACCATTGGAATTGGGTCTCTCTGTGGATTCTAAACCACGAACCTCATCATTAACTTCATGCTGGCGAAAGTGCATTGCAGGGGATCCAAGGGAATATATTGGAAGTTGAACTCGATTATATTCACCCATTGCTTCTTTTACTAAGAAGGAAAGAAAAAATAATGTACACTACTCTTCTGTGACATTATTATACTCGATACCTTTCTTTACAGTTCCCCTTTGGAATGCCTGTAATACAATCGCTTCCTTTGAGGTTGGTATCTGAACTCCTGATGAGATGCAAGATTGGATCTCTTTCTGAACAATCTCATCAATTGCGATTCTTGCCCTGTTGTGGGCAGCATTATCAATCCAGTCCTGAACAGAAGCAGCGCAATATTCCATTCCCAACTTTTCGGTATCAGTCAGAACTACTTGGTATATATTCGACATTCTAAACTACTTGTAGAAATTAAATTATGCTCAGCAATTCGCCACTAAACGTTGTGAATTCTGAAATGGAAGTATCAACAGCATAAATAGAGACATTATCCCCGGCTCCAAGTCTGAGTATTGCGCTCAAAATGATTGTTTTGTTGGTTACTGTTTGTGAGTTGTTTACCCTGAAATTGAATTCTGTTGAAACATTCTGATCATTTACTTTCAGATCTACACTCACAGATGAGGTAACAATACTATAAGAATTAAGAGAGAATCTATAATCTCCACTTATAGGCGCTGTGAATTTCCCTTCTACTACATCAAATGAGTTGGTATTATCAAAGAATTCATGCAACCAATTAGTAAGACGCCCATATACTCCACTTCTTGTTGCTACACCAAACCCAACACAAAATCGAGGTTGGGTTTCTTGCTTCAAATAAAAGTTTGCTGCGATTGTAAGACCCCCTGCATCAATTCGTGCGACTTCTGTGCTATTGCGTTTCAGAATGAGATCTACATTTGCTCCTGTATCTATTTCAGGTGTTTGAATCTTTGTGGTTGTGGTCATCACAGGGACTGTATAAGTAGGAACAAAAAGACCACCATTTGCATTCACAACACCTGTAAATGTTGTTGTTCCTGAAATTGAAACATTTGTAGCTGAGAGTGTTCCATTCACAAAAGCTCCCGAACCTATCCATGCTCCACCTGATTTAACTACAAGTGCTGCATTATTTTCTGTCCCATCAAAAGTAACAATTTGTGGTGTGGTCACCCCACCTGCATCATCATAAATAGCTGCATCAGCAACTACACCACCTGGTAAAACCTGATTCTTGTTACTTACGATTAATTGTGTGGTTCGTATTTTTCCAGCATTTCTATCACATCGAATTTCCTTGCATCTGATAATTGAATTTTGAGTAAATGAATCTGCTCCTGTGGTTTCTGTGCAAATAAACCCGGGAATAGCATCTGTAACTGTGTGGTTCAGTTGATGCAATTTAGGTGCTGCATAACAGAAAACAGGAACTGCAATTTGGGTAGCCATCTATAAATTCCCAACAAAAAGTTTATAATCTACTGATGAGATGCCCCCCAAAACAGGTAATACCTTGTATTGTAGCATCATATTGCATGGACGATGTCCAGGTTTGTATAACATTCACAAATTCGTTCGCATATACAGCAAAAGAAGCCTCCATATGAACACTTCGCCTTCCATTGTAAGTTGAAAATTCTTGAACCGATTGAGGGGAAAGAGCCAAATCATTCTTTCTAAATGCAACTCTACACTCCCCTGTTGATGAAGCTGTTGACATTTGAACAATGAAGAAGAATCTATAAATTCCGGACACAGGTGCTGTAAAGGTGCCTGTGGATAATGTGATATTATTGCTTGCATCCACAAGAGTTCTGTTAAAAGCGAATCTTCTTGCTGTTGATGTGGTTCCCACAGTAACTGCTGATGTTGAATAATTTACAATACAAAACCGAGGGTGAGGAGCTTTCAGATATTTAATTAGATTTATTGAAGGGAAACATTGTTTATGGTTGCTGTAACCACTGCATTTCTCTTGATATTGAGTGCATTCGATGATTCAATTTCAGGTGTGTTTAACATTGTGGAAAAGACACCAACACCAACTGAAAAACTACTCGCATTATATCCACCCTCAAAATTTATTGGACTCTCAAACATTCCACTTCCAGCATTTAGTATGGATGCTGTTACTGTTCCATTCACCTTTAATGCCTCTCCAAAGTATGCTCCTCCACTCTTGACTACAAGAGCGGAAGTATTACTTGTGTTACCAAAAGAAACTATCTGTGCTGTGGTAAATCCACCTACATTATCATATATTGCTGAATCTGGGACTACTTGACCTGCTTGAACCTGATTTTTATTCGAGATAATAATTCCTGTGGTTCTTATCTTGCCTCCATTCCTATCACATCGAATTTCTTTGACTCTGAGTATATTATTCTCTGTGAAAGAGGTATTACTTGAAGTTTCAGTACAAATATACCCAGGGGTTGAATCAACTACTCCATGAGAGGTGCTGTGCAGTGATTTGGCTGCAAGTTCATAGTTTGGGATTTCTAATAGAGAGGTCATCTTTGTAATAGTGTGAGAATCTTTATTATGCTGATGCTATCCAATGGATTGCAATTTGAAGCCACTGTGGTTGAATGGTTACCCATCCTGCTGCCCAAATAACAAGATTGATTGTGGTAGAGGTTGTTGAGTTGCTTGATATTCCTATTTTATAATCGATTTCCACATTTGTTGCAGGTAGTCCCTGCAATGTTACAACAACAGATGGAGCAGATGCAAAGGCAGGACTCCAATTTAATGTAATGCTATGGTTTTGCCTTGCTGAACTGCCCCCAATTTGAGGATTCGCAATTGTCATTTCATGTCTCCCTTTTCTAATCAGGTTATCAAGCATGTATTGAGGAGCCAGCTTAGTAACCTTTGAATTGTCCCGAGGATCCATGACCCACATTTCTCTTGCATATGCATTTCCACGAACAAGTAGGGTTTTATCCTGATAGTAAGATATAGAGTTAGTAGAAAGGGTTGAATTGTGGAAATTCCAAATAACAGGAGGATCAGGCATAATATATGGGTCATAATCGAGAAAGTAACCTGATCCAATGAGAAGGTTTGCATTTGCAGTAATAGTATTTGCTGTAAAGGGATCGAGGTGGGTTTATTGGTCAGGTCATTGTAGTTGCCCGAAAATAAAGCGGGTTTGTTATAGATATCTGTATTCCAATCATGAGTATGTGCAAAATCTGTAATATCTGCTTTGACATGAGTGTGAGCAAAATCTGTAATCTCACTCTTGACATGAGTGTGTGCAAAATCTGTAATCTCACTCTTGACATGAGTGTGTGCAAAATCTGTAATCTGTGACTTTGTGTGAGTGTGTGCGAAATCTGTGATTTCAGATTTAAAATGAGTGTGAGCGAAATTCGTGATATCTGCTCTTGTGTGGGTGTGTGCAAAATCTGTTATCTGGGATTTGGTGTGAGTGTGTGCGAAATCTGTGATCTCTGCCTTTGTGTGGGTGTGTGATCTATAATTCAGATCAAGGAAGCTACCTGAATATGCAACAGGGTGTAGATTAGATGGGGTGGGTTTATTAATTAGATCATTATAATCTCCTGTGAAAGATATGATTTTCAGTTCACCTCTTCCTACATAATCAGAAGGTAGATCAATCTTAATGGGCATTATTGCTGGATCATCAGGTATCTCATACTCACCTCCTGGATGTACAACTGGGAATGTTTGATTGCTTTCAGTGTGAACAAAGAAGTTGCATGCTGTCACTGTTCCATCAATAGTCCCACCTGTCAGAGGGAGGTAATCACCTGTCACACCAATATTTATTCCTGCAATGATTGTATTTAGTTCGGTTCATCTATGTAGTTTTGGGCTTGAAGGTAATCCTCTGTAACTATTCTCGATATGGTCTCATTGTGAATATTCTTTGCTGCTGCCTCTGATTGATTTCTAAGACTCCCTCACCCACTCCACCATTATAATTTGTTTTAATCCATGACACCTCACACTGTTTATAATCGTCTCGATTTCCTAAAAGTGCATCAGGTAGCATTCTCTCTCTGCTGAATATTAATTTCGGTCTTGATGAATCTAAATCACTCACATCAGTAACATTAATTTGGATTGCTGCGTTTTTATCATCATAGTTTGCTGGATCAGATGGTAGAGAGATCAATCCTCCTGTCATTGGGATGTCATCTGCAAAGTAACTTGTCAAATAGATACCTGGTTTGGTGTCTTTAATTTCAATACCACCACCAAGTCCCAATATTCCATTTCTTGTAGGGGGTCTAATGTATAATTCGCCTTCCATTGTGGTGCCTGCATCTATTCCCTTTCGATTCACATAGTAATCATTTAATTGTAATCTTGCTGGTGTGTCTATATTTTGATAGAGACTCACACCATTGTTAATATCTCCTAATAATACATTACCTGCTGATGCAAAAGTGGGTTGTTCTCGTATTTCACTCCAAATATGCAAATGGTCTTCTGGTGGAAACTCTGGTGGGATCCCATCAATATCACCCCAATTATGCCTGTGATCCTCTGGTGGGAATTTCTCTGGTTTACCTAAGATCTCATCCCAGTCATGGTTGTGATCCTCTGGTGGAAATCTGGCTGGTTTGTTGTTGATCTGCTCCCAATCTGGGAAGAATTCCCAAATCTCAGGTCGAAATCCATCTGGTAATAATTCTTCATGGGGTTCATAAGGTTGCTCATAGTCAACAGCTGGTGGATCATGACCATCTGCTAAATATTCCTCATGGGGTTCATAATTCTGCTCATACTCATACTCTTGTGGATCTAAACCATCTGGTAAATACTCTTCATCATTGGGATCATATTGATCATATTCATACTCTTGTGGGTCGAAACCATCAGGTAGGTATTCCTCCTCATCTGGAACGAATTGGTATTCGTCAAGCTCCAAAATATCGATTTCAGGAGGTAAATATTGCTCATCAATTTGCTTTCTTGGTTCAATTATCGGTTTATTGCGAACCTGCTCCCAACTAACAATGTGTTGCCCAAAAGGAACTGTCTCATCTGCTGTGTACTCTCTGCCTGGTTGCTTTTTCGGTGTTAAATCTGGTGGATCCCATGGAAGAGGGAAGGGAACTGGGACAGGTCCATAATACTCAAAGATCTCTCTTATGGTCTTCTCACTTACAAGCTTCTCACCATTTGCATACACATTGCTGCCATGGATATTTCGCCATTGCCTGGTTCGAATTCCAAGGTCTTTCACATTGCTATACAAAGGCAAAAGGTGCCTATCCATTTCGACTAAATCAGGATGTAAATGGATTGCTACTGGTTGACTGGGGCTACTGTTGATTGTAATTGATGGCTTTTTTTGATGGACATCTTTTGGAGTAAAGAACCCAAAGGCTCATTCCTTGCAAAGTCATATGTAATATCCTTGGGGTAGACATCATTTGTGTAGGAGACCTGATTTGTATTGGCAATGGGACCCACTTGCAATACTTGGGGGACCTCAGCTTTTGCAGTGCTGCCCTCATTGTAAATTCGCAAAGCTGTGTTCTGTTTGCCCTGCTCATCTTGAACATTGAAAACCAATCGACCACTATCAAACCTGGAAGGTATATCTGGGTGAGTGCCACTGGTTTTTAGTTTCCTAGGTCTCCTTCTTGTTGCTTTGATCTCTGCCACTTGGTTTGCTTTCACATTACCCAAGCTAAAAGCAACACTAACTTCCTCCTTATCTGGATCGGTTTGATTCACAGACAAAGCATGCTCCCTTGATTGAGTCTTGGATGAATTATCGGAACTGTGGTCAATCGAAACTGAACCCTTTACTTTAATATTATCAAAGTTCACATGCTTGGTGCTGCTTGCATTATCATCTTGAATGGTTTCTAGATTGGGTGGGTAATTGAAGCTCATGGCTTTTACTATATGGATTTATAAAATTCCTGATAAGTAAAAGATGCCTCAGAAGATCGTTTTAGCATTGTCAGGGGGAGGTGCAAGGGGCATTATCATAACCAGGCTGCTAAAAGAAATTGAAAATCGAACTGGCAGAAGAATAATCGATCTTGTGGATCTTGTAAGTGGAACTTCCACTGGTGGGATCATTGCAATAGGTTTGAATATCAGGCATCCTGATAAACCAGGTGAACCTAAACTGACAGCAAACGATTTACACAATATTTACCTAACTCAACTGCCCTTGATTTTTGCAAATCCTCGAAATATAATCGAAAATGCCCTTTTTAACACAAAGTATGATGTCGGACCCTTGGAGACTGCAATCAATTCAGTTACTGGTGAATCACTAATACAGGATTCCCTAAAGGACATTGTGATTACATCCTTTGATACTCAGAATATGAAACCAATATTTATCACAAATGATAACAATTACAACTTTATGCCTTGTAAGATTGCTGCTAGGGCTACTTCTGCTGCTCCTACATATTTCTCTCCTGTAAGCATTGTTGATTTCAATCGAGGAGTATTTGTCTGTCTTATTGATGGTGCCATTTCGGGAAACAATAATCCCAGTGTGTGTGGTTACAGCCATGCAAAGAAGATTTACAGTGATGATGATGATATTATAGTAATAAGCATCTCTTGTGGTGAGGTGGACCCACATTTAGAGTCTGATTATGTGGGTTATGCTTATGAGACTGTCAATAGCTGGGGCATTCTCTCATGGATTGCCTCAACAGATGGAAGCCCATTGATTAACATGCTCATGGCTGCAAGTGAGCTTTCTGCCCTTGATAAGATGGAGGAGTTGTTACCCTACAACTATGATCAGGATTATGGGAGATACTATAGGCTATCAGTCCCTCTTCCAAATCATATAGTAAGCTCTCTGGATGACACTTCTAAAATCCCAGATATGATAGCATTCACTGAAACATACATAGCAGCAAACAATGATATGATTAATAAGCTTTGCAGCCTACTAGTAGCAAACTATGAACTTAAGAACCCTTCAAAGGCTTACATCTCATCCACTCTCACTACATCACCTCCTTTGGATGCCAATTGGTATCAGCTTGCAGATGATGCCTTTACTGCCTCATCCTCTGTGACAGGTAAAGAGCCTTTCATGGCAAGACCTTCAGCATTTGGCTGGGAAGCTGGAGCCTTTGCTCCTGAACAGATATGGGAAACCCCACTGAATACCTTCAAGTTGCTTTCCCATATACTTTCGAACTCTCCTCTGTTATTGCCTATGGTTCAGGGGACACCAATGCTTTTATTAAGACTTTCAATGTGGCAACATCCACTGATGGGATCAACTGGTCTTTTATTCGATCAGATGGGCAAAACAAAATATATGTCTGTGAGAACATTAACAATGCTCACAACTCTGGTGATGTGGCTCTATTGAGTGGATTTCCTCTCAGCATCAAGGATGCTTTTTACATAGGTTTCTCTCTCAGAATTAAATATATTCGCATTTATCCCCTTGTGTATGTGAATGCTCCCACAATGAGAGTTGATTTCACAGGTGCCTTTATTCGATAAACTCCAACTGAAACGAATTATCGATTCCATTCATATCAATCAGTTCACCAAAGTAATCTTTAAACTCCACAGTGAGTTCCCTTATCACCAGGTTTCTGTCATTGATTTGAATAAATTCTGCATGTTCACCACTATGGTAAACATAGCCACCTATATCTTTACTCAATTGCAATCTAAGGATAGCCCCCTGGTTGTGTGGTTGCGATTTCGGAATTATATTGTGTCTGCTGGCAAAGGGGCTAGCTCTTTAATATGCATGTACAGATACTGCTCAGCATTCATATCAGACATCTTATTACTGGTGAAATAATACTGCAAGGGCTTTGAGGAGAGTCTGGGTCCTGAGAAGGTGATTCCCATGCTGGGTGATCAGGTGTAATAGGTTTGCCATCATACTTTAAAAGGTTCTCAGGTCGATATGGAGATCCACCAACAGGAGGAGTGCTATAATACCCAGTGGTGTATTCAGTAGAACTTACACCCAAAAGCTTCCCTATTCGCTTGTTGCTTGCAATAAAACGAAACTCATGGTTACTGTAAAACTCCACTTTATAGGTTGTTGGGTTGTAGAATATCTTGAAGTCGAAAAACACAGTTTTATCTGCAATGGTTTTGAAGCTTGAATAGTTCAGCCCATAATTATAGGGATGTGTGACCCCAAAATGACCCTGGTTAATGTAGCCACTGGAAGGGGATACACTTTCTGTGTGATGATTTCATTGTATGAACCATCTTGGTAGTTAAAATCAACTGTTAAATGATCAGTTCCCACACTGTTATAGATACTGTTTGGAATCTCTGCATAGAGAACCCTGCATTCTCTTGGTCTCTCTACTGGAGTTGTGAGGGTGACCCTGTAAGAGTTTTCAGATTCCCCTTGGCTTCTATCCCTGCTATCAATATTAACAAGTCGATTCATTTTAATATATAAATATAGATAAAAGAAGAATGCCTGTGGATTACATCGAGGTTAGCTCATTTAATACAATCTCTGGTGATGGTCCCACATCAAGCTTTGTGGCTAGACTCCCCAGTAGTTATGAGAATGTGAGGGCTGTAAGACTGGTATCAGCCGAATTTTATAACAGCATCCCTATGGTGAGTGGGGAAACCAAAGTAGGAGATGTAACAATCGACAATTCATTTAGTATTTACTATTCTGAAGAACTTGCAGGAGCTGGAATTGATGGTATCCCCACAGTTCGCCCAGCTGAGGACTTTGAACAGTGGAAACAAATCATTATAAGTCGCAAAGCCCCCATCCAAAGCCACCAACAACTGGTGAATGTTATTAATGAAAAGTTCGATTTAAAAAATCCTAAACCATCTCTTCGCTGCAAATGGGATGAGTCACTGAAACGAATAGTATTCCATTCCGAAAAAAAGTTTTACCTGGCTTTCTCACTTGCTGTAAATCCAAACCTGCAAACAATTCAAAAGCTATTGAGTTCAGGTAGACTGCTTGGTCTTGATCCTGGAAGATATGGCAATTCCTCAATCCAATCACAAGTTTATGATGCTCTCACTGATGGTATCTTTACTGGACTCGAGTGAACGGTATTCTATCTTCTTTTGAGCCTGAGAAGACCAGGGACAGTGTTTTGTTTGTGAGAGTAAAGGAGCTGGGTGATCTGGTGCAATGTGGGGATGGTCTTTTGACTGGTTACTTCCATAAAATAGTGGTCCCTGACAAAGACTATGGTGAGCATGTAGTTTACAATTCAACAGAGGCTCATCCACTTTACAAATACTATAATAAGAAAGTTGGATTATCCACTTTCTCGGTTGATATTGTAAATGCTATTAATGAACCAATTGATTTTGAGGGTCAACCTGTTCATCTTACCTTTGAAATTCGCTATGGTGATGAGCCAGCTGGGGACCCAGTTTATGAATACTTTAAGATGAGAATGTCACAGCTTCACCCTTCCTATCCAGTTATTACAAGCTTCGCATAAATTAAGGATCATTGGTAGATTTTTTATGTTGCAGTATAATAAAAGAGAATATAATGGATATCACTTCCACTCTTCAAAGACTTTCGCTGAAAGAAGCCCTAACAACCCCAGAGGAGGCGAAAGCCTTTTTCCTGGATAACTCCCTTATGCTTGGTCTCGAATCCAAGTCTAAGCCAGTTCTAGTTGTTGTGAATCCCAGCAATACTTTTGAGAATAATGTAGGAAATCGCATTTCCTTCAAGCTACCTCGCTACAATTTCTGTGGAAAACTCGAACTTGCTTTCGACCTACCAGAAATCACTTTTGCTGGTGAAGATCTAGTTCGCAATGGATACACTCGCCAGTTGGTGCTTTAGTTCAGCGACTTGAAATTACCTATGGATCTTACACCTACCACATCCCTTCTGATTTCCTTGCTCATTTCCCCCTGGTCTATTATTCGGAGGATCAACTAGCTAAAAAGAAACGCTCAATGGCATGGTTCATGGTATCCCTGCTCATGGAACCAACCGACTTGGTGGCTCATTTTTCGTTGAGATCCCAGTGCCTTGGCTAAATCACTATCTTCCCCTTGGTGCTTTATCTGGTGAAATGGTTGTTACTGTTTGGTTTAAGGATGCTGGAAAGGGTTATGTTGAAACTTCCTATGGTGGTCGCTCTCTCCCTGTTGTTGGTGGGACAGCTGCTGATAAGACAGAAGATGATGGTCTTGGTGATACTGCTAATGCTACACTTGCCCATGTTGGTCAAAACATCACCACTTTCAGTCTTGGTGCAACAACCCCTGCTATTTCAATTACTTCTCCTCGCCTTTAAATGCATGCTATTAATGTTTCTGATGAGCTTTTCGCTACTGTAATTGAAAAAGTAAAGACAACTGGCATGGCTATTCCCTCCCTTGATATTGGATTGTAGATGCCATTGCTTTTGCTGCCAAGGGCAATGCCAGCCCAATCGAATTAACCTCTCTCAAATCTCAGGTCTTGTCTATGCTCTGCTTGTTTCAGTTCGTGATTATGAGACTGTTGACAAATCCAATGGCTCCCACAGTGTCTTAAGACCTATGCCAACTCCAAAGAGATAACATTCACTGTGGAAATAAATGGTCAGCGTCTCTATGCCACTGAGCCAATTTCCCTACTCAAGGTGCTGAGCTTATTGCTGATGCCTTCAAATGCTCTAACATGGACAAGGTTGCAGATAAATATGTCCTTTCAGGTTTAAGTTCTGCATTGATGGAGAGAAGGCGATTCGAAATATTGCTCAAAGTGGATTTGTTGACCTGACAAATTCCTCATCTTCATTCCTCACACTCTACATGCCCACAGATAAGACAATCAATGTTCAAGTTCGCGCTCTCATGCATAGTTTCCTCATTATAGACGGTTCAGGTGTTCGTAGAATCAATTTATAGACCATTTTCAGTCTCCCTGCATTATTTTTATCTGTCTTTATTTAGGAAGATCTACAACAATGCAAGATTTAGAAGAGTTTAATGTCTCTGAAATGATTAAAGGTGTTTTCAGAGCCATTTTTATAGGCAAAAGTTGTACGGGAAAAAGCGAATGTGTAAAGTATTGGTTAAAGCAATTACATGATGCCAAAGTTATTGATGTTGTCCTAGTTGTGAGTGGGACCAGCTTCAATCATTTCTGGAGAGAGGTTGCAACAGTAGAACTTGGTAAATGGGATGCCGGTTACATTTCAAAGCTTTTGGATGAAAGGCAGGAGAAAATCGAAAAGGGTGAACCTGTCAACCACATGTGTGTTGTTTTAGATGATTAATTGATAATGAGATAATTGATTTAACCAGAGACAAGTGGTGTCATCTCTGTACAGTAGGGGCAGACACTCGAAAATATCCATTATCTGCATCACACAAAAGCTAAGAAAGTCTCTTCGACTATTCGAGTTAATTCTGATTATGCTGTTTTCCTGAGTGCTGCTAATCGCAAAGAACTTTGAAGCCATAGAGGAAGAATACAATATAATGCGAAACAAGGAGGACTTTTACAAAATGTTTGAAGAGTATGTCCACTCCTATCAGTATATCGTTTGGTCCTCTGCTGGCTACTCTGTTAAATACTTTGTAGATAAAGCTGAGCTTGTCAAAGACTTCCCATTTCTCGCTTCCACAGAAAGCCCAAAAAGAAAGAAGATGAACTGAAACCACCAGAAAAAGAGGAAGCCCCAAAAGAAGTGAAAAGCCAAGTCCATAGCAATAAATTGATGCGATATAAACGCGGTTTATAAAATTATCTCTCATTCTAATAAAGATACAATGCCTCCCAAACGAAAAATAGGGATCCCAGCTGGGGCTGTTGGCTATTCAGGTGGTGGAAACAATGATCTATTAACACTGAACAATGAAATTCAATGGTATGAACGAAATCAAACCCTCACAACCCAAGAAGACCCCTAAATGCTGCCTATGAGGAATCAGTCGATGACAAAGCCCCACAAAGTTCAACTGCTGACCAACTCAACATTTCACCAGAAGCCTCAAAAATGAAAGCTGTTGCTGAGGGTGCCAGGCGAATTATTGGTGCTGCTGATGATAAAGGTTTAGGCTTGCAAGATCTGTCATTGGCTCGCAAAGGTGAAGGTCTAAGTAAAGAATCAGACAAGGTTATTCAGTCTATGGCTGGTGAAGTCACATACAAGACTGCTCCCACTCAAAATATTCATCGAATTCCCAAGGCTCAATGGGATGAGATGACTGCTAAACTCAAAGATCTGGAAGCCAAATCCAGTGCTTTGGAGCAGTATGTTACTGAGAAGAAAGAGAGAGCCAAGCTAAAGGAGATGCTTCGAAAGGAAGTTTATAAAATGGGAATCACTGGTGTCCCAGATAAACAGTTTATTGCTAAGAAAGAGAACCAAATCGATGAGCAGGCAGTAGATGAAATGAAAACAAAGACCCAAAAGGAACATTGACCTGGTGCCACCAAAGCTGAAGTAGAAAAGGGAGTAGCCCAGCAGTATATAAAAGACGAGTTTGGCTTTAATTATCTCTGTTTTATTAGAGATATGGACATAATACGAAAGTTCTTCGAGATGTTCAGTCTGCATGTGGTGAGCAATTGCCACAGTGGATGTTGTGACACAACAGTGGAGTTGAGATGTCAGATAATGAGGATAATGCTCAGAAGCAAGAGAGAGAAGGAGGTCTACAGTTTCTGTGGAGTCAATGCCAGCAGACCCCACAGAGTATACATATGAGCAACAGGAGTATCCAAGGAGAAGTTCTCTGCCAGCAGAAAACGTTTTCTCTGGGAATATAAATGGAGGACACTATTAGTTTAATCGAGTTTACCAGTGATGAACCTGTTACTGAGGGTTCTATAAGACACATTCTAGCAATGCAGAAACGATATAGAGACGACCCAGCATATAGAGAGTATAAGACAACAAGCCCTGGCATCCTATTATCGCAGAAAAGCCCAAAAAGAGGAGCAGAGACCCAGAGGAAGACCGATTAAATATTATTTGCCAACTGAAAGTAGCAATGGACCCCAGGTCTATAAGAAATCGAGAAAAAGCGGTCTCAGTATGCAACTGAGGCAGCTATAAAAGTTTACAGACAGGAACTGGTGTTCGCAACAAAAATGACTTAAGGAAAAAGTACATAGGTTGTATTGAGAAAATTATTTTCGTATCTACTATTAAAGAGAAATGCCGAATATCCGCAAGATACTCACAGATGATGAAAAAGCAGAAAAGCTGAGACTGAAAAGGGAGCAAGATGCCCAAAGAAAACGCGAAGCCTATCATAAAAAGAAGGAGGAACGATTATCCCAAGGAGCCGCTACAGTTCACACACCAGAAGAACTCAAAAAGATTGCCCTCAGACACCAGAGGAAATACAGGGAAAATGAAGAATATCGCGAACAGAAAAAGGCAAAAGCGCTGGAATATTACCACAAGAAGAAAGATGAACAACCCAAGACACCCAAAGAGCATAAACCGGTTGGAAGACCTCGGAAATATATCGAAGAATAAATTCTCGATCAAAACAAATCTTGTAGAAATTGATTTGATCGGAGGCAAAAAAATGACAGCTTTCTTCCCTCTTTTTTAAAACTGTACCTATATATCGAGACAGTATCCCGACCCAAAACTACTTAAGGACTTGGCAAATAATAGGATATATATAAAAGACAATTCCTCCTTCCGAAATTATTTTCTTCGTTAAAGGTAGAAGTCCCCCAAAATCGAAAATGAACAAAATCGAGAAATTCGCCACCCCTGTTGAAAATGCCACATTCCTTAGTACTCTCATTTGGTGATCGCAACAAGGTCACCCATGTATTTGATTCTGCCGAAGATGCCCTTGAAGCCATTGATAATAGCAAGGTAAGACCTGGGCTGAATGCATTCAGCCTGAACAAGTCACCAGAGTTTACCTGGACCTGGATAAATTCGCTGATTTGAAGGAGAACATTGCTGAAAACTATGCTGAGGCGGAAGCTGTTGTAAGAGAGATGAGAGATAAGCTATGGAAGCGATCTGGACCACTTCGATTAACGATATTGCTGTTGCAGTTCGCCATAGAAGGGTTTATTTGATCAAGGAGGATGTCACCAAGTTCAAGATCTCAGCCCACTTTATCATTAAATCGCTTGCATGCAAACATGAAGATATCCCCAAGCTTTTCAAAGCTATGGGATTGGTGAAAAATGAGGATTATGACAGTGGAGTTTACAGCTCCACACAGAACCTTATCTGCCTCAATTGCTGCAAAGGTGAGACTCTGGATGCTCAAAATAAATCGAAAAAAGATGTTGATAAAAACGTTTGCTTTAAGAAATTCGTTGACTGTGACAAAGTGTTAATGCGAAATGAGGACTTCTTTGTATCTTACTTCTCAGCTACTACTAAACTTGTGGATGAATCGAATATTTCTGCATTCGCAAATTATAGCCCTGAGCCAAAACCAGTTAAAAAGGAGCCAAAAAGTGATAAAGTGAAGACTGAGAAGGTAGAAGCTGAAAAAGACACTGAACCCGAAAATCCTGTTACTTTCGAACTGCTACAAAGTGTTATAATGGGTCTGAATGGTGAGAGAGCTAATGAGTATAAAACTTGGATTGATGTAGGACTGGTCATCATCAATGTTGGGGAAGACAACAAGTTCACCCCTAAAATGCAAGCTGAACTCTTCCACCAATTCTCAGAACAGAGTGACAAGTATGATTATGATGAATGCCAGGAGAAGTTTACACAGCTTCGCAGAAGCAAGAAGAAGGCTGAGCCTGGCAAAGTGTTGACCTTCAAATCCTTGGTTTATTGGTTGAGCAAAGATAACAATGAGCTTTTCAAGGAACTCTTCCCCAAAAAGTATGCATTCCTACCAGAGGACACAGATGAAATCGATTACAAGACTGCAAGTATCCCTCCTTTGGCTGAACATTACAATGTGCATAAGAGGTATTTCAATGCTCGAATGCATCATGTTGAAAATGTTGGTTGTGTGATGCTCTGGGATGAACAACTACTTTGCTGGATGCCCAAAGATATTGGGAAGCTCTCTACAAAGCATTTCCCCCACTTGATGCATAAGGTGATTGTGAATGAGGGGACAGATAATGAGAAAGAGAAATGGGAGCAATCATTTAGGAAATGGATTGTGGATCCAACAGCCACAAGATCAACTTACATGGATTTCCTCCCACCTCCTGCTACTCTCAGTGCAAAATGCAAGTCTGTATTTAATCTCTATCCAGGAATGAAGGTCGACCATCAGCAATTCGAAAATGCTCCAGAGGATGTAACTGCTGAGATGATTAAGCCTTTCCTAGATCACTTGTTCTTAATGTCTGGTGAGGATCAAAATACCTATGAATATCTGTTGAAATGGTTTGCCCACATGCTGCAAAAGCCTGGGGAACTCAATGGAGTATCCTTAATCTTCATTGGTGAACAGGGAACTGGTAAAATGTGTTGGTTGATACTTTCCAAAAGAAGATACTTGGAGATGCCCTGAGTTATGCAACTGGTAAGCCAAAAGAGGATCTGTTTGGTCGATTTGCCCACAATAGAGAGGATAAGATCTTGATTGTTGTGAATGAAGCCTCAGGCAAGGACACATTCGAAAATAATGATATGCTTAAAGATCTCATAACTTCTGATAAGATTGTAATTGAACACAAAGGGATAGATTCATACACAAAAAGCAACTTTGCCAGGATTATATTCACCAGCAATAATAACATTCCAGTAAAATTGAAGCTGGAGATAGGCGATTTGTGGTTGTTGAAGTTAGTAAGAAATTCGCAAAGGATAGGTCATACTTCCTTCCACTTGTAAAATGGCTAAATGATCACTGCAATATTCGAAACATTGCCCACTATTTGAGAACCAAAGTTGACTGTGAGGATGTGAACTGGATTGCTGATAGACCCCTTACAAATAAATACTATTTAGCCCAACAGGTATGCGCCCAATCATTCTTATGTTCACTAAGTGGCTTGTGGATCGAGGCTTAATTTCCGAGAATAAATGCAAGTCTGGTAGCCTTGTGGAAACCTGGAAGTGGTTCCAGGAGTTCATTACCAGCAACAAATATAAAAACGATTATAATAGTCGCAGATATTATACTGAAATGAGAAGTGTTACATATATCAAGTGAAAACTACAAATGGCAAACAATACTATCATTTCCTATTCCCACAAGTATTTGAGGAATTCAGAAAGATGAAGCTTGTAGATGATGAGACTATTGAGGAAGAAGCTAATCCAAGGATGAAACAAGACCTACCTGCTGCTGATCCTGATGCATCAGATTATGATTCTGATGTTGAAGTTTAGGTTTACTCAAAAGTGGACTCATAGTTGACTCAAATTTATCATAAAAGACCCAAACAGTCTTTTATTTATGGTTTATTTATCGATTAGGTTGACTAAGTGGGGGAGTTGACTCATTTTTTCACAGATTCTAAAGAGGACTCTGCCCTAAAAAGAAATAAAAAGTGCCTCAACTCCACCCACTAAGTCAACTTAACACTTAGATCACTTCTACATACTGGACATTTGAATTGATCTTTTGATGGCAGCTTTGCTGTGCAGTCACCACATACTTGACTATTACACTTGAAACAACTCCATGTCCCAGGGGGTTCATCAGTTTCCAAACAAATAACACATGTTTTATCCTCTTCCCTCTCAAAAGATATGATGACATCATGTAAGAATGATTTCAGTATACTCTGAAATCGATTGAGGAACTAAGTAACCACTGTCTTTAAGAGAATAAAGCAAAGTTGCTTTCTCTCAGGAGAATATCCATTCACCATTCAAGTTATGAAACATTTTGACATGCTTTTCAGTATAAGAAATCACATAAATTTTGTTTTCATTCAATGAGCGATCTAAAGATCTCTGGTTGCATCAGTAAACATACTTGTGGCATCCTCAACAGGTATTGAGGTCAAAGATTTCAGAGTTTCTATGATATCTTGGGTATTCATCGATCCTTTCTACTAGTAGAAAAGAAAATAATTTTTCCTCTATATCCTTTTTCAAATTCGCTTTAAGCCAT